>KV875095.1:656456-1091652 GCA_001879275.1 Coniochaeta ligniaria NRRL 30616 | reverse complement strand
GAAGCTTTAGTATAAGGATTTACAGTTTTATTCTAACTATAGGACCGAGGCTAATCGATAATTGCCTTATAATAAGGCTAACTACGAGAAGCTTTGGGAGAGAGGTTCATAGTTTTATTATAACTATATGACTAAGGCTAATCGGTAGTTGCCTTACAATAAGGCTGATTATAAGAAGCTTTGGGATGGGGGTTTATAATTTTGTTATAACTATAGGACCGAGGCTAATCGGTAGTTGCCTTATAATAAGGCTAACTATGAGAAGCTCTAATTTAGGAATTTATAGTTCTATTCTAACTATAGGACCGAGGCTAATTAATAGTTGCTTTGTAATAAAGTTAATTACGAGAAACTTTAGGAGGGGGGTTTATAATTCTATTATAACTATATAACCGAGGCTAATCGGTAGTTACTTTATAATAAGGCTAATTACGAGAAGCTTTGGGATAGGGGTTTATAGTTTTATTATAACTATAAGACCGAGGCTAATTAGCAATTGTCTTACAATAAGGCTAACTATAAGAAGCTCCGGTTTAGGGATTTATAGTTTTATAAAACGTACCAACGTCGCTAAAATAAAGCTAAATAATATAAAGTTTTAGACTATCCTAATCGACGAGATTAGGATAGAGTAATGTATAGCTATTATAGGAAGGATCGTAAAGAAAAGAAGCTACTTATATACTACGAGTCCTCTTTATCGGATTCCGAAGACCTTTTGTCTAGCGGTACTCGTATTAGGCTAAGCGAGGCGCTATATTCTAATACTTCTACTACTAACTCCTATATCTAAGATTCGAACGACGGCGTAGTTATCTAAGGACAACTACAAATAGCCTAATAGGTATTAACAAAGATATCTAAGTATAGTAAAGGTAAGACGTCCATTTAAATAAAGTTGGGTAACGATAATAACTTATTTGACAACGTTTCCTTATTCTAAGCGCTAGCCTTTACGACTATTACTTAGGTTCTCCGTATACGTTATACTATACTAGAGATATGTACGGCGTAGTTAGATAAGGACGAGGATAACGAGGATGGTAAGGATGGCGAAGATGGCGGGGATAACGAGTATATAGAATAGATTATTAGCTAAAGTATTCTTACTTTGTTTTATTTTTTCGAGTCTTATTATAAATATAGCCTTATAGCGACTATTTTGTATCGCCTATTACTACCTACTACTTTTTAAAAGCGGCTAAAGCGTTTATCTTATGTTACGTAATTTACTCAGACTCAACCTCTGGCTCTTAAAACCGCTCCCGAGATAGTCTTAGGAGCTATCTTAGGAGCTAACTAACGAATAGGGTTTTCCGCGAGTTGCAGATTACGAACTTCTGCTCGAAGCGTTCGTGCCAGGCCCGGGAAATTCTGCTGCAACTTCTCTTTCCGAGTTTGTTGGTCGAGTTCTGCTTGTCTTCTCCGTGGTTCTGGAGGGTATCTTTGCTGATCTTTTTGTGCCCTTCGAGTGTCGTGATTTGATGATGCGGCGAGGTCATCATCGCACACCTTCCGCGGGTACTGGCGGGGATATTTGGCCCAACCGCCGGTCTCTCGCACGTCCATGTGTGGAGAAGGAATGCAGGATTTATCAGGCATCATTTGGTCTGTGAGTCCCTGGATACGAAACTGAAGGGTTGAATCTTGACGTCTCTCCAATAAGAGAAGTTAGAGAGGGTAAGGGCAACACCGAGAACGAACGGACAGCCGACTGTGTAGGAGGCTAGTGGGCAGAAGTGCGAAGAAGAAGCATTTGGTCTGGAACACGAAGCCGGGTACTGTGATGCTATTTACATGGTTTTTGAGGAAGGGCACTCTTGCTTGTGACGCAGCAGAACCATCCCTCTCTCAACAAAGTCTGGTAATGGCAATGATGTCCGACGCTGAAAACGAGGGTCTACGATCAACGCTGTCGCTTGGGTGTGATCCTATTGGCCATAATGTTGACGGATGTGTGACACGCATACATCACTTCTCACAATACATAATATTGCCCAGTAGGGACCGCAGGAGGTTGGCACCGACGGACCTGTAAGGCTGGAAGGCATGGAACTGCCGGCCTAGAAGGTCCAAGGGATTCTCACTCAAGTCATAGAGGACCTGGCCTGGCTTAATGACACTCGCCGCCTCGAAGCTTACTGTCGCAAGAGTCTTCGACGTCCGTACGCGTCCAGGTACTACAGATAATCCCGCCATCCGGGAGCTTCGCGCTCCAACACAATTTGAGCGTGACCAATTGAAGCTCATCTTCAATCCTACAGCTTTACACGTGTAGGAGTCGAATTATTATTGACGTTCCTGACGTTGAACTTTCACATGCCAACGAGTGACGTCAGTTCTGCGTCGACAATCAATGCTCTACACGAAGAGGTCCACTCGGCTTGGCAGGGGACTGAGTTCACATGCTTCAACGGGTTCTGTCAAAGACATTGTTGTTTAAATATCTAAGAAACCCTCGATGACAATACTACAGGGCGAGATTTACTACACGTACTACTCATATGTTGTAGTACAGAAGTTATCTGACGTTTGTTGCTTAGAAGTCTAAACCCTTACAATGGCCGCCCGATCACGAGTGTGGAACCCCATCTTCCACCCTTTCCTTTTCTTATACCAAGTTATCCAATGGCTTGCGGACAAAATCCTGTCACCAAATCCCCCAGATCCAAGCAAACAGCTGGATAGGCCCAAAGTCGCTGTGATTGGTGCCGGTATCACGGGCGTCACGGCAGCAGCACATTGCATCGGCCATGGCTTCGACGTCGTCATCTTCGAAGCCGGTTCAAAGGACAACCTCGGCGGGATCTGGAGTAGAGTGAACAACACCTCGGGTCTCCAAATTCATTCCTTGATGTACCGCTTTCATCCGTCGGTGAAGTGGGAACGTGGATACCCGGACCGGCAGCAAATCATCGGCCAGGTCAGGCAGCTCTGGGAACGCTACGGTCTCGACTCGCACACCAAGTTTGACACAAAGGTGGACAAGGTCTATCAGGACGGAAACGGGAGATGGATCGTCAACAACACCTCCAACGGCCGGTTCGAGGGTATCATCGCTGCCGTCGGCACATGCGGCGACCCGAAAGTGCCACATATCGAAGGAATGGAAGACTTCAAGGGCGAGATCCACCACTCGAGCGCCCTGACCGGCAAGCGCGCAAAGGGCAAGAAGATGATTGTCATCGGAGGAGGAGCAAGCGCGGTCGAGGCCCTCGAGTTCGCGGCGGCGGAGGGTGCCGACAAAATCTACATCCTCTCTCGCAGCGACAAGTGGATCATACCGCGGAACCCGCTCATTGACATGCTTCTGGCGCTCAACATCTTCGGCCAGGAGACCATCTTCTCGTGGATCCCAGAGTTCCTGCTCCGTAGGTTCTTCTACCGCGACCTGGAGGACATCGCACCGGCGTCGAAGGGCATTTTCACCGACACGCCCATGGTCAACACGGATGTTATGGATAAGCTGAGGTCAGGACAGGCCGAGTGGATCCGGTGTGACATCGAGAAGTTTACTCCGAGCGGTGTGCAAGTCAACCGCCGGGAGAAAGGGGTGCCTGCCGGCGGACCTGGGAGACGCGATGTTATTGAAGGCGACATGGTGGTGATGGCGACAGGCTTCAAGCGACCGGAGCTCTCCTTCCTTCCCAATGACTGCTTCCAGGAGCCGTATTCTCCGCCAAACTGGTATCTGCAGACCTTCCCGCCGAATCATCCCTCTATCTCTGCGATTAATTGGTAAGTCGGCGTCAGGAGAATCCCCACAAGTAGATGCTAGTGACAACTAATACGGAACAGCACGTACATGAACGCTATTGGCACGGTGGGCAACTGGCACATAGGAATCTACAGTCGGATCTTATTAATGTTTCTCGTCGATCCTCTAACGAGGCCGAGCGAGTTCTGGATGAAGCGCTGGATCGACATGACGCGGCTCTTGAAGGCGGCATCGCCGACAGGTCCGTTTGACTTCTTTACATACCTCGAGCTGGTCTGGTGGTTCGTCTTTTGCGTCGCCTTCAATCCCTTCCGGTGGAAGTGGGCGTTGTTTGTTTTCTTCGGTCTCGGCTTTGTCCTGCCCAAGAATATTGTCCAGTTGGAGAACAAAATCCGCAACGGCTTGGGGCTTGGCGTTAATACTAAAGAGGACACGGATGTTGGGACGAGTATCTAGACTGCGAGTGTTGCTGTGTTTCTCTTGAAGCGACTCCGCGGGGCGAATGGATATCAGAACTGACGTATCCAAGGCGTAATGGGAAAGCTGGTAGATTCAGCTGTAAATTGACATTGAACTCTTGGGTAGCCACACAACCTGGTTTTGAACAATTGTTTACCGCCTCTTGTTGCCCCGGTCTCTGCGACCCCCCTCCTGTACCTTAAGCTTCTTCTGGTACCTGTCACCCATCTCCACACCGCCGCTGGCACCACTTCCACGAGGACCATCGGTGGCATCAAACACGCGCTTCCTGCTCTTCTCCAGCAGCGCCCGCGTGCCCGTGGCGCCGCTCTTGGTCTTGGTCAAGCGGTGGATCCTGTCGGCTCCCTCGCTGATATCTCTCCACTCCTCGCCTCCAAAGTTCATTCCCTTGCTACGGCCGGCAGCCTTGGCGTTCTTCGCCTTGTCCTTCTTGCTCACGTTGGGCAGACGGGTGAAGTTCTTCTCTTCGAACTCGCGCACCTCGTCTTCCTTGGCCCGCTCGGCGGCAGACTTGATCCTGCGCCCGCCCTGCATGATGGTAGTGCCGATACTCGGTTCAGCTGCCGGAGCGCTGGAGAACTCATCCGCGACGAACTCGTCCAGTGTCGCCGACTTCATCGGCCGGCGCTCAGCCCGCTCGCGGCGCTCGGTGGTAGTCGTAGGCATAACGGTTGGTGCCACGCGAGGTGGCTTATACACGCCATTCGCATCTGTCTCCTTCCTCGCGCCATTGGCAGCGGGAGCGGGACGGACGAAGGCGGAGAGGTTAGGACGGTATGCCAGGTCAGAGATCTTGGCCGCGTCGGGGGCCTTCTCCTCTTCGGCGTCGGAATCGTCTTCATCCTCGATGGCTGCGGCCTCGTTTGCTTGCTGCGTGGTTGACTTTGCATTGCGCTCTGCGTCATCTGCGGCGCGCAGAACCTTCTCGATCTGGTAGCGGAGTTTGTCTTCTAGAGGGCGCACGCCCTTCTCGAGGTACAGCCGCAGCTCAACGAGCTTCTTGACAACGAGGTTGTGGAGGTCGGCTTTGGACTTGCTGTCGGCACCCGCATCTCTGGACTGACGGATCTTCATGAGGATGAGAAAGACCAGGTTTTGCAGGTAGGAGAGCAACAGCTCGTTCTTGACGTCAAGGAGCGAGAGTCCATCTTTGCGAGGCTCAATGCCGGCGAGTTTGGGTGTTGCTTCGACAGCTGAAGATAGTGACTGTGACAGAAGGTCCAGCAGAGCCGGAAGACTCGTGGCGACTGCCATGGCGTGTTTGTATATCGAGGTTAAGGAAATGGTATTCCTTCACCTACAGTTGGAGAGACGAGGAAAAATCTCAAAATTCCGACGAGACATGAACCTCGAGAACTTTTATGTGGGTCCCGGTCTATCGCTACTTCGCTAGTGATCGGATGTCCGAGGTTCTGCCGCTGTTGGCTTGGCTTTGATGCAGGAGGTTTCCAGGTTCGACAATCCAAATTATTGGAGGAACGCGAGGCCAGCTTAGCTTCTTGCATAGCTGTTCAGACACACTCGCACCTTTCTTTATTTGGAGTGAAGCATACGTACGAGTCTATATGCTCTGTCACCGACACGTTTTATGACATAGAATTTCGATCGCTGGGGCAATTCTAGGGGCTCCCGATATAGCCATCGCGCTGGCCGACTAGGCTTCAATTTACACGACTCCGGAGTACGAATAGCTCCATCGCAACTCGTTGCTTTTCTCTTCCCTTCTGCCTGCAACACACCAACATAGGTGCGAGTCTACCACCTTTGACAGCTGAACAGTGACGGGACAGTGTGCTCACTCTGTTGTGCTTTACAGAATCAGCAACATACCGATATACGATGCAGCTCCGGAAGCAGGCGCCCTCGACGGCGGCGCTGGTTGCTTCACTGCTAGCACTACCACAACTCTCATCAGCATTCTACCTGCCGGGCGTTGCGCCAACATCATACAAACCGAATGAGCTTGTGCCAGTATATGTCAACACCATCAAGCCCATATCCGGGACTGCAGATCCTCTCCTCCACTCTGTCGTTTCGTACGACTATTATCACCCCCTATTCAGATATTGCCAACCGAAAGATGGGCCGAAAAGCGTCAGCGAGAGCCTGGGCAGTATCCTCTTTGGTGACAGGATAAAGACGTCACCTTTCGAGCTGCGGATGGGACAGAACGAGCAGTGCAAATCATTATGCAAGGTCACATACGACAAAGGCGCTGCTGGTTTTGTCAACCGTCGGATAACACAGGGCTATAGCCTTAACTGGCTTGTGGACGGGCTGCCGGCAGGGCAGGAGATTACCGACACCATGTCCGGCACGAACTTCTATAGTATGGGGTTCCTCATGGGCGAGGAAAAGCCCCCAGGCCAGCTCGCCTTCCACAACCACTACAACATCTATATCGAGTACCACGAGGTCAGCGGCAACAAGGACCAGCTGAGAGTTGTCGGCGCCAGGGTCTTCCCCGAATCCCGGAAATACACCAAAGACCCGGCCACGCAGTGCCAAGAGCAGCTCGAGCCTGTCCACTTGGACGAAGAGAGCGACGCTGGCACTGAGGTCCAGTTCACATACAGTGTCGAGTGGATCAAGTCGGATACTGCTTGGGCGACTCGCTGGGATAAATATCTGCATGTCTTCGATCCCAAGATCCACTGGTTCTCCCTCGTCAACTCGGCCGTTATCGTCGTCTTCCTCGTGCTCACCGTCATGTCCGTGCTGGTTCGGGCTCTGAAGAAGGATATTGCTAGATACAACCGCCTTGACCAGATCAACCTCGATGATCTTTCCGGAACATCCGCCCTTGAGGACGGAGTGCAGGAGGACTCGGGCTGGAAGCTGGTTCATGGCGATGTTTTTCGGACCCCGCCCAACCCGTTGCTGCTATCCGTCTTCCTCGGAAACGGCGCACAGCTGTTTGTCATGACTGGCCTCACCATTGCCTTCGCCTTGCTCGGCTTCTTGTCTCCATCTAACAGAGGGTCTCTGGGTACTATCATGGTCCTCCTGTACACCATTTTCGGATTCGTGGGTGGCTATGTCTCCGCCAGGGTGTACAAGTCCATGCATGGCGAGAAGTGGAAGCTCAACATCGCCTTGACACCTCTGGTTGTCCCGGGCATCGTCTTCTTCACTTTCTTCCTCCTGGACCTATTCCTCTGGGCCAAGCAGTCTTCCGGGGCAGTGCCTTTCACCACCATGCTCGTCATCATCAGCATCTGGTTCATCATCTCGGTGCCCCTATCTTTCGCCGGCTCATGGCTCGGCTTCCGCGCCCCGGTCATCGAGGCCCCGGTCCGGACGAACCAGATCCCGCGCCAAGTCCCGCCCACAACGACCTACCTCAAGCCTATCCCAAGCATGCTTCTCGTCGGCATCCTGCCCTTTGGGGCCATCTTCGTCGAGCTCTACTTCATCATGCAGTCGATCTGGTTCAACAAGATCTACTACATGTTTGGGTTCCTATTCCTCTGCTACGGCCTAATGATCATCACCTGCGCCGCGGTCACGATCCTGATGGTCTACTTCCTCCTGTGCTCCGAGAACTACAACTGGCAGTGGCGCGCCTTCCTCGCTGCCGGTACGAGCGCCGGCTACATCTTCCTCAACGCCATGATTTACTGGGTTACCAGAGTGTCGACTGGCGGCCTAGCGGGCAGTGTGCTGTACATCGGATACAGCGCCCTGATCTCGTTCCTGTTCTTTGTGCTGACTGGTAAGCTTCCATTAACGTATACCCTCTTTGGGTCTCATGCTGACCAGTGAACCTAGGATCCATCGGCTACTTCGCCAGTTGGTGGTTTGTGCGGAAGATATACTCTTCCATCAAGATCGACTGAGGTGGAGATGCTTTCACGATGGGATGAGTTATAATGCAGTACGGAGGGGGAAGGATGGGGTGGTTTACTCAGGGAAGACGGCGACCGTTTTCGGCCGAGGATGTAGGATACAGACTGAGTGTCAAGGCATCTTCAGGGCTCGAGCAGAGGATGGGCGTCCGGAGCGTTCCTTCGATTCTTTGTCACCTGTAACATAGGCCAGCACGTACAAAGTGCTTAGCAAAAATAGGATTTGGGCTCATCATTCCTCAGCGTATTCAGTCCTTCACTCGGAATAATCCGACAGGATCAGCAAGGTCATCGCAATTCTCATCTCTCCCATCGTCGTGCATCGCCATAGCCAGACGACCGCCAAAGCCGCCTCCTAATCCTCATCCTCATCATCGTCCAACCCGCCCATAAACTGAAACTGCTTCTTCTCCTGCCTCCCAGCCGCACCCGGGCTTGCCTGTCCTGCCCCACCAGCATCGTGCGACATCAGCCTCTCCCGCTCGGCAGCAGCAGCCCTCTCCCTGGCCATCTGCGCGAACCGCTCCTCCTCTCTCCGC
This sequence comes from Coniochaeta ligniaria NRRL 30616, assembly GCA_001879275.1. Classification (NCBI taxonomy): domain Eukaryota; kingdom Fungi; phylum Ascomycota; class Sordariomycetes; order Coniochaetales; family Coniochaetaceae; genus Coniochaeta; species Coniochaeta ligniaria. The sequence continues at coordinate 1,083,067 of KV875095.1, read as the reverse complement.
TTCCGCTCCGCGTCCTCGATCGCCTCGCGCCGCTTCCTCTCCTCCGCCTCGGCCTGCCGCTGCCGCTCCTGCTCCTCCGGGTCGTAGCCCTTGGGGTCCACGCCCGCGTCGGCCAGCCGCTGGCAGAGGTCCAGCGCGCCCGAGCGGATGCGCTCCTCGCCCGGCCAGGGGTAGAAGACTGCGCCCTCCAGCAGGTTGACGGCTTCGGTCATGTGCTCCGGGAGGGCGGTGCTGAAGCTCGTCTGCTGCGGGGCGGCGTCTGGTTGGGATGGGTCGGTGGGTTGAGACGCGGTGGACGCTACCGCGGCGCCATTGGGGGCGGGGACGCTGTCGCTTGTTGCCGTGACGGGCGTCTGCTCTGCGCTGGCGGTGGCTTGTTGGTCGGCGGGCGGGGCGGAGAGGTCGACGCCGTTGGTCACGCCGGGCGGCGGAAGGGTGTAGGGGCTTATGCGGCGGGCATAGTTGAGGAGGTCGGTGTAGGTGAAGTCGTAGCGCGGGCCGGAGGACGGGTAGCTTGTCGTCGGGGTGCCTGTGATCTCTTTGCGGGTGCTCCAGAGGAGGGAGACGGTGGATTTGATCTGGGCGTCGAGGTCTTCTGTTTCCTTCCGCAGTTCTTGGATGCGGAGGAGGTTGTTCTGATGTGTTTGGAGCTCCGTCAGGCCGTCGCTGAGCTCCTTGTCTGCTGCTGCGAGGTCGTGTGCTTGTGTTGTTGAGGGCGTGTATTTGGTGATGGAGTCGATTAGGCTCGTGAGCGCGCGCTGGACGCGCTCGAAGCGCTCGTCCATGTACTTGTCCATGGTTTATGCGACCGAGGTTTGAGGCCTGCCGCCGTTCCTGAACGTATTCCTCAACAACAATGTAATTATAAAGAAATACATGCAACCTCAAGGAAGTTGAAGGCCTCCGCATTACAGGGAGTTGCAAATGGAGCTTGGTGATTGGTTGCGGCGGATCCACTTGGGCAGGTCCCGGCTTGTTCCGGTACAGTCTTCAAGAATCTCGCGCAACAATCGAACGTCACACCTCGATTCTATCGTGCTCGAACTCATTGGTCTCGCGATTGCTTCTTGCGTAGTCATATTTCACAATGGCAGGCTTCAAGGTGAGTGCCCCTCCATACAGACGTTCTAATTGCGGGTTTCAATCGGTCTTCCTGCACCTAAAGCCTTCACTATGACCACCTGATGCTAACCCCTATGCTCTCTAGGTTCCCAGTGACATCCAGCTGCCCACATACAAGAGCCCCTATGGCCCGAAGTAAGCGACGATGACCCTATGGCTGCGTTTCTCTCATCTGGAGCGGAGAACCGAGCACTTCCCCTTGCTGCAGCGACCGCACCTCGAGACCGATCCGGCACATTGAACGAGTAACGAGAAACACGAGGGCTAATCAGGACCAAACTAGGTACCACTACCAGCCACAAGTTGCTGGCATCACGTTCAAGCAACTCGCTCAGTTGTGAGTCGCCTCCCCGTCTGTCGGAATAGTTTGGAGATTACCGCTCGGGGGCGGCCTTGGGGCGCCTCGGGGGTAAATCTGACCGTGAGCACGGTGCTGACGAAAGAAACAGCGGTCTGAAGACGTCCTACTTTGGCGTCGTCGGTCTTTTCGCCGTCGTTTATTTTGCTTCGGGCATTCCACGAGTGAAGAAGGATATCCTCCAGGTAAGGGGACTCTCGCGCGGGGTGGCATGCTTTCTCTGCTAACGGCCTATGCAGAAGCTTCCCGTCATCGGAGACAAGTTCGTCGAAAAGATCCCGGCCTCAGACAACGTATGTGCTATTATGCTCCGTTGGAAAGTACTACCGCTGACACTATGCACAGCCCTTCTAAATCTTGAACGGAAGTCGTTGTTGGGTGTCTGGGTTGGATGCGAAAGGAGAGACGTCGGCTGTAGAGGGCCCGTTGATCGTGTATGTCCTGAACGGCGTGTATAACAAGTGGCAGCCTCTAGATTCCTCGTAATAAACCTCTTCAAGTCAGCGAATGTTGCTACTCTGACAGCCATCCCTCATTGCACACCAGGCCGTGGGACTGCTCAGAGACCAGCAGCCTAATCTACATAGTTCGAAAGAAAGTAAGGCATCTTTGTGTAAACAGCTAAGATCGCTATCTGGAGGAACTAACTAACCCTTATTCTTCATTGTCATGCCTTTCCTAGATGCTCACCGAAGGGTTGTTGCTCCACCTAGGTGTAGCAACGCACGGACCAAGTGTGGATACTCACTGTTATGAACACCGCAGCACTTGTGAGTGAGAGTGCGAGATGAAGGTGTCTTCATGGCCTGTACCTGATTCAACTTTGCAATCACTCATTTTTGCAAGGCTGTCTCTCAATATTGCACAGGAGATGGCATGACTTCAAGCCACAAGGATGTTTAAGCTACCAATCGACTCGCCGGTCCCCGAGACCCTCATCCTCGTGCTTCTCCAGGCCTGGCGTTTTCTAAGTGGTCGATATGGTTGGGGATTCTACCTACTTGCTTGGCTACTGGGTTCACCATGGCTGAACAGCGTGACTGAAAGCGCCTCCGAGCCATATCTGGTGCGACTCTTCGAATATCCCATCGCTTGATCATCTCTAACGTCAATGTTCTCTACTTTCTAGGATGAAGTCTTCCACATTCCTCAGGCGCAAGCCTACTGTGAGGGTAAATTCGGAGTGTGGGATGACAAGATCACCACACCTCCTGGCCTGTATGTCTTCTGTTCTTACTCGCGATGAGATTGGCTGATGATTTATTAGCTACCTCCTGGCTGCTCTGTACCATAAAATCTTCCGGGGTTCCGTGTGCAGTGTATATAGCCTCAGGCGAATGAACCTTCTCGGCGTAGTCCTAATCCATCTCGTCGCGTCAAGCTGTCGGCGATATATCGAGGTCAGAGGGGGGAGAGAATCATCGCCGTCCTCACCAACATCGTCATATGCATACCACACGGCCGTCAACGTTGCCTTATTTCCAGTTCTTTTCTTCTTCTCGGCTCTCTTCTACACGGACGTCTATTCAGCCCTGTTCGTTCTCCTCGCGTACCAGAACCATCTGTCCAGGCTGTCGAACGGTAAGGGCGTATTGAGCGACATGTGGACCGTCTGTCTTGGTGTCTCTACCCTGCTCATGAGACAGACAAATGTGTTCTGGGTCGTTGTCTACATGGGCGGCCTGGAAGCTGTCCATGTTATCAGAACGCTGAACCCGCCTGCGACTGAGAAGCCGGGACTCACCACACTCTGGAGCGTCACGAAATTCTATGCACGCAGATACTCCCTCGGGGATATCCATGACCCGCCTTTGAGCGTCTCCTCCCCCGACGGTCAGTGTCTCTGTGCGAGCTTGAAGAACTCGGCTGACCCCCAAACAGATTGGCTGTTTTGCGTGTTGAGTATCGCAATTGCTGCGATCTGCAACCCACTCAAAGTGTTGAAGCAGATTTGGCCCTATGTCAGTGTCGTCACGATATTTACAGGGTTCGTGGCGTGGAACGGAGGTGTTGTGCTCGGTATGTCTATTCCTTTCTCTGCCGAAGCGTCTTCTAACCGCTTCCAGGCGACAAATCCAACCATGTCGCAACTATCCACCTGGCCCAGATGTTGTATCTGTGGCCGCTGTTCGCATTCTTCTCGGCGCCCCTGATCATCCCATCGGCAATATCGTCGTTAATCAAGTTGTACAAGACACTGCTAGGTCTCATGAGCGGACCTCGCAGCGCTCCATCCCCGAACAATGCACGAGAGCCGATCGCTCCGTCCCCCACCGTCAGTCTACAGATTGTCGATTTCCTCATCTCCAACGCGTTCTACCCTTGTTTTCTCCTCGGCGCAGCAGTGTTCTCAGTCGGCATCGTCAAGTACAACACCATCATCCACCCGTTCACTCTGGCCGACAACCGCCACTACATGTTCTACGTCTTCCGATATACAATCCTGCGTTCGCAACTCGCCCGCTTCTCTCTTGTCGGGGCGTACATGGTCTCTGCCCATCTGATCTGGAGCCGGCTAGCGGGCTGCCCTCCGACTTCGGATGCGCAACATATCCAGTACATAAACAGGCCGTTCGACTCGAACACACTGGTGAAGCAGCTGAACGCCAAAGCTCCTGGGCGGAACCGGCCACAAGCGCCTGTTGAAAAGCCCAGCGCGCCGCCGCCCAATGATAAGAAACCCATTACCAAGCTGGAGGACACGACATCACTCTCGGCAGCCTCACCAGCCACCTCAACAGCGCTGCTGTGGCTGGCCACGACAACCCTCTCGCTCATCAGCGCGCCGCTCGTCGAGCCGCGGTACTTCACCCTGCCCTGGATCTTCTGGCGGCTGCTCGTCCCGGCCTGGACCACGCCGCCCAACCCTCCCGAGCGGCTTCGCGCGCTGCCGGGACTGGACCGGCTCAATGCGTTGGGACGCAGGGTCGACCTGACCGTCGCTCTCGAGACGGCGTGGTTCGTGGCCGTCAATCTGGCTACGTTCTGGGTGTTCCTGTCACGGCCGTATCAGTGGAGGGACGTCGAGGGGCGCGTGCTCGACGAGGGGCGCTGGCAGCGGTTCATGTGGTGATGTGCGCATCCTTTGGATGGGGTTGACGAGACGGTCGCCGAAACCGTGAAGGAAACAGTATGGATCTCACAAGAGAGGTATGGATCAGTATAATCAAAACGCAGCGAGACTTTTGGTCATTGCCTCTAGCTATGCTTGTGAAATGTCCAGGTCAAATACGTCCACCCAGGACGACATTTTTGCTGCTGCTGCCAGCATCTTCCGATCAAGCGAGTGATCCCCCATCTCTTAGTCCGCTATGGGTCGCTGTCTATGCATTTCCGTCCAGAGCGAGCGCCCCGAAGCCAAGTATGTAAATTGTGTTTTTCGTCATAATCATTCCCGCCTCCCGCTGTCATGCAAGTTTCCATATGCTCAACGTGTAAAACGCAAACCCCAAGGTTTCCCAGTGCCCTTGATAATCGCCATAACGCCCCCATTTCCATTACGCCGTTTGAAAACAGGCCTACCCGCCCATCCCGTTTGTGGTGTGTTTGTGTCTTGTCTTCCAATTCCGATCCCTCCGGCGGCCCCAATCATCCTCGGGCCGAAATCGTCACACGTCTCATAAGCTCAACCGGTCCAGACTAAGCCGATCCCCGCTGCGCACCCTCCGCACGACGCCCAGCTTGAAGAACTTCTCCTCCCCGCCCGCCGTCCGCCCGCCGATGTACCACTTGTCCGCGCCCAGCACGTCGCGGAACCCCTCGCTGCTGCTGTCGCTCCCGCGCCGGCGGCCGCCGTGGGTCGTCGGTATCGGCACCGCCCCCGCGGGGCCGCGCGGGGAGGTCATCTGCATGCGGGAGGAGGCGGAGGAGGACGGTCCGGGCGGCGGCGAGGAGGGCGAGGAGGAGGAGCTCGGACCTTGTTGCTGGGCCGAGGAGGATGGCGTGGGCTGGTATTTGTTCGGTTGTTGCGAGGACGCGGCGGCGGCGGCGGCGGCTGTGATGGAGGGGGAGGTCTGTTGCCGTAGGGCGGTGAAGAAGTTTGTGAGGAAGAAGGAGCGTTGGGACGGCATCGTGGGCGGTGCTGAGCCGGGCATGGGGGGTTGAGGTTGTGATGGACTTGGGCTTTTTGCCCGGAGTCGGAGAGGCGGTGTCAGGAAGACTGAAATTGAGACGGCGCGACGGCTGGAGTTGCCGTGTCCCTCGGGGTGAGGATGGTTTGAGGTTACGCTTCAATTGTTGAGGTTTTGTTCCACAACGGTAGAGGTGATACGGCGTGGGTTTTCAGCTTGTGGACGCTCCTCGGTTATTGATGGTTGACCGGATTCGGCGTGGTATCACAGGCGCCGGTGTTCGGGACAAGAATGGTCGTGCAGATTGTCGATGGAACGACGGCCAGGGGATGGATATTGACGGAGTGCGGAGTGCGGCTCTTATCTCGCCAAAACCTGCGCGAGATTTACAATGCAGTTGTCGTGAAAGTTGGAGGGTGGTATGATGGGTATGTGGCTGTGTGCGGTTTTGCAATCCTGACGTCGAGCGACAGTAGCTCGGAAAGGTGGGGATCTCTGTCCCGTTCGGCCAATCCCGGAACGCCTGATTCGCCCTTTCGCCCTGCCGGTGAGTAATGGCGTCTCTTCTGTTTGGTCGGCTTCAACTCTATAACTTTCAACGTACGATCACGATCCAGTACCCCGCATGCGGTTGACACGCCCTGCACCCCAATACCGAAAACCCGAGAAGGAGCATCCAACTGCCATACCGGACGGAAGGCTCCTACGAACGATATGATATATGATACACACGAGAGCTGCATAGCACTGGAGGTCTTCCGACGTCCGGACGACACACTCTTATATCGGAATAGATGCACCTGCCCACGGAGATGGCACTCTAGGTACCTACCTTACCTAAATATGCCCCTGTAAATGTGTAACGCAAATGGTATCAAAATCGACAGTCATAGCAGTTCCCAAAGCCAACTCCAGTCCCAACCTAATGCCCTCACATAATGCATCCGAACGGCCCTCGTCGTGATGCCACACGTGCCCCAACCCACACCCTTCGCCATGCTCAAACGGCTTTCCCGTCATCACGCAACTCGTAGCCGGTGCCGTTCGCCCGCTTATCATCATCAAACACCTGGCTCCCACTCCGGCTCAAGCTCCCGTCGGCCTCGTACGCGAGCCTAACGTCGTCGATCTCGTCGCCCACCTCCATCCACCGCTCGCTGCACGCCGGGATAGGAAACAGCTTGCAGAGACCCCAGTACATGCCGCCCGACACGATAAACCCGCAGAAGAAGTTGAGGTTATAGATGTACGTCGCCCCTATGGGCACCTCGCGGCCGATGGCGCCTGCGAAGCCGACAACATTGATCAGGATGCCCGCGATGTAGGCCGCGTACCCCCGCCAGTGGAAGCCGTAGGTGAAGAAGTACGGCCCCGCCGCGCGCGCGTCGTACAGCTCCTTGATCTCGAGGTATCCCCTGCGGACGAGGTAATAGTCGGCCACCATGACGCCGGCGATGGACGACAGGAAGACGCTGTACGCCGAGAGGTACGTCGTGAACTGGTTCGCCGACGTGAGCAGCGTGTAGGGACACATGGCCAGGCCGACTACGGCGCAGATGTACCCGCCGCGCCGGATGTTGATGAACCGCGGCAGCAGCGCCGTCAGGTCCGTGCCGGCCGAGACGGAATTGGCCGCGATGTTCGTGCCCAGCTGGGCGAGGGCAAACGCAGCGGCGATCACAAAAACGCCGAATCGCTGGGCGGAGCCGCCGTCGTCGATGAAGCGTTCTAGCAGATCCAGCGGGTTCCAGATTGGCTCTCCTGATCACCGGTGTTAGTGGGCAGCAGCGGAAATGTCAGGGGTATGAGCTCACCTCCGTAGATGACTGTGGATGACGACGACACAATGATGCCAATGAAGGACGTGACGGCGAATCCGATCGGGATAGCGAAGAGCTGCGACCAAAAGGCATCTTTGGGCTTGCCGGCGAAACGAGCAAAGTCCGCGTCGTTCACGATGAGCGTTGCGAAGTTGGCAATCGAGCTCATGCAGCCCTTCACGAATTCCCAGCCGAGCGCGCTGCCTGACTTGGTGGCGGGCTGGTGGACGATCGGTCCGACGCCGCCGGCACGGACAACAGCCCAGATGAAGAAGGCTATGCCGGCACACGGGACGACGTACGCCTTCACGGTGAACAGATGCCGGACTTTGTGCACGGGGAACCAGATCGCCGGGAGTGACACCAGCCAGAAGATGAAAAAGGAGACATAGTCGACTGTTGTTGCACCCGACGCCTCGGAGAAGCTATTGTGGATTTTGGTTCCATCACGATCCTGCAGACTAGTTAGTTCACGAGGTCTCTCGTTCGACGGTGGCTCGGGGTTAGATAACCCTAACCCTGGCTCTCGTTACTCACCCAGCTTAACCATATGGCCCGAATCATGAGGTAGACACACCCTCCTCCGATCCAAGATTGAACTCCAAACCAGATGCAAGCTGTATACCGCCGTGTCAGCCATCATTCTGCCGTGTTTGGGGTCGTAGAAGGCCTACCCATGGCTGCGCGGTTGAAGACCGGCCACAGAGATCCCCATATACCAAAGGAGGATCTGTTGATGACGGGGAAACCAATGTGGTACGTCGCACCGATGCGTCCTGTCATGCAGATAAAACAACCGGCGATGGAATAGCCTATCCAGACGCAAAGCCAAGACTGCCACCAGGAGAGGCCATTCACAATCATGGACGACGAGATCATCCATGTGTTGCTTATGGGAGGTCAGCCACCGACTTGAGTGAAGCAGGGTTATGGCAGCCATTTACATGTTGAAACTGTCCGCAACCCAGAACGCGACGAAGTTCCACGGTCCCCATTGGCGACGGGCAGGCTCCACTGGTTTGAGGTCATGGTTCGTCAACTGTCGAGGGAGCAAAAATCAGCGCCATATGAGTATGCAGGAGTCTTCGGCGCATGAGACAGAGGCGTACCATTAGCTGCGTCGTTGTAAGGCCTGGCTCAGCCTCGACGGCCAGCCTGTCGACCCATCCGCTCGTCTTCGATGGTACCTTCTCCGACATGCTGGCAGATTAGTCCAGGCACAGGTGGAGCTTTGCGGGTGGTGTGTTGAAGGGAAGCTTGCTGGGCTTCGACCTGGAGAAAGGGTTTCTATCGAGTAATAGCGAACTCGGGGTCCCGCAGTGGTATTTCAGGCAAGATGCAAGATGGCCGTTGGGATTGCCGCCTTATGACGCACAGCACGTGAAGTTTGGCTGTGCGGGACGCCGTTGGAGAAAGTCTATACTTTGGCGTCAAAGTTGGGACGAGATCGGCATTCGTTCAACGTGCCGATGACAGGACGATCAGACCTTGGACGGTCTGAAGGACTATCCTTGACGATGCTGGCCCGGACCGGAACCTTCAACAACGGAGAGGCGAGGAGAAGAGATATATAAGGTACAGACAGGGCAAGCACTTGCTGTGCGCATACAAGAGATGCTTTGAGATATTCTTAGTTTGCCCCATGTCTCACTTTAGACGGTAGGTGGAACTATAGTATCTCAGATCCCTGGAGAGTTGATTTTCATGTAATGCGAGGTAGTCAGACAACAGATACGCATTGCACAACGCTTGTTGCGAGCTCGGAGACGCTGTGATTTTTTTTTCTTTCACAGACCCGGCCAGGTTGCGACGTTGTAAAGTCGAAGTGATCGCAGTTGTAATGATTTGCACAGGGTAGCTTGGCGGAAGTGGCCAAGCAGGCAAAGGAGATGTCTGCCGTGATGTTGATTGGTGTTGAAGAACACTTGGTCATTTGCGTTTTCAAAGTTGTCTCTTAGCTGCATGGCAGGCTCAGTGACAGGGAGGGCACGGGCCCATGAGGGTCTGAGGCTAAGATAAAGCGCTTGCCCCGCACTTTCATTACTCGATGAGATCGAGTCAACTGCAAGCTGCAGCTGCTGCAGCAAATGACGACAGCCAGATCGTCAGACAGTAGCCGCATAATCAGATTGTCAGGCGATGAGATGCCAAAAAGAGATCAAAGATTCTTATCGCGAAACTCGTCTTCTTTGACTCGAAATTTATTATGTCCCTCGCCGACCAAGATTCTATCGTCGATCGATGCCAATTCTCGCAATTCCAAGCCTAGAGAGGCCCACCGGCGCGATCCTTTTTTTTTCGCCCAGAACCTCCCGGCTTGGCGGCCGGCATTTGCTGCGTATTGCGCCAGGCTAGGACCTTGAACGGCGCGCCGTTCTTCTGTGTCCGTTGTCGCTCGAGCTTGTTGGAACCTTGGCTTGAGATGCTGGGAAGGTGAGAGAATAGACGAACTGGTTGGAGAGAACGGACGCGATCCGGCGAGGATGTTCCAACACCGGTTAGACGTTCTAGTCAAGTGTAGCTTCAAGTGAATCTACACCCTTTCCTCGGCGCAAAACGACCCAGGTGGAGATTCGAATTGAGAAGAGTGGCCTGCTCATTCTCTTGCCCCCAACGTGGAATTTGGCAGTCGTCTACTACATCCATGGCAGCTACGCTACCTTATCCTAAAGACGGAGTGCAATGACCTATTCACTAGGATGGAGCAGTGGGAGGATCTCCAGGTGTACTCTGACTAAACCGGATGTTGGATCGCGCCAGATATATGCATTCTTCTACAACAGTGTGAGCTAATAAGATTCAAAGAGATAGACGAGCTAACTACAGTGAATAAAGGTGGTGTAACAGGATAAAAAGGGGATTCAGGAACAGGTATTATGCTCAATACCAAAATGCTGGTCACATAGCGAATGTCAAGGAAAAGCCGCCCGAAATATAAGCTCCACTGCGCGGCAGCTCTTCACTACAGAGCTCTCCTGTACGGCAATCTTTTCTCTTGTGGTTACTGGTCTGACTCTTTTTAGGAGACGTCACGACCCCAACGCCTCCTAGCAAGAGGCCGTGTTGTGTCGACCTCTCAAGCCCGTCTCGCCATCTCGCCCATAGGGAGAGCCTGGAGCCAGCCGTCGACGGTCTCGGGGGCCTGTTGCTTCTTGGTGCAGGCGTTGTAGACGTCGGGCTGCTGCTTGTGGATGCCGGCGGCCGTGCAGTCGTTGTTGAGGTTGCAGCGATTGTCCATGGCCTTCTGGAGCGTGTCGCCCTCCCAGCCGAAGACGTAGTCGCCGTGGGCGGCCGCTCCGCCGATGTTCATGGAGTACACGAAGGGCTTGGCCGCCCACGTGCTCTTGTCGAGGAAGGTCGAGATGTTCCACATGACCTCATACATGATCTGGGGGAGCTTGACTGGGTGCGTGGCGGGGCAGTTGCCGCCGCCGGTTGCGCCGGAGCCGGAGCTGTAGGCCACGTGGCTCTGGTGGTCGGGACTGTCGAGGTTCTTGCCGTCCCAGCATCTAGGATCGGGTCAACTCACGTTCGGTTGGTATCAGCAGGGGGGCTGGAGGCTTACGTTGGGAAGATGAGAGTCTGGCGGATCATCTTGCAAGAGGTATCGGCCGGGATATCGACGGTATCGCTGCCAGTGCAGGGAGCACCGCCAGTGAACTGGTTGTCATCGGTCGACTTCCAGCACCGATGGCAGATATTCGAGGCCGAAACCTTCTTGGGGTCCGTGTTTGCGGCGGAGCCGGCAATCATGCGGAAACCCTAGTTCACATGTCAGCACGACGGGTGCTCGATCATGGGCTGATGTGTGTGCAAGTGACATACCTTCTTGAACGCGGTAACCTTGCCGCTAGGAATATAGTACACATCCAGGCCCCCCTTGTTGACGAGCTGACCTTGTGGACCTCCATTGCCGACCTGGGGAACACGCTTGTACGATCCGTTCTTGTGCTGGAAGAACATGACGGCGGTCCAGTAGTTGGACTTGTCCTCCTTGAAGCTGCAGGACGTGCAGGTCGATGCGGTGAGATCGTGGTTGTCTGGGTCCATGGTGATGTTGAACGAGTTTCCTCCCACGATCTGATGGAGATGCGGTGTGTACTGCATGCCCGGGTTGACTATGGGGTCGACACGGTCGACAACCAGTTGCGAGCATGCGAACCGCAACATGTTCTGAGCGGCGGCATGGCGGGCGAGGAGCGCCGCGGCGACGACCGAAGTCAATTGCATCGTGGTGTGCTTGTGGCTTGACTCTAGCTTCTTTGGTGTGGATGTCGCTGACCCTGAAACTTAGACCTTGGGACCTTGGTGTCTGACAACTACGACGACGACTGCGAGTGATGCGAGAAGAGAAGAAGTCAAGAAGGGGGCAAAGCACGGAAATCCGGGAAAGATATTCTGATCGAGACTTATCTTCCTTTTGGCCCTGATCCATGGGACTGGTCGCCGCGCGCGCCATGGGCCAAACTGCCGATGAACCAGAGCCTGTTCGCTGGCTTTCTTGGATCTTCTGCCATCTGGGTATAATCTAGTGACTGTCCAACGAGGGTAACTGCCGACGCGAACGAGGTTCTCTGGTGTACATGTGATGTCCTGTCATTTGGTTATAATCGATACAATCTATCGATTGGACGGGGATGGTCCCCGTGTATATTGATTCGATTGCCTCTTTCGGCTGCTGTTGCCGGGCCCGGACCTCCGTCTCTCGTCGAGTTTCTTTGTGTGTTTCTCGTCCCTGGACCAAACACGCAGAATCTGTCCCTGACTAACAAAATCTTCTGAATGTACAGGTAGGCTGGTGAGCTCAGAATAGGGCGTTCCATGGACAGATTCAGTCTGGGTGCAGCTATGTGGCTATGGAAAAGGCTTTGTGACAGCTACGGGCACGAATCTCATGTTCCACAACTCACGATCGCACCACTTATGTTGTCGATCACCCCAAAGCGAAGTCAATTTACATCATGAGCAATTTCTGTGGGCGTTGCCACTCAATCTCATCTTGTCCAAGAGTCTGTTGAAGAGCTTGATCGTGCATCTACGCGTTCCGCTCAGCACGTGCCCGCCTAGGGTACTCATCCTTTTGGCCATCCATTCTTCAGGGGGTCCAGAATGAGTGCAACTATATCACCGGGCCGGTTTATGTCTGTGGGAACATTCTTGGAGGGTGTCCATCTGAGAGATATGGGGGCAATCGATTCCTTTGAGAGCGCTTGCCCACGGGTGAAGATTAGGTCAATTTGTCACCATGTCACATTCACGTTACCTGTCAGGCCGGCAAGCTTACAGAAGGCTGCCCATGGGGAAGTTTGACTGACAGGTGCATGTTACCCATGGGGAAAGATTCAGGCTAATTAGCATGTACCGGGATGACCTAACGTGGCCGCTGGTGGGATTGGAGACGACTTCCGTAGAAGAGTCTTGGATGGCCAGGAGCCGGTATAGCCGGGTGAATGTCGACGAATAGGAGTCGTGCCAGACACATATGCGTGTGCACAGGTCCACGTGGATATAGGTGGTGGTATATATAGGCTTGTATATATTGCGGACCTGACTCCTGAGATGCGGCGGCCGGCCTCTACTTCTATTTACCAGGGAAATAAGTCGTGATATCATCTGGAGACTTGCTTCTGCAGCATCGACTGCTGGTTGACATCATTTCAGGGGCACGCCTATTGACTTCGTTGCTATCAAGCTCAAGGAGTATATCAAAGTGGCGTGGTGCTTGCCCTTCGAGATGGGTCAGTTCCGGGTTGGGCTCTTCGTCCTACACAAGATAACTGGCAGTCCAGACGGCCGATGCTACTCCAGGTCGCAGCAGTAATATGTTCTGCATAGAATCTTGCTGCCGTCAGAAAAGAAGGAAAATGTGGGCTGTGGAAGAAGAAGGACCTTTCTTGATCTTGGGGCGGACTGAGTTCTCCCCGAGAGCCTTTTGATTTAGCAGTATGGGGTCACTTTGGCCCGACCCTCGATGCAGTTGTACCCAAGTCCGAGTCATCACTCCGTTAGAGTGTGTCTTCAATGCTGCAGCATTCGTCTGCCAGGCCGGCAGTGACTGAAGAGATGATTTTAACTAGCAGCTCGTCGTACCTGGCACTACTAGAAATCTACCGACATGGAAACGAAGCAAGCCGTGCTTGTTTCGTGATAACGCAGGCCTGAGTGCCAACTTGAGCCGGCCAACGGAAAGCTGTCATTCCGTGGCGGCAATATCCGCCATAGCAAGCTGAGATCGGCAGTCAATGAGGCTGGACCTGGACCTTACACCAGAGCGGTCTCAAGGATTGCGGGACGGTGGAAGGCCACTAGAAGCTTCTAGCAATCTGAAAGCTTGAATCATACCAAGAATCCCCTGGCTGCGGTACATCTGCATGCACTCGTCACGACGGTTGTGGAACAGTCCGAGACGTCATGGCCCGACGAGTCTAGCCCTCTATGACTACCAACCCCTGACAGGAGTGATGCATATAGAGGGTTTCCTCAATAGCCAAGCCCCAAATACCCTCTATAGCAGAACATTTGCTCTGCCAAAGGCCTTCAGTCGCTCTTACCAGGAATGGATGCTATAGCAACCTTGTACCGTCCCTTAAAGAACGCTTGCCAACCAGGAGAAACGCCCCTGAGTTGGCATACAGGCACCTCACATGGACACAGTTTACGACATCATCAAAGTTTGTACATTAAAATATATACTAAGCATCGCTCTATAGTCAAGTAGACACAGCATCGTCAGTCACAGCGACTCTTAAGCCCGGCAGAGCTTGCTGTTCTGCGACGGCAGGTTGCCGTAGAGGAACTCGGACATCTTCCAGTCCTCGGACCCAACGGTCTGGTGGGCATAGAAGACGCCGAGAGGATCATACTTCTGCTTGAGGCTGTAGAGACGGTCGTACTTGGTGCCCCAGAACGCCTGCTGGAAGTTCGGCTCGATGTAGTCCGACTCGGACAGGTAGCATCCGGAGCCGGGGGTGACATCCCTCCAGCGCTGGTTCCAGTCGAAGGTCATGGTGTCGCCGGCGGCCTGGATCTGGGCGGGCGTGGAGCTGGTGTCCCAGATGGTGGCCATGATGGCGTGGAAGACGGTCTCGCGCCAGGCCGGGTTGACGGCGTTGTCGGGGTAGTTGCCCTTTGCGTCGCCGGCCACGTTGACGCCGACGACGAAGCCGCCGTCCTCGACGACGGATTTGAAGGCGTTGAAGGTCGCGTTGAACTTGGTCGCGTCCTGGAAGTTGGCCCTGGGAAAGAGACGGCTGGCCTGGCGGATGTTCGGGGTGCCCCAGGACTCGAGGGGAAAGCCGGCGACCCACGCGTCGTAGTAGTTATCAAATTGCTGGTACACGGGGGTGAGGGTGATGCCGAGTTCGGCCAGCGTGGCCATCCACGGTGCCGTGGAAGCCTGCAGTTGCGCGGTCGTCATATTGGGGGCGAACCACGGGGCCATGTTGAGCATGAACTGGTCGCCACCAAGAGGGACGATGCTCCAGTACGAGTACTGGCCTTCGTCGGTATACTTGACGAAGTCTTGGAACCAGGCACGAATAGCTCCCCACCAAGCGGTAGAGTTGACGGTAGGGCCGGTCATGAGAGTGAAGCTCATGATGGCGACGGGGATCTTGGGGAAGGCCTTAACGACAACCGAGGTGACAACACCAAAGGTAGAGCCGCCGCCGCCACGGAGAGCCCAGAACAGGTCAGAGTTGGTGTTGGCATTGGCAGTCACGAAGCGGCCATCTGCAGTGACAACTTCGAAGGAGAGAGCTTGGTCTGCACCCATGCCATACAGGGAAGACATAGGCGAGTGACCGCCGCCAGCAATGTATCCACCCATAACACCGACAGTCTGAAGACCCGCGTTAGCATATTCCATGATAGTTGGTTCGGCTGAAGAAGAAAACTAACCTGTCCCTCGCCACCGACGACGGTAACACCATACTGCTTGGCAGCATTGTAGACGTCGTAGGCTTGGACACCTGAGCCGAGCTTCAAGGCAGGGCCAGTGTATGTCGAATCGGAGTAGCGCTGGATGAAGCTGATGCTCTTCAGCTTGTGAGTCCAGATGGACAGAGAACCAGCACCGGTCGACTTGGCGTTGAAGTCATGACCCGTGTTCTTGATGACCAGACGCAGGTTGAGATTGCGAGCAAGGTTGACAGCGAGCTGAATCTGGTACACCCCGGTCGCAGCAATTGCGTAGGTAGGGTACCCGCCGAGAGTGCATGAATCGCTCGTGCTCAGCGATGGCGGCAGGCAAGTGTTACCCTCGTACAGAACCGCGTTGATGGCCGTAGGATCGTCAGTTCTTCCATGAATGTTAGTAAGGGTCATCATCTGGTTGAGTTCGAGCATAGGGTACGTACGATAGGTAGGAGTTGTTGGACCAGTTGTTGCTAATGGTGGCACACTTGGCAGCATTGTAGTTGCCGAAGCTATCGTAGCAAGGAGACGCATAGGGCTTGGTCTTGATCAGGGCTCCTCCGGAGATGAGGTTGAAGACCTTCCACACCAGGTCGCTTGGCCACAGGAAGTCACCGGGGTAAGTCTTGCAAGATCCAGACTGCGAGCGCTTGACCTTGGTCGTCTCGGTGACATTGGCATCAAAGGAGAAGAGGGTGATGTTGGAAAGCTGCAGGTTGGTCAGGTTGGCGAGGACATCGTCAGTCAGCTGAGTTGTCTCCGCAGTGAACAGCTGAACCCCCGCGGTGGTGGAGTCTGCGGCGACAACGTCCGTGGCCGGGGCCACGGTCGACTCATCGGCAGCTGTGTCGCGTTAGCTAGCTGCTTCTGCACTGTATTGCTCTTTTGGTTGGACCCACGAATGACCTGGTCGTCGACGACGAGCGTCTGTCCAGAGGCAAGCTCCAAGAGCGGTAGCAGCAAAGCTGCCGCGAACTGAGACCTCATTGTTGGGGCGGAGGCTGGAGAGAGAAGGGGATGGGACGCGGGAAGAGGTGGTCGTATCTGGATCTGGGCGGAACGACGCTGATCCTTATATAACTACTCCGCGCGTACCCCGGCCCCTTGGGAACACCCCGCTGATAATGGATCCATGTTGACATCGCGACATGCCTCCTATCTTTGATAACGTGCTGTTGGATAGCACCGCGCTTATAGACGCTAGCGAGAATGTTTCTGACTGTTACACGTGGAGCCGTGGAGTGTACGGGAGGCAATAGCCATGGTCCCGGCGGGTCGGCTCAGATTCGGATGTGGTGACAGTATCCACGGGCCCGACCCAATGTGTCTAGACCTGCATTAGCAGGGACGACTACTCGAAACTACTGACTGGAACATGTTGCGCTGACAGAGGTGAGCTCCAAGGCGCTCGATGACGATGCCAGCAATAATCTTGGTCGTTTTTGCGTTCTTCAATGTTGCAAGAGACCACTTTTGGCTTCGAGGACTGTGATTTTTGAATTACAAGTGAACAATGCCGTACAGAGTACAGTAGTTTCCAGCATCCATGTCCACGCGTATACACCAGTCGGGGCGAGGGTGAGGGTGCTGTGGGTGTTGGAGATGAAAACCCCACAGCACTAATGCAAACCACATCTCGCAGTGGACATTCGGGGCGACTGTGCCCTGATTGCTCCCGCCTTCTCAGGCCTCAGCAAGTTCTTCAGCATCAATTGCGGAGCGCTGATAATTCTTATTACAAACAAAGCTTCTTTGAACGGCCCAGCCACGCGTGGAGTTGCTCTTCGATTCTCCGTACCTAGCTGGTCCTGTCTCACTCTCAAACGCTCATGAGCGTTTTATTCTTGGTTCTCCGCAAATCCGTCTCCATGCGCGGCGCCTTGGCTGCTCCAGACCTTTTTGCTGGCGCTTTCATCGTCTTTTGTTCTTTCCCGAGTTCCTCACATCTCACATTCTTCAATTCAAGTACACGTTGTATTCTGTTCGGTCTACTTTCCAAGTTGATCTGGCTTAATTACCGAGGTGACATGGACTGCTGGGAGCTGGTCCTGATCAGGCTTGGTTCTTGGCGTCCAACTCGCTGCATTGGCGACCACATGGCGAGCAAGGATGGCGTGCACATGGCGGACAAGGGTCTTTGTCGTATCCGCAATTGCCGGCACCGCGCTTGTGTCCATTGGCGCCCCACTGGCGTCGGCCGATTGAACCGACTTCAGGAGGTCTTGGCTCGGTTAGCGATGAGGAACCAATCATGTGCGGCGGCGGAGCACTCACCCTGGTTTCGTTTCATTCGAATTGTCGGGTGGAGCCGAAGCGGTATCCAGGTTCTCGACCAGCCCGCGGCCTGCGCCAGATCAACATCGATTTCTGTGTTGACTCGGGAGCATGGATCTTTCTCAGATCTTCCACGTGCGTATGCCTGCCATCGCGAGTTCCCGACGGATACGGCGCATGCACGTGCATATCAGAGAGATACGATAGTTGCCAGCAATAGCACTCGGCTATCTGCCGAACATGCGCCAAGACTCCAGGACAGCGCCCAGTTCCCAGTATACTCTAATTGGTGGTACGTTCCTCCTAGTCTTGTTGAATTTGTTCAGGACATCTGGGAGCAAGTTGCCGTGTATCACGTTATGAGCACGCTGAGCTGACTAGGTAGTGTTCTCCTGTTGGAGACCCTCCAGACTATCCAAGGAAGGTGCCGAAAGACTGAGGCCGCTCGTCGGAACCTGTCAGCCGACTTTCCCCCTGCATTTGCCCATTTGACGAAGCAACCATCTTTATCAAGGACCCGTCC
This sequence comes from Coniochaeta ligniaria NRRL 30616, assembly GCA_001879275.1. NCBI lineage: Eukaryota > Fungi > Ascomycota > Sordariomycetes > Coniochaetales > Coniochaetaceae > Coniochaeta > Coniochaeta ligniaria. The sequence continues at coordinate 1,064,986 of KV875095.1, read as the reverse complement.
GTCAGCATGGCCCGGGAACAGGCTGAACCACAACACAGTTACCAAGCTTTGATATTCTGAGCCGCTACAGGACGACCATGGCTAGGTCACAGAGGACTTAGCAACTCGCGTCCGAGCGTACGATAGTCAGAAGTCCGCTTCTGCTCGCCGCAGACTATTTAATTCTTGTCGTCGTCCTCGCTAAGAAGATACCACTAGAGTGGCTTCTGCCGCTAACCGTCTTCGAGAAGACTATTGACAGCCGAGTACCTAGGCGGTCAGCATTCGGCATGCTGGCGTCTTCGAAGACTGATCGCCGTCGAGGCTACCGTCTGTTCCTTTCTCTTCTCTGTCGTCTCAGTCCTCTCTTCTGGTCTCGCATCCTTCCTTTCCTTCAGCAGAAAGCTGCACGTGCGTCACGACAGACGATGGCATGGGTTTACAAAGCTTGGGCGCCGCGGGCAGCCAGCTCTTTTGGGGAAAGTTCCGATGATGCCAGTCGGATGTGGCTACAGTGCTGAGTAATCAGGCAACCAAGTGGTGTAAGCCATACGCCTACCGGAAATTCTGCCGCTGTTCGGTGCGAGCTCCGGGCAAGGAGCGGCTTTCTCGGAGCTCCGAGCTCACCTCCGGAGGGAGCCCGGGGGACGGCAATGCCGCCAGTCCGAGTGGAGATCGGAGACTTTATCAACCCATCTGATAAGATGTGATCAGATCCTAAAAGCAAAAGTGTTGCCAGATGATAGGATGCAGATGACGATCGTTCCAGTGCAAACCACTCACACCAGGACAGAAGAGGCAGGTGCTAGAGTGCCATAGATGCTCACTCTGACTATAGAGACATACATCCCTATGACTCATATGCCTGTCGACGATGCCGCAGGGCCACATGCCAGAATGGAAGATCACGTCTTGTCTGTTCTGAACTAGTTGGGCGGTCTCGGCCCTCCGACCACGAGAGGGACGGACGCCGAAGCCGGTGATTGTCATAAGACCTGCCGTGTTTGCTCCGAGTGACCGGATTGTATATCCAGTCGCTAGTTAATACGTTTGCCGGTTGCACATTGTCAGTGCTTAGGTTTTGGGGCCCAGCAACAATGGCCTCCAAGGAGAAGAAGGACAGCCTTCACGCAACGGACAACACTACCACGACTTTGGCGGTGGTCGCAGATCACAATGCGGAAGAAACAGCGGCTCCAGTTCCTGACAGCGAAGCACAAGCCAGAGCTCGGCTGGAGAAGCTGAACAATGACTATGGAGTGAGTATTCCCGTCATCGATTCCGACGCTCCCTGAATGCCATTATCGGACCAATATATTAACGAGTCCGTCCATCACAGGCCACCTGGGACAGCCCAGATGATCCGCACGATCCATATAATTGGCCGTCGTTCCGCAAGGTCGGCATCGGGGTCATTTTCTCCTTCGGCCAACTCGTAACCCTCATGTCCGCCAGCATGATCGCGGCCGCCCTCGGCGATATCGAGAGGGACTTGGGCGTCGACGCGTCAACAGGGCAGATCATCTTCTCAACCTACTTCCTCGGCTTGGCTTTTGGTCCGTTCCTGGTCGCGGCGTGGGCCGAGATGAGCGGTCGCAAGCAGGTTTGGCTTTTTGCCAATGCATGGTTCATCTTGTGGAACGCCGTCTGTCCTGTTGGACACTCCAAGGGCTTGATGATTGTAGGCCGGCTCATGACAGGGTTCGGCGCAAGTGCGGGCGTTACGGTGCGTATTCCGGAGACAGCACCTGATCTACCATCAGCTCCCTCCCTAACCAAGTGACATCTAGCTTACCGGCCCCGTCATGGCGGATATGTACAGAGAGGCAGACCGCGGCAAGTCACTCGCTATTGCCTCCTTCCTCCCCTATCTAGGACCAGCTCTAGGGCCTATAGTGGGCGGCCTCGTCACCCACTCGGTAGACTGGCCGTGGGTGTTCTGGATCATGTGCATCTTCAATGCCGCCATCACTATGCTCGGGCTGGCATTCATCCGCGAGTCCTACATCCCCGTCCTCCTCTGGCGCAAAGCCCAGACAACCAAATCAAACTCGACTGCGCCAGTATCGTCCCGGAGCTGGTCCATCTGGCAGGGTTTCTTCTCGCGTCTATCCGGCAACATGGCGCGACCGGTCCTGCTGCTTGTCCGGCGTCCCATAATCCAGGTCATCGCGATACTCTTAGCGCTCAATTTCGGCATCTACTCTTTCCTACTGTCGACCTTCGCGACACTGTACATCGACCGGTACGGCCAGTCCGAGTCGATCAGCAGCCTGCACTACATCGCCATCTCCATCGGGTCGTCCGTCTCCGCCCAAGCAGGCGGCCGCATCATGGACGCCATCTACCGGCGTCTCCGCGACCGGTCGCCGGACAAGCAGGGCCGACCCGAGTTCCGGGTGCCGTGGATGGTTCCCGGGGTGGTGTTGTTGCCGGTGGGACTGTTCTGGTACGGCTGGTCGGCCGAGCGCCACGTCTCGTAGGTCGTGGTCGACGTCGGCGCCGCCATCTTCGCGCTCGGCTGCTTTGTTAGCAGCCAGTCGCTGATGGCTTACCAGCTGGACGAGTTTGCCGAGTACGGCGCGTCTGCGAATGCCGCTACGCGTGTGCTGTCGTACATTCTTGGTTTTGCGTTCCCTATTTTCGCGCCGCAGCTGTATGACCGGCTGGGCTACGGTTGGGGGAATAGTCTGCTTGCCTTTGTGTGGATTGTTCTGGTCTTCCCCGTTCCCGCCATCCTCTGGCTCTGGGGCGACAAGCTCAGAGCTCTGGGCCGGGCGAGGAAAGAAACCCCAGGCGGCCAGTAAAGTCGCTGATCGGAGTTCGATATCTTTAGAGCAGGACTCAGAATCGTTGTGGCACAAAAGCAAAGAGGGCGGCCATCAACCTCACCCTGGCTGGACTTGATATTCGACTCGAATCAACTGACCCCATGACCTGCCCCAGGTCTAAAAGTCACGTTGTCCCATTCGTCAGGGACATTGATGTGCTCTGCATGACGCACTTGATGAGGGGCGTGAGGGATGAGAAGCGGCGGGAAAGGCCCGCCGACCATGGAAAAACAAAGGAGAAGGGTAGGAGGACCGTCATGGATCAGGATAATCTTTGGGTAGGCTGCGATTCGGACTTTGTGAGCGAGAGGATGGAAGCTGTCGGTATGGATGACAGCCAGGAACTAAGCGAGAGGCTGGTTCAAACGGGTCTCGGCCGTGGTGCAGTGTGATTGTTGACGTTAGCCCCTTCTCTTGTGATTTGACCTGAATGAGAGAGTACGGCTCCTTCGCTCATCCCTGATCGACATCAGCAATGTGCCGTACAGCGGCAGCGGTACCTAGTCAACAGCCTTAGATGGCTGGATGGGCAGGTCGGCTAGAATGAGATCGTGCTAGTGTAATGTCGATGTAGCGGCAATAGAAAGATATATGTCGATCTGGCCATTGCCTTGGAGATCAGCACTAAGGTAGCCAGCCAAGGCCGTGAAGGCTAGACTACCTATTGCTCCAACTCTAGCGTGCACAGTAGCTACAGTATGCATTGTCGATGAGAGCGTTAGCGATCCTCATGCAGCGAATCGGCGCTAGAGCCGCTCTGTCTGGGGAAGTGATCGACTATGGAAACTTCCGGCGCCGTGGTCAGGTTTCAGCCACACCGGGCTGACTTGGCTGCGCCGTGCCTGACCCTAGTGCCGCAGCGGTCGAGATCCACCTTTCCCGCATCTTGAACGTCACGACCCGGATGGGTGCGGATCCGATGATTGAGGTGGCTTGGTTCGACATGTTGCTCTCTGTCGGGTTGTCCAGTCGTAAGCATCACGAGTGTGGCTTCCTCAATATCTCTTCCCACAGGCCGCACTGTCCGTGTTTGCGTTGAGTTGCATGAAAGAAAAAGCAAGATGGAAGTGACCAGTTTGCCCCGCTGGGAGCCCATTCAACAGAAGTGATCTTCAAGATGAAGAGGAGATGATGATGCCAAAGTGGACCTGCCAAACGTCACGGCTCAGGGCGCCTCAAACAGATCATCGGCCTCAAACCTTCGGATTGTGAAATATTTACGTCACTGTCGCATAACGGTGATGGAAAAGGGCTGACCCCTCAAGCCAACAGCTCAAACGCTCCTGCCAAAACCACAAATGATGTCAACCTCACTGAATCCATCCTCCGATTCGTAGTTTTCTCTATTCGAAGCGTGGTGCCAAAAAGAAGATAAAGAAGATAAAAGGCCCCTTCCTCTCCGGGTTCTCTCTGGCTTCTTCATCACAAAATCACACTCAAACCACTCAAAAAGGCTCCCAACCAGACCAAAGCAACCAAAGCTCACTTGAATATCATCTCTCACCTACCACACTTCCACAATGGCTGATCACGGAAACAAGAACCCCGGCAACTTTGCCAACCGGTATGTATCTTTCATGTCATCTGAAAAGAGTCATTCCCTGGGCCTTCACTAACAACCTCCAGCGACAAGGATGAGGTCCGCGAGATCGCTTCCAAGGGCGGCCAGTCCAGCCACTCCGGCGGCTTCGCCAGCATGGACCCCGACAAGCAGGTAAGCATCCTATAACATCATCCCTCTTAGCCTTGAACGTGCTTCTAACCATCGGGACAGCGTGAGATCGCTTCCAAGGGCGGCAAGGCCTCGTCCGGTTCGTTCGAACCAGGCAGTGAGAAGGCTCGTGAGGCAGGCCGTAAGGGTGGTCATGCCAGCGGTGGCGGCAGCGACGAGTAAGGAAATGACATCATGATCGGTTTTCGAGGCGTCATACGGAAGGAAGGTGAATTTGCGAAGGAGCAGACTTCGATCTGGCAGGCGTTTAAAAGCTTATTATAGCTTTGATGAATTGGAATTTCAGTTACAGAACAGAGCTGTCCGGCCGTGAACTTGACGAGACTCGTAGATGTTATGACAATTGCGCTGACAATTGCACCGTGGCTCGTAATTCATTTCTCAATATGACTGAACGTGACCATAGCGGAAGCATTAAATCGCATCGTCTCATGCAAGTCAACACAAATTGTTGATGAACATGAGTTTGAGGGCGGGACAAGATATCAGCTGCTCGACAAGAGTGCTGTTTTGTGATATGAATGAAACCAATGAGGAGGTTCTCCCCTCACTACCTTATACGTACATGAGAAAGGAGTGCGAGCTGAAACATGGAAGCACGCTCCCGGCTGCCTGATAGGGTGAGCAACTTGTGGCCAATGATGTAGCAAACCAGGCACCACCGACGTCAGCCCGAAGTGACATGCACTATGCCTCAATTGGACCATTTCCGACTTCAGCTCAGAGTGTGTCCTACCCCTGACAGGTTTTCGAAGTGCTCAGCTGTTCAGAGGGGAGGGCAATATATAGAAATGGCATCTCTGGCACCATTGGATCTGTTGACGCCTCCAAGACGATTTCTTCGACTGCCGACATATTCGTATTGAGAAGCGCCACTATGCACTTGCAAGCCGAGCAGCAACCGCGAGCAAGGGGTCCGAGAATAACAACTTCGTGTACAGAATGCCGACGTAGAAAGCAAAGAGTGCGTTGAGTTAACCTACCATACTCTTGAAGATATTGCGCTGGATTGGCTGACCTAACGTTCTGGAATAGTGTAACCAAGGCCAGCCATGCTACAACTGCTCAAGGCGCTTTCCTGTGCCTGTCTGCGAATACCCACCAAGCAGGTATGAAAAACCCGAGACTGAGGTTCGCAAAACTAGACGGAGTCGTCTAGCTGACCACTTGGTGATGTTCACCATCTCCAGCCAACGACAAGGACCAAGAGCTGGATTACCCAACCCCCATGTGCCGACTTTTGTAATAAGTGTTCCCGCCAGTAAGCCACGAGCATTTTGCGTCGGTGATGGGCCGCCGAAACCGTTGCATCGAAGACGCCCACTCTTTCCGTCCAAACGGAGAAATGGACCGATCGGAAGGTGGTCTGGTGTCGATGTCACGACCGAGTATCCCGCCGACCTTGCTACTCAGGGTCCAGAGCCACCCGCGACTGGGAGAATCGGCCAGGCGGCTAAGGGGGCTTTTCGTACCCTCTCCTCCTCGCCAGCTTCGAAGCATCGCAAAAGCTTTAGCCGCATTAAGTCGCCAAGGCAGAGCTACCAAGAGCCCGAGTCCCCAGAGGACGAGTCTGAACCCAACCCCGACAAAAGAGATGGCGGACTTTGGCAGCTCTCCGGTCCAGTAGAGTGTATGCTGAACCTTCCGATAGGAGCCACGAAGCAAAACGCCATGCTCGTTCACACCTGTATGTCCACATCCTCCACATCCAACTCGGAACATCTTGCTGCGATGGTTGTGCTGATCTCGACCGCTACCAAGTCGCGGAGCTTTTGTACCATTTCAAGGGTTCCTTTGACGGAGTTCCTGATGCTGATAACCCATTCATCACTCAATATGTGCCTTGGTGTATCCAGAACCCCCTCCTATCCAAAACTTCGCTGTACATATCGGCTCGGTCCTTAGCAGAGCGAGGCTTCGTCGACCAAACGTCGACCATCCGACTCAAGGGATCAGCAATCCACACCCTGAACCAGCACCTCAGATCAGCCTCATGGATCAGCGACGAGGCCCTAGCAGGGGTGGTGCAGTTCCTCTCGATCGAGTGGTTCTTCGGAGAGCCAAACGTGATCCAAGCTCACTTGACCGGTTTGCGCGACATGGTTCGCCTTCGTGGAGGCTTCACCCAAACCGGAGTTGGTGCCCTTGTGACCAAGGTCGCGCTTGTGTAAGTCATCCCCGCGTGGTTTCCTGTTCACAGACTAATTCCATCAGCGACGACAATGTCATTGCCGTGTCTTTAGAGAATGATCCAGTCTTCCAGCAGAAACCGGGGCTTGACTTCGGGTACCACGAGCCCCCATCAGATCATTTTAGGCTGCGCTTCAACTCTCCATTCCTGTCTGTTCCAGTCTCCTTCAGTTCCTGTGCAGATGTCCTGGGCTTGCACTCGGTAACAGCTGCCATCTTGGACGACATTCGGGTTCTCATAGAAAGAACACTTGATCTACCCCTAAACAGTTCGTCCGAGGGGATAGTGGCGTCCCAGGCTACCGTCGAGTATATCCACAACCGATCGCCCGATCTTCGTGCTATGCAGAACATTCCATCGTCGGAAGCATCTGGTAGGCCATTGGAGCCAGAGCCGGCTCGCAAACAGCCGAGAGTCGCTCGTGAGGATATGGGAGAACTACCAACTCCCCACTCGCTCTTACCAAACTACCCAAGCATCGGTTCGGGTAGTAGTATCGCTCCATCATCCTCTTCAGAGTCGGCATCCACACTGGCCTCATCCGCGAACACCCCTTCTCCGACAAGCCTTGACAGCCACGTAACAGCATCAGTACCTCTACCGGACAATAATAAAAGCACGGCAACCCCCGAGTCTCCAGCCCCCCCGGATACAACAGCACAACCACCCGAAGACCCCCTCCACACGGCGATCATCCTGTCCTCGGCCCTCTACGCGCGCGCCATCCTCCTCCGCCAGCCCTTCTCCGCCGTCGTGACCGGGCCCGACGCCTTCGGCGTGCTGCTGGCGACGTGGCGCATCCCGCTGGCACGCTGGCGCTCCGTCATCGGCGTCCTGCTCTTCGTGCTGATGCCCGTCCTGCCCACCGTCTCCAAGAGCCCCCGGGACGACGACGACGGCGGGTTGGGCGCGCACGCGGGGTTTGTGAAGAGTATCCTCCAGATCGGGTTCATGCAGATGGCCATTGAGGACTGGGAGGTGTGCTGCGAGGTGATGGGACGGGTTGCGAGGTTGGGTGCGTGGTTGAGGGGTGGAGGTGGAGGCGAGCGGTGACAGGCCTGGAGCTGCTGGATTCGGCTTCCCTCAAAGTTTCGCATGACCACAGGTAGATAGAAGCGCTGCTGGCCAGCGGTGAGCTATAGGTGCACGCGCCAAGTTTGGGACGAGAGAAGATGTGGGAGATGTCGAGATGCAAGATAGAAAGCACCTTCAGAGCAACGGACACCTCGAAGCACTTGCTTGGTAAGGTGCCAGCTCGAAAGAAGAAGTACAGCCTTAATCCATATACTTGTACTTCGGTCATTTACAAGAACCAATGCTAGACTTTCTAGTGTCTCACCAGAGAGGTTAGCTTTCGTGATGTTGTGATTCCGGATGCTTGCGTCCATAGGAGGTTTTGTAGTATGTGGGCGACCATTGTTCAACAGTGTCCCTTCCCCAACATAAGGGATTCCAAGGGTTTCTCAACGATTAAGAAATATATCAACGTTCGGCTAAGGTACCTGTAATTAAGCTGTAGGAAGTGACGATGAAGTTCTGTTCATGTTAGGGAAGGAACAAGTGGTTGAGCTACACCTGTAAGTACGAGTGGGGCGAGATAACAGCTCATTGGCCAATGAGAGGCCAAGAACCCGACCTCCCACCTTATCCGGCAATGGAACATCTGTCACCTCCGAGAAAAAGTTCCTGGGGCGGGCGCGTCCCAAGTTGGGTGCGTGAAGCTTCGAGAGTGCCTAGAGCTCCCCTCCTGGTCAACATCAACCCGAACCGTTTCCCGCGATTTACCCCAACCACTCTATACCCGAACCCAAACTTACAGAAGCTACCAAGCTGCAAACATGGCTTCTATGTTTGAGCAGCCACGGAACGGCACCCTTTTCCTTGGCGGACAGAAGATCTCTGGTTCAGATATCCGAGACCAAAATGGTACGGCCTGCTGTTTGACTTTCGAGGTGAATGTTCGGCTGCTTACAATACCTTTTAGTTCTGGCAACACAGGCGATCGCAAATGTCGTCAAGAGCTCCTTCGGCCCCAGTGGTCTTGATAAGATGATGGTTGATGATATTGGCGTAAGGGCTACCGTCTCCCCTTTGCTTAACAATAGCCACAGTGGGGTCATATTTACTGACATCTCTTCCCCGGCGGTAGGATGTCACAGTTACCAACGACGGCGCGACCATCCTCAGCTTACTAGACGTCGAGCACCCGGCAGGAAAGATCCTGGTCGACCTGGCGCATCAACAGGACAAGGAAGTCGGTGATGGCACAACCTCGGTGGTCCTCATCGCCGCCGAGCTGCTACGGAGAGGAAACGAGCTCATGAAGAACAGGATACACCCTACCACCATCATTACGGGATACAGACTGGCCTTGAGGGAGGCAGTCAAGTACATGAACGAGAACATCAGCGTCAAGGTCGACCATCTCGCCAGGGAGTCCCTCATCAACATCGCCAAGACGTCCATGTCGAGCAAGATCATCGGTTCCGACTCGGATTTCTTCGCAAACATGGTCGTCGACGCCATGAAGGCCGTCAAGTCAACCAACAACCGGAACGAGACGAAATACCCCGTCAAGGCCGTCAACATCCTCAAAGCCCACGGCAAGGGCTCGCTCGAGTCGGTCCTTGTCAAGGGATACGCCCTCAACTGCACTGTTGCATCCCAGGCGATGAAGACGCGGGTACAGGACGCCAAGATTGCCGTCCTCGACATGAACCTGCAGAAGGAGCGCATGAAGCTCGGCGTGCAGATCACCATCGACGACCCCCAGCAGCTGGAGCAGATCCGGCAAAGGGAGGCCGGCATGGTCATGGACAGAGTCGAGATGATCCTCAAGGCTGGCGCGAACGTCATTCTCACCACCAAGGGCATCGACGATCTCTGCATGAAGCTCTTTATCGAGAAGGGTGCCATGGCCGTGCGGCGATGCAAGAAGGAGGACCTCCGTCGCATCGCGAGGGCAACTGGCGCTACGATGCTCAGCACTCTATCTGACCTCAACGGCGACGAGAAGTTTGAGGCCTCGTGTCTAGGACATGCCGAGGAGGTGGTCCAGGAGCGCATCTCGGACGACGAGTGCATTCTCATCAAGGGAACCAAGGCCCAATCATCCGCTTCCATCATCCTCCGGGGACCCAACGACTTCCAGCTGGACGAGATGGAGCGGTCAGTACACGACAGTCTCTGCGCCGTAAAGCGGACCCTCGAGAGCGGAAGCATCGTCCCTGGCGGCGGTGCCGTCGAGACAGCCCTTCACATCTACCTGGAGGAGTTTGCGGGCACTGTGGGATCGCGGGAGCAGCTCGCCATTGCCGAATTCGCACAGTCGCTGCTCGTCATCCCCAAGACCCTCGCCGTCAACGCGGCCAAGGACGCCTCAGACCTCGTAGCGCAGCTGCGGGCACGGCACGCCCTCTCGCAGCGGATCCAGGAGGGTGACGCGAACGAGGACGAGAAGACAGTGGCAAGGCACAAGAGCTACAGGAACTACGGCCTCGATCTGACCAAGGGCAAGGTCGTGGACCAGATCAAGGCGGGCGTGATGGAGCCGAGCATGAGCAAGATTCGGCAGTTGAAGAGTGCGGTGGAGGCGTGTATCAGCATCATGCGGATCGATACCCTGATCAAGTTGGACCCTGTGCAGCAAGAGGACGATGGTCATGGTCATTAGTGCGAGTAATGATTAGCGTGTATGGAGCAGCATGAGTAGACCCAGATAGACGTGACCATGCGAATGGCACTGATGTGTTCATAATACCCGATGATGCCTCTGCATGCTATGCTTGCCTGTCTCCTGTGAACCGAGCGGCCTGCCCTTCCAAGACGCCCTTGTCAAAATCATCGTCATTCCGCTTGCGCGGTTCTTCCACCAGTCCAGCCCCTGTCTTGCACCATTTTGATGTCCGCAAAACGCAACTTGCCCAACTCTAACACCACCCAAACTTCTCATTGTAAAACCAGTCGACATCCCGCGTCTCTCCCTCCCCATACCACATCAAGCTAGCAATGCTCTCCGAATCCCGATCGACAAACTCCGCCCCCAGCCCAGCCCTCTCCACCAGCGCCCTCAGCCTCGGACTCGGATTCCACGTCTGCACCTCGCGGCACCTCCACTCGGCCGCCTGCGCCCGCGCAACCCCCACCACGGCCGCGACGCCCCGCGCATTGTCCTCCTCGGCTGCGTCCTCGTCCTCCAGCACGAACCGCAGGAAGTGCAGCGTGCCGACCTCGCCGTAGTACGCCCTCGTCCACACGGCCCAGACCCGCGCGCCCTCCTTCTCGCCGTACACGGCGCCCTTGACCGTCGGCGTGCGGCCGAAGACGTGCTTGGCGATGAAGTCCTCGCGCATCAGGTGCCACAGCACCGAGTCCAGGTCCGGCACCAGCGCGACGACGGCCGTGGCGCCCTTGTCGGCCGCGCGGCGCGGCAGGGCCGCCCGAAGGAGGGACTCGTCTGCGGCGCACAGCTCGGCGGGCTCGTGGTAGCCTATTGGCGTTGCGGAAACCGAGTCCGTGGACCCGGTCTGCGGTGTTGTGCTCACGACCGGAAAGGCGAGGTGGGAAGACGGAAAGGCGGCCCAGCCGGATTTAGCATAGAAGGACTTGCCGATATCCGAGTAGAGGACCGAGAAGAGGGCCTCTTGGCCGTCGGCGGTCTGCCAGGTCCTGAGGACGGGGCCGAGCTCCTTGAGCATGCGGCTCGCGTAGCCCTTACCGCGGTACTGCGGGTCGGTGAAGACGGCGCCGATGCCGTGGGCCGTGCCGTCGGTCACGACGCCGGACGGGGTGCAGGACACGGCGCGCTTGCGGTAGGTGTCGCACGACGAGAGGATGGGGCGCTGGTCCGGGGCCAGGGTGGAGTCTGTCAGGACCCAGTGGGTGATGCCGCCGTTCTTTTGGAGGGGCACGTTGCGCAGGTAGGCCTCGCGGGCGACGTACTGCTCGTGGGAGAGGACGCCGCCCCATTGGCGGTGGGTGAGGGACCAGATGCGCTCGCGCTCTGAGGCTGTGGCTTGGGTGAGGGTTAGGTTTGGGGAGGAGGCTGAGGGTAGGGAGGAGGGGTCTGTTGATGAGCCCATTGTGAAGTGATGTTCTGTTTGTTGATCTAGTTATGAGAAGGTAGGCTATGAGACAGGTTGAAACCAGAGTCGAAGAAGTGAGTGTCAAATTCTAAGAGCTTGACCATGTCTACGTTGCTCAGTCTAAAAAGGAAGGACTATATTTCTTACGAACAATGGAATGGTAAAGGTACAGAGTGACGCTTAGGCCGAGTAATCGCATGAGGGTACCTCCTGTGGGCCTCAAGTCTTTCCAAGTTAGGATGTCCCTTCCGGGACCCGTCAAGGATCGAACTCAACCCATCCGAACGTCTTCAAGGAGTAGCACCCCCATCCGCGATTGGAGAGTAAGCCACGCAGCTGGAGGCTCACGAGGCCAGGAAGATTGAATCCTGAGACATACTTTTACGTCACAAAGCACCACGCGATCTGTTACAGGACTTTCAGGAAGTGTCAGTTGGTGGAGTGCGCTCGGATGCCCCTCCGATCGATCAGAGGCCGAGCTGGAAGTTCCGGGCTCCTAAGCCGATGGTATCCGGCCCGGAGTCCGCCCCGGGACCGGAATGAACGTAGAACCGTTGAGTTGCTTCAACTGCGCCTTCCAGTTTGGAGGAGGAAGAAAATCACCGGCATGTCGAGCATGTGGAATGTTACAGGGCCTCCTGAATGATCTAAGTACCTAAATATAGTTCACGATTCATCGTAGTAAGACAACATCAGACCGCAGTTGAAGTGATAAATAAGATTGTGAGCATAGTAGTCCAAGTTGTAATCCAAAACTGACCCAAAGCCACTGGGAGGGTGTCTGATCTCGAGTTGAAGCGATGGGAATATGCATGTGACGTGAGAGAGAGACGTCAAGACGGATTTGCTTCGAGCGCAATAGAAGACGACAGATTCTTGACACAAGTGACTCGGAGTTCAAGTTCTGTGTCCCATCATTTGGTTATGACGGAAGGTGCGATGTACAATGTCCCTTCCCCTTTAGTCTCGTTGAGTTGGTACGCGAGTCCATGATGGCCACCTCCAATTCCCGACACCAAAAAGAATCTTTGGCCAAAATCTGTTCTTCTCACTGTCATAAGTCCACATCATCGTCATCATCATCATCAGTCCCTTAGCATGTTACAATATATGCACTAACGGCCATACATCAACCATCTCGAGCATGGACGAGAACGCGCAGTCAAGCACTGTCGACAGCAGCGAGACTATCGACAACTGGTCACCATCGTCCCGACCCCTGCTGAACGACGCCGCTCATCAGGCCGCTGAATACCTGCGCTCCGTCGGCCTCACCGTGGCATATGAGGACATCTTCCAGCAATGGATGCTGAACGAGCCTCGCAAGCTGGCTAGCCAGTCAGAAGACTCGACCGGCCTTACCTCCTGGGACGGCTTGCCGGACTGCTCCATTCCATCGACCGTATCTGCACCCGAGCAATGGGAGGCCAGTGACAAATCTCTTTCCTTTCTTAGCCATGCGTACAAGAGACAGAGTGAAGCCGAGGTCGAAGGTCTCATAAGCCAAATAAAGGAGCAGACCGAAGCAAATAGCATTCGACGGCTGAAGCTTGAGCTTCCCGTCCTTCGCACCGACAACGAAATTGACCTTCGACGATATAAACGCAGGATTTGCGTCGCACGTGAGGTGCATCTCGCTGGCCATCATCTCCCACTGGAGCCTTGTGACGAAGACAAAGATGAGGGACTAGAGTTCCCACCGCAAGCCTATGCCACCGACAGGAGGATAGTGCAGAGCGTCGAGAATGAGAAGATCGCGATATCCAAACACTCGTTCCAGGCACTTCTGAAGTACCTCAAGACCGATTGGACAGAGGCAGACCAGGATGACATGCTGAGGAGCCAGGTTGAGTACAAAGGGGTAGGCCATCCCTATCTCTGTGATGCTGCTAGTTACAAGCTGACCCCTCACAGCTCATTTCACGAGAGCCCATCACGCCTCCACTCACTCCCAAATTGCAAGCCCAAGATGCGTTTGTGCCAGATGAGGAGACTTGTGTAGTTCCTCAGCCGTCTGACCCGAGCTCGCTTATCAGCGAAGACCTCAGAAAGGCGGAGGATCGCATTTTCGACGACGATGACAAGCCTGACATGTCCTCGTCCAATATTGAGCAGTTCATTGACGATAGCGCCGACGAAGTCGATTTGATACTTATTCCCCAGTCGGTTCAGAAGCCGGACGACCTGAAGGCGGAAGAACCCTTGATTTCAGCCGTGATAGAAGACCAGACTCGTGTTTCTCCTGACTTTGGAGATATTCGCGACAGTATTGCGCACACCATCACCACTGGAGATGATCTCCAATGTGTCGACACCGAAAAGGAACTCATCGATAGCATGAAAGAGACGGCAGCGAGGGTCATGATGGGGATCGAGCAGGAGCAGCTGGAGCCGCTCGACGCTACCATCCGAGTCGACATGCCTATCGTGGACTTTAACATCCCCGAGCCAGAATGGTGCAAGTCGCGTGGCAACTCCTTGGCCATGTTCAGATCTGTTCCTCGGCAATATGATGTTGTATTCAATGGTACAAGATGGTCCAGGAAGCTCATTGAAGAGAGCAAGATGGTGTGGAAGATATGGATAGCCCGCGACCCAAAACCGGCTGTCGAGGAGCCTATCGATGACAAGGCAATGCTTGCCGCATTCTTGGAGCCATCAGAAGACGCATCCATTCCAACAAGTTCCGATTTTGTCTGGAAAAAGCCTGGTCTTGCCATCTTAGACGACAGCGGAGACGACGATGAGGAAGAGTTAAAACCGTTAGGCCCTCCGCCGCAGCCACCACAGGGTGATTGGGCGACACTTATCAAGAAACGGAAGTTGTTCCTAAACGGAGATGACTCTAAACAGGAGCCGACCTCGAAAGAACCTCCGCTTGGAGATGGGTCCCGTAGCAGCATCCGCAACCGTGGTGTGCGTGGGAAGCTGTTGGTCCAGGAAGAAGAAGGAGCGGCGGCAACTCTGCTAGATAACTACCTGGAGATGCATGCCCCCAAGAAGATGAGGTTTGAGCACAGCCCCTTTTTCAAGACGACGGAGCCGACTCTTGCCGACGAAGCTCAACTGCCCAAGAAGATTCGAGACAAGAGGACTAGAGTACCCGACGCACCTGCTGCTAAGGAATCGCGAATTTCTAAGAAGATCCCCGAGAAGACGACCGGACAGCCCGACGTCCAAGACACGCAGCTTGGGAAACTCATGGTCTGTCCTGGGATACCGTACTTGGACAAGCCTCTGAATATGTTGGTGGCGGTGAATATACCACGCGGCATGATTAGGCACTTGGAACGTCTCCTGCCAGGGGTGCAGATGATCGACCGAGACTACAACGCGCATAACTCATCCATCTGGGTACAAGGGTCCGTCCGCCGCTCCGAAGCCACGTCAGCGTTAGCCGACGAGGCGGACCTGATCTCATCACCTTCGACCGGAATCATCCTGACGACCCTGATCAAGGTCCGCCAGAAGCCGCTCCCGGGGGCCAAGGCTAAATTGTCTCTCACCAGCCGCGTCGAGAGTATTGCGGCCAGGTACGAGCGGCTCGTCATCCTGGTGTCGGAGGACAACAAGCTAGACGAGAGCATGAACGAGATGTCGGCTTCCGACGCCGCTGCGTTTGCCGGGCTCCAAGCCTTTGCCGCAACGCTGCCGTCGGAGACAATGGTTCTGTATGTCGGCGGCGGTGTGGAGACACTGGCCAAGTGGGCGGCGGCGATGGCCGCTAGCTATGCGGCTGGCAGTGCTCATCTGCAGGAGTACCTGGTCCAGGACGAGACGCACTGGGAGCTGTTCTTGCGACGGGCGGGTATGAATGCGTTTGCGGCGCAGGTTGTGCTGGGGATGCTGCGGGCGCCGGAGGGCGAGCCGTCGCTCAGCCACGAGCGGGCGTATGGACTGCCGGCGTTCGTTAAGATGGCGGAGGAGCAGCGGTTTGGGATGTTTGAGGGTGTGTTAGGGGGGAGGCGGGTGTTGGCTAGGGTAGGGCGTATTCTGGATGCGAGATGGGGAGATGTAGTCCGGAGGAAATCGTGATCTGGCCCGTATTTGGGGAATCTGTTGGATGTGGTCTGGAGGAACTTGTGTCGGAAAATTTGCTGAAATAACCTTGCTGATCTAGGAATTGTGTTGGCTGGCGGCCACAAGGTATAGCTTGAAATACTTTCAATCTCAGTATCAAGACTCTGTGTATCTTAGAGCATATCGCAGAGCACGAAAGCGTCAAAGCTAACAATATCGTGTCGTTTCTTCCTCGGTCTCTCATGTCTGACCGGGCTGCGTGACGGTCTCTCAATCCTCCGGCGAATGATCGGTATCTCCAGTGCTTGGTCCCTTGATGCTCCAGATCTTCAAGGAGCTCTCCTCGATCTTTGTTCGCGGCCGGAGTAGTCCACCCTCGTCGCTGCCATCCTCATACTCCTCGTCGTCCAGTAACCTCCACGCCCCAGAGCAAGTAGCCACAACAGAGCCACAGCCATGCATCGCCGCGCTGCCAACAGCCGACACATGACCCTTCCAATCCCACGACCTCTCCACATAGCCCTCCTGATTCCCAACCCCTTCCCAGACCTTGACCGCCCCATCCACCGTCCCAGCCCAGACCTCAAACCCGCGCACGCCATCAACGCCAGGGAACACATCACAGCTCAACCGCTGATGCGTATCCGCCTCCCTCCCGGCAAGCCAGCCGAGCACCCGCCCCATGACCCTCACATCATACACCAATAGCCCACTCGACTTCCTCTCGTTAACGACCAGGTACCGCCCGCAAGGCGACCAAACAGTCTGCAATATCCCCGCACCACCAACGCCCCCTCCCCTCGTCGTCGATCCGGGATTCATATCCTCCCCACCATCACCGGCAGCGGCCCCCTTCACGCCCCAGGTGGCGACGCACTCGCCCGCGCGCAGGAGGTCGTACAGGCCCACCCACCGCGTCCAGGTGCCCGCGGCGATGAGGCCCGCCACCCCCACCTCGCCGGACTGCACGGACAGGGCGGACACGGTGCCGCGCATGCCGACGCCGCCGCCCTTGAGGTTGTGGCGCGCCGAGGGGATGGTGGGGATGCGCAGCAACGGTTCGGTTCCCGAGCCGGCGCGGGAGGCGTCGAAGTAGGCTATCTGGTTGCGGGTGCCGGCTAGGAAGTGCGTGCCCGGTTGGGGCCAGAGGAGGGAGGTCGGGGTTTGGTAGGTCTCTGTCGAGGCGTGGATGAGGGGGTAGGAGGCCAGGGGCGGGGGTCGCGAGGGGGAGGATGGGGATTGCTGATGCTGCGGGAAGGCGTGGTGGAGTTGGATGGGGTGGTCTTTTGCGCCGGCTAGGATGAGGTGGGTGTAGGGGTTTTGGAGGGAGAAGTAGGGGCTTGGGGCGATGGCGTGGGTTGGTTCTGGGAGGGTGATGGTTCCTTGGGGATGGAGGGGGAGTGGTTCCTCGCGTGGAGAGAGGAGATCTTCCGGGAGGATGTAGCTGTTGATGGTGTTGGTTGATGATGAGGTGAAGACGGTGGTGCCGTCTGCTGACCTGGACTTGATGTCAGTGAAAGTGAATCCGGGTGACTCGATACCGGGCATGACATACCATTGTGCGCTCTTGAAGAAGCCGTCTTGACCTGGATGGTCGGCAGCAGCCACCAAACTCGCGGTTGGCAGCTCCTTGGGCTGTTCTGAGGCCATCTTGAGCTATAGCCGTAGCACTCCACCACTCCACACTACACCAAAGTACTAAAGTAAGGTAACCAGGGCTGTGACTCCTTGTCTATAGACGCTGGGTCATGATGAATGCTCTTGTAGCGAATCACCATCCATCAGGCCCTTGGTTCCTCCAAGAGAACAATTCAAAGCTCAGTTTTGAAGGACCGCGCATTACATGTTGATTCGAAATGTCAGGGGCGAGGTAACATCAAGAGTCTATAGAAAAAGTGCATCGACACACTTCAAGTATTCACGCTGTCGAGAGGCAACCTGGAAATTTCATGAAAAGTTGGCGGCTTTGCACCACCGTACTGTCCAGCGTAGACAGCCCCACTATTCAGGCACCTCGAGTACCATGTGGAGCATGGTAATAGGCTCATAATATACGATACCAGGGCGCAATTTCAACAAGCACACCCGCTTAACAGCTCTGCAGCCCGGTTAGCTCAATCGGTAGAGCGTGAGACTCTTAATCTCAAGGTTGCGGGTTCGACCCCCGCATCGGGCTCAATTCCCGATGTTGCCTTCTAAAGGTGCATTTCTTTTTTGTCTTTTTCTCACCGGACTATGAGTCATGGGCGGTGTAGATGCACCGAACATGCACCGAGCTTGCTTCCTTTGGGGACGCACTGGAACATGTTGATCATGCTGGTGATAAATGAGCCGGTAGAAGCTCCTTGAGCATATATTTGGTTATCTGGAACGAGTCCAGAGGCAGAATAACACCAAATATCCAGCTCAGTTATTTCGGACGGAGCGAAGAAGCAAACATGTTTCCAGAGTCAGAACGGGTATCGGTCAAGACGACCTCCCCAACCCGTCCCCTGCCCCCCAGCTCGAGCCGACCTGCTGTCACAACAGAACGCTTGATTATCCGGGCTCTCGTTCCCGAGGATGCCCAAGCCTTCCATGTGTTGCGCACACAGGCCGAAGTCATGGCAAATTCTGCCATAGGCAGAGTCGACAAAGACCTGGAGGAGACGCGCTCAAGGCTCGCCGCATTTGTGCCACCAAACGACGAGAATACGTTTCACTTCGCCATCTGTCTGAAGGAGACGGGCGAGATGATTGGTGTTGGTGGCTGTCATAACCTCAGCTCTGTGTTCGGCTGGCCAGAACTCGGGTATATGCTTCGCGAAGAACTCTGGGGCCAAGGACTGGCGACCGAGTTCGTCCGCGCATGGCTGAACATGTGGTGCGAATTGCCCCGGACGGTGGTTCAGTTTGACGTCCACCAGAAGAGCGCGCATTCCGAGCATGGAGGAGACGAAAAGACAGCAGAAGCAGTGATCGCTTACACCACCGCGTACAACGTTGGTAGTCAAAAGGTCCTCGAGAAGAGCGGGTTTCAGCACTTTCTGACGTGGAGCGTTCCCGACCGCAGGAACCCGGCTGTTGAGGTCGACTTGTACGGATATAGGTATTTCCCAAACTACCACGCAGCTGGCAAAGAAATGGGGGATAATGTTGAGGCTGCTTGAGAATTTGCGTTTTTTTTCTTTCTCAGGGGTAGATACGACAACTCAGAATATGCCAAAGACTCGTTCCACAGCCTCTCCTCGCTCCAACATCTCGACTGCCTCGCCCTGCATAGCGCCATGTATATATGCCTCTCCGACGAGCCGATGGTCCCCTTTCGTTTGTATATCTATAGCATAAGTCTGACTTGGCCGCAGGAGGAATGGCACGAGGCCTCCATCAAACACACAGCAGACGTCTCCTGGACTTGAACAACATGACGCGAGGCCGTAACGACCCTTCTTCGTCAGCACAAGGGCCCTTCCTTGACAACCAAGCGTCATCAAGCGCCAGAACTTCTCCACCAAAGCCCTGTTCTTTGGCGTGCGGATCACTTTCGACATGAGGCCTGGTCGATTCCAGTTTCTGAAGGCATTCCATGCGTCTGCAAAGTTCAGTCGGTCATCTTCTTCTATCCTCTCGATACAGAGCGTGCGCGCAAGGGCTAGTGCTTGGGGTTCAGAGTAAGTGTGAGGAATGTCTGGCCCTGTCAAGTATGAGAGTAGATCCTCGAGTGTTCCTGCTCGTCCTGTTGCTTGGTTCGTAAATATAATCTCAAAGGTGCTTGCTCGTTGTTCCATCTGGTAGATCTCCTTGATGGTGTCGAAAGTCATACCCTGCACTTGCAAGATCTGCCCGTGGATGTTCATCTGTGTTACAGAACGGCTGCCACAGGCTGCATATGGCGCTGCTGGATGTAAATGAATGTTATTCAAGATGTAACCGACATTCCATCGCACGACCCAAGAAGGAGTCCTGAAGTCGGCCAGAGTCGCCTCATTATGCTCGGCAGAGCACAGCGTTCTGATTCCCGCTCGCTTTAGGAGTAATACGGTTGCCTTCCAGTACCCTGGTTAACGTCCTTCTCGTAGTCCGGGACAATCTGCTCTCCCGCCTTCCCGGCGATCACAGCCAGAGGATGCCCCAGAAAGGCGTATATATCGTCTCTCGGGTCCTAACAGGCGAGGAGAGCTCCGTGATCCAGAAGATCAAGCAGAGTACACTGTTCGAGAAACCCGTTACGAGCCCAGCTTTCAGACCAGTCTGTCCAGAGAGTATGGATTAGAAGGCCGGGAATTCCCATCCTGGCAGCGAGTCTCGAGTCATACAACGTAAACCATCTCACCGCCGCCATAAGTTCGCGGTAGCTGAAGTCGAAATCGTCGTACACCACTCGAGGATTCCGTGCCAGTCCGACCTCCTGAAGCACCCAGGCCCGCGTGAACCATTCTTTCTGCAGGAGGTGTCCGAACGACTGCCAGCACGGATCGCGTGTAGGTGGTGCTGTACTTTTCATGACGGGTGCGTAGTCGGCGAGCAGGGATACTATCCTGGTTGCGCCACCGTCCGGACTCTCGCCCATGCACGCTAGTACAAGTCGAGCGTTCGAGTAGATGCTCCCCATGATGGCGACCTGATGGCCGCGCTCCTGCTTGTTCTTCTGGTTGATGCACAGCGCGTCCGCCCAGACGAGCATCAGCGTGTGTGGTGACCTGACCTGGACGAGTGCAGCATGGAGATTTACGGTGATGTTCGTCGGGAGCCCGTTGCAGACTATGGAGACCCTCTCTGCGGGATCGCCCCAGACGTAGGACAGGGCAACATATTGATGGACGTAACGTGCACATACAACACGGAGCTGAACCACGACTGGGTCGTATCGCTGTCCGGGCCGCAGAGTTATCAACCGGAATGCATCGGTGGCTACCAACGGAGTAGCGTAGAGTGCGTCGGTAGTGGCAGGATCTAAGTCCATCAAATCCATCTTGATGCGAGGTGTCAGAATTGGATGAAGTTACACGTTCATGTTGCAAGTTGCTGTCGAGGGTTGAAGCCCGTGTTGTGATTGGAGGCTCTCACGGCCAATCATTCTCATAATTCCAAATGCATAACATAAGGATACCATCTTAACGCGGTGCTCATGGCATCATAACGAATCGGCCAAACCCATACATCGGAAAACCGACTTACTGCGAGTCATCATCGAGGCCAACGGTATTTCTCCTTCCGCCGTCAAACCAGCTCCCAAAATCAAGCTTCATCAGCAACCTGTCCACACCACCCACCCTCCGCGGGACATACTGACCCTCCTCTCTCAACCTCATCTCCTCCCCACCAGTATCTTCCTCCCCCTCGCCTCCTCCCTCCAATCCCAAACTGCCCCAATTCCCTTCCAGTCCCCGCAGGACACCAACACAACCCTCGACCCCAACCTTTACTCGTTGCTCAACGTCCCTAATTTCGTGAACGACCTCGCGCTCCTCCCGATCGTGGTCAACAAAGGCATCCACGACGCCAACGTCTGTCTCGAGGTCGGCTGCCGTCCAGACGGCTTGCAGGCGGGTCACAAGGGCAACTAGCCGGTCGACGTGGACGAGGAGCTCGTACAGAGCGTCGGTGAATGCTTGATCGGAGAGGAGCAGACGGTGAACAAGATGGCGGAGGTAGGACCTGTGCGCTTGAGCGAGCGATTGCGGATCTTGAGTTTGTTGTGTGGTGGTTGTAGAAGGTGAGGTCTTGAGGGAGTCAGGTTTTATACTCGTGCCTCCAGTGCTAGCAGTTCCAAGCCATATATCCTCATCCTCTTGACTATCGAGGTGGGCACCGCCTTCAGCAGGTTGGTATGTGGAAATTCTCTTATCGAGGTGCTGCTGCTGTGGCTCGTCGTTGCTCCCCGTCGCAAGCCACCTCTGGAAGCCGTCCCATAGTCCGGCCACGACCTCTGTCTGAAGGTAGGCTTCGGTCTCTGCAAGGAAGAAGATGGCAGCACTGCAGGTAGCCCAAGTGCCTCGCAGTGCGTTTTCCCGCGCAATGTGCCGACCCCTCAGCAGCCTGGTCTTCTCGCGTCCTGCGCGGGTGGTCCCGTATGGTGGTGCCGGAGGAGGTGGGTGGTGTCGTCGGAGGGAAGTTATCTTCCAGAGATCCGTGAGTCGGATGTGAGCTCTGCGGATAGACATGAGATATGAATTCATGGCTGTGTAAGTTTGGAGATCGGACTGGCTAAGGAAGAGATCTAGCGGAGCCGGTATCTGGAAGGTCATGATAACAGGTACTGAGAACAAAAGATTGCGGAAAGGTGTTGAAGCGATGGGGGTCAGGACTCCCTCTGCAGCAGCAGTAAGGGGTGTTGCTGGAGTTGAACTCTTGGATGATTTGCTCAGTGTGAGCCGGAGTAGATCTCGCGCAAGCTCCACGCCTTCGTCTTCTTCAGCATGCTGCCCCAGCATGGATCCCAGAGCGGCCCACGTCCTAGCTAGCACGGCTGATACCTCGCCCTCCTTTAGAACAACTGTCGCGAGGCCGTCTCGTTTCTCGTATGCCAAGTTTTCTGCCCTACGCCAGCGACTGCGTATCTTCTCATCCGCCTGCTGGGTCAGGGCCATTGCGAACTCGCCGCGCCCGAGCAAGAAGAAGTCCCGTAGCAACTGCAAGATCTCCATGACTTTAGAAAAAGGTAGCAGTTTCTGAAGAGTAGTCCTCGACAAGAACCGTCTTATGTTCGTGATAGTTGCGGAGAAAGTGCCCGAATCCAAGGGGTACGTGAGTTTCGACAGCTCCTTCAGCTGCGATGAGAGATGCCCAGCCCCTTGCAGCTGTGAGTCGCCCAAGCTTCTGGACCGTATGCGGTTCAGGGACCGTCCGATGAACAACATCGACGCGGCAGTCGCTGGTGTGACAAAAGACGGCAGGAGGGCGGAGACACATATATACTCCTCTTCTCCGTCGTCAGACCTCTGGACGAAGAAGTCATCCGCTCCAAATGTTGGTAGCTGTCCGTATAGAATCCACGCGGAGACCTGCTTGAGCCAAGCGACCTCAGCCACTCGCACGAGACTCCTAGACGTCTCTTCAATATCGACATATCCCGTCTGTAGCTCTCTCCTCAAGCGATCGATTAGACTCGGCCCAGCACCGACGTGTTTATCTTGCATAAACTGCACGATTTCCCACAGCCACTCCAGTCTCCTCGTCCAAGGGGCGAACTCCGCTACGACAGCTGTAAGCGGCACCACGTTGTATGCGCCAACGAGCGCGGCGTCACGTCGCAAGACAGCATCTTCGACCTCCAAGACTTTGCGCCGGAAAGCGGCCAGATGCACGGTATCGATGGCGGTGGCAACGGCGCGGCATATGGTGGATGGATGAGAGGCACTGATCTGCGCAGTTGTGCTCAGCAACCTGACGTGAATGTCACTGATGTGTGCGAGAGAAGCTAGGAGGGCGAGTTCGGGCGGCGAGAGCGCCTTTGCTGCCGAGCTGACGGGGACTTGGGCATCGTGGCGGTTGGCTGCCGCTGCTTCTCGGAGAAGAGGGGAGGGGTGTCCCGAGAGGGAGAGGAGGATTTCGTGGAGCATTCTGTCACCCTCGTTGTTACGGTGGGTTCAACAGGGCGAGCGGAGGACGGAGAGGGTGATGTAAGTGGTCGAGCTGCTTCATTCGGAGAGTCTGACTGAGCGCGTCCGGTTCGCTTTCGTCGGATGTGTTGGATGAGTAGAATGAGGGTACCCAACAGTTCAAATCGACAACACATCTGGTTTAGTGTACCTCGCAGCGACGGTATTGTGACCACCTAGAAATCAAACGATGGATTCGAGTGTGGAGAGTTGACGGTGAAGACCATGTAGCCCGGTGTGTTCTTGAAAGAATTCAAGACAGCTACCTTACAGAATAGCGCCCATCTTGGTTTTGTAGCCGCTCACAAGCAGAGAACCTCGACAAAATGAGGTGATGCCGTGATAGTAGCGCTTTCCTTCCCTTCATTCTCATGTCAAGAAGTGTAGTGGGGGTTCAACGCGCCGTGACACTTGACGCGTCAAATTTCAGTTGCCACTTAAGACCCCTGAAGTTCATGCTCTTAAGGGTTAGGGTTTACCTAGGGAACTTCGAAAACTTGAGCTCGCCTTACTCTCGCCGCCCGTAGCTCCAGCTCCATCAACTCTTGCCCACCAACAAATAACCCCCAGACTGCGACGACTCCTTCCCTCACATCCGGTTGAAAAACGCGTTCAGACAAACCACAGACCTACGACTCACGTATCCAGAACCACGATCCAAAATGTCGAGCAACAAAGGCTCCGCCTACGGGAAACCGGCAGGCGACACGGACTTCCGCAAAAAGTACGACCTGGACGAATACGCCGCCAAGGCAGCCAAGCGCGAGGAAGACGAGAAGGAAGAGCGCAAGGCGCGGTACGAGGCCAAGATCGCGGGCAAGAAGTACTACAAGCCTCTCACGGGCGACGAGACGGAGACGGTAGCGCGCAATGCGACGCAAGACTTTAGCAAGCTGGTCGGCACCAGCACGCTCGTGCCTGCCGGCTCTGGCGTCGGGAAGAAGGGCAGGGGAGCTGGGTTCTACTGCGAGGCGTGCGACCTGACGTTCAAGGATAACAAGCAGTTTGTCGAGCATACGAATAGTATGCAGCATCAGCGGGCGACGGGACATACGGGAAGTGTGAGGAAGGCCACTGCTGAGGAGGTGAGACAGAGGATTGATACGCTGTGGGAGAGGATGCAGGCGAATAAGAGGGAGAATGTGGTCAGTCTGAAGGAGCGGCTGGAAGTGCGGAAAGAGGAGGAGGACAAGGAGAGAGAAGAGAAGAGGAGGAAGAGGAAAGAGCTGGAAGAGCGGAAGAGAGCCGAGAAGGAGAAAGAGCTGAAGATCAAGACGGAGTATGGCGACGACGTTCGGGTTGAGGGCGAGCATGACGAGGAGGACATGATGGCTGCGCTCGGGTTTACTGGATTTGGGAGCTCGAAGAAGTGATATTACTCAGCGTACAACATCACAGAGCTAAGCTGGGCATGGGCAAGGGGTTTGGTCATTTCATGGAGTTGGCGATGGGAGGTTGGCTGGCTTGGTGTTTGCAGTTGGAAACCACGGATACCCATACACACGAGGATCTATGCAAGGGCTACAGCAAGAGTGACTGAGGTACGTGCAGTTTTCTGACTCTGAGGCATATCTCTTCCATCTGATTACCACCCTTTGTCACATCTGTCTCAATCCACAAGGTGTATCTACCCATGGATTTTCACCGTCCTCCGAACCCTGCTCATCCTCGGCAGTGCCGTCTCATTCCTCATGACAGTCATAGTATGGACATACCGCAGCCTCCCGTTCTCGACCCGAAACTCATGACTATCCGGGGCATTGCGCATGGTCCCCATCGTGCACAAGACGCTGACAGATCCCACAGACTCGTCAATCACGTACCGCCGATCCGTGACAGGCGGCTGCGGTCCCGTAGGTATCCCCACGGCGCAGCTATCCGTCGCAGACCCGTTGCCCGTGTACGCCGAGCCCTCGAGCCGGTCGCACGGCATGCCCCATGGCACGCGCGATTTCTCGTTACCCCAGAGGTCGAGGTAGAGGTCGGCGATCGCCTTGAGTGTTGCGCGGTCGGCGCGGGAGTCTGAGTCGATAGTGTCCCAGTTCTCTTTGAGGACGTGAGACAGCGTCTTGCTGGCGTTGAAGAGCCAGTCCCCTGTGGTGGTGACGATGCTGTCGATGCCGGTGACGTTCACGCCGCCGGCCAACTGATCGAAGTGCAGCTGGGTGCCGATCACGTACGGGTTCTTGGGATCTGTGACGATCTGCTCGGTGTAGGTCGCACAACCGTCCTGATCGTAGAGACGGTGCTGGTGCGCGATGGCTAGGGGCTTGGTGATGATGCCGACTGTGGGGCTAATGACCCTGTTGTTCTCGCGGTAGACTACCTTGTCGGACAGGAACATGGCGTACGGCTTTCCTGAGGTTTGGGACTCAAGGTACGCGTCCGTTGCATCTTGCATGTGGGACCATTGGCATCGAGCTGCTAGGGTAGCCGCTGGAGCCAGTGCCCATAGTAGGGCGGTCGTGAGACGGAACATGTTTGCTAGCTGTCGGTACGGCAAGGGTGCGCAAGAAACAGGATGAGCAGCTGTTGGTATTTACATGTATCACCGTCAAACCAGGAAGTTGGGCGCGTATTTTAAGCGAGAGCTCGCGACGAGCTCGTACTGTCGAGTCCGATCATAATGACAGTCGTTATTTGCCGTTATCAATATCTCAGGGGTATTTACATCCCGTACTGGCAAGATATTGAACCCCGCGCCAAGTGGTTAGGAGGTACAGAGTAACCGGCAGCTCGTGGTTAAATGGCAGTGTAAACCACATGCCGGCTGCGTGGAAAGCATCTGATTTGCGATCTTTGTCCTACGCACACATCATGGTGATGAGTTCATCGAGATATACTGTCAACCCTTTGGGGCCGTCGGAGGCGATCACTCATTATTGGCCGCGCAGAAGGGTTTCCTGTGTAGCAGTCTCTTGGCCTTGAAATACAGACTGCTTGTTCGCGATTGAATATTGGACAGTCGTTCCTGATCCGACAGAGTCATGCGAAGCGCGGATCTACCGTTCGAGGGTTGCTCCGTCGAATGTCTAGACTTAATTGCCATAAGATCTCGGCTGGCCTGTCTTCAATAGTCTCGCGCGTCGTGTTCACTCGGAAGCAGCTCATGCTACGATGTGTCACAACAGGAAGCACAGAGTCAATGTCACCTGTGCGATTGAGTTTGTCTTGAACCAACGGGAATATTTATCTTCTATACTACCCTAACTCATATCTGGTATCTCATCCGTGGATCAACTGCCTCATCCTCCACCTCGCCTAAACCTGCCGTGCATCCGTGAACCACGACCCATGGTTCTCGATATTTTCGCAAAGACGGGAGGCGGCGCATCCACGACCTGGTAGTATACAACGTCCGCAGCCCAAAGCTTAAACGGAGACACCCTCAGGCAGGTTCTTGACGAGGACCTTTTGCAGAGCTGGTGGGTTGGCGCCGACGAACTCGTCGACCTTCTCGCCGTCCTTGAAGATGATGAAGGTGGGCATGGCGCGGACGCCGAGCTCCTGGGCAAGCTCGGGCAGGGCGTCGACGTCGAACTTGGCGAAGTAGATCTTGTCCTTGAAGTCGCCCTCGGCCCACTTGGCAATCTGGGGAGCGATGGCCTTGCAAGGACCGCACCATGTTGCGAAAGCGTCGAGCATGACGACCTGGTTCTTGGCGATGGTCTCCTTGAACTCCTCGAGGCTGTGGCGCGATAAGGTTAGTCACCGAGCCTCTTGTTTACTGCGGGCGGGCGCGAGAGGCCGAACTTACGTGGCAATGTTGTGGACAGTCATTCTGGGCAGAGTGGTGTGGAAAAGTCTCGACGTGAGAATGCGCGGTGTTGTGTTCGTGATGGTAGCTTGTCTTATAGCAGGCTGGAAGGCTCGTAGTAGTGGCTTGAATGACATTGGTGTGGAAGGAATCAATCGGCTCAGCTGCGAGTTTTAAAGGATGGGTTAAGCCGCGCGAAGCACTTGCGGAGTTTCGAGCACTGAGAATCATGATGTAAGCTAACTGATTTGTCAAGCCGCCGATGACGCGATGGCTTCAGTGCTTGCAGCCACAACTTCACGAGGAAGGAGCTTTCGGCTTGTTCTAGAAGGTGAGGCACAATGATCATTTGCTAGAACCGATATCAAATCTTTAACTGCAAAAATAAGGTACACAAGGTATTACACATGCAACTTCCATATTTCGGGTGGATTACCTTACTGCTGCCCATTGATGCCGTTCTTTACATACCGACCTTCGGCCGTGCTCTCTTCTCAGCCACAGCGAGTTGCCCCTCATTTGTCATGGCGTCGATGTGGAATCAATCTTGTCTCAGCCACACCACTTAGACGGTCGCACACTGAGCCCTAACCCCGACGACGACAAACTGCTCGAGACGCAACAACATCCCATGTTCTTGCTTGCTATCTGTCAATCTACGTGTGACAGAAACACTGCATCTATTCAATCGGGATGGATTGGTAATACATGCACCCAGCCTCCGCTGGTTCATGTTTCTGATGTCACACACAATACCGCGCAACATTCGGGACACATTCTGTAGCAACTTCAGCCCTAACCAGCAACCACGAAATTACATCCTCACAAGCCCCAACCTTCGTCATCTCCTATAAAGACAGTGTCATGAAGATTATACTAGAAGATCACATCCCAACGCCATCCTACAGCGAGAACCCTGGCAGTCGTGTAGCAGACCAGGGCGAGAACGTACGAGGTTCCAGAGAAGACAATCATCGCGGCCCATCCGGATCCTCCGCCGCCTAGGTTCAGCAACGCGCCTCCGATGGGGACACTAGTCAACGTCCCAAAGCTGGCAATGATCATGGCTTTCGAAATGTAGCGGCCAAAATCCTGGGCCTCGCACAGCTGTCCAAGGCAAACGGCGCTGAGACTGAGGTTGCTTCCGCTCGCGAAGCCAAACGCCACAGCAAATCCGATGAGCAGCCCGGGCGAATCCCCTGCAGGAAGCCACAGCCCAAAGACGCAAACAGCAGACAGGGCGATGGTGGCGATGATTGTGTTGAACCGCCCGAGTCTGTCGGATATTAACCCGGGCAGGAAGCGGCCGACTACCGACCCGGCATTGAGCAGCGAGAGGAGGATGTACGATTCGGTAGCGTCCTGCTGGTGTGTAGCCGCGTACGAGACAATGAATGTCAGTGGCACAAAGATGCCCCACTCCATGAAGAAGATGCCAACCGCGGCTGCCAGGTACCGCCTGTCTCGGAAGATGGTAACATCCGGCAGGACCGAGTGCAGTTTTCCCTTGGGCAGCAGGCGGGCCCGAATCCAGAGGTTTGCCGGGACAGCGAAAGCCAGCAGGATGAGACCGAGGATCCTTGTGCTCCAGGCGAAGCCGAGTTTGGGGAGTAGGGACTTCAAAATCAGGGGGAAGATGATGCCGCCAACTCCGCCCGAGGTCGTGGCGATACCGGTTGCTAGGCCACGGCGGGCGTTAAAGAAGTGTGCGATGCAGCCGTATGAGGGCGAGTTCAGGAGCGCCCCGCCGAGGCCACCCAAGAAGGAGTAGCAGAGGAGTATCTGGTAGTACTCTGGACTCGAGTCAGCAACACAGAACCAGGATAGTCGCGACGTGTTGTTTACCTGTGCAGAACCCCAAGAGCAGAAGACTGGCAACCATGAGGACACTGCCGGTGGCCACTAAATAGCGTGGGCCATATGCATCGAAAACAGGTCCAACCTGGATCCCGATGAAGAAGACGAAGAACAGGTAAAGGCTGAATATCCATCCGATCTGGGAGCTGCTGTACTGCGCCAGCTGATGGGTAGAGAACCAGGATTCGAAGACTGCCGCTGTGTTGATGAGACCAAAGACTGATATCATAGCACAGAATGAGCCGAAAACGACGAGCCATCCTGTGAGGCCACCTTCTGGAAAATCAGAGTCCATTGACCGTACAGATGGTGTACGCAACGCAAGGGGTGCTTCTGATTGACTCTGGACGGACTCGGTCTTTTCAAGGTCGACGACGACCCTGCTTTTGCTGCTCATATCGTTACCAAGCCTTTGAGCTTGGCTCAGGAGTGCTTTCGGGGAGATATACTTCATTGTGCGTGTGTGCTCTTCATGATGTATTACAACAAGAAGTTTGATAGGAATTCTAATCCTGTTGACAACGAGCGTCTGTGAGAGAATGAAAGTTGTGCGTCTGGAGTTGCCGATATAGAATTAGGGTAGGGTAGGGAAGTAGGTGGGTGTTAGACAGGTATTAATATTGGGCATGCATCGATCTCTTGTAGCCGACTGCCATGTATTTAACACTACAAACGGAAGGAGCGCAGGAGACAGCTATTCCAATTCCTTACGTCCGTTATGTGATACTTGCAAGTCTACAGCTGTGCTGTGCCCGGAGATAGATACCTTAACGAGTAACGACACTTTGTGGCAGCTCAACAGTCTAAGACTCGAATGTCTCATCACAGCTCCGTCCCGAGGTTCGAGCTTACAGCAGCTTATTGATTCGAGATATGGCTCCCTCTTTGAATGTTTTCCAATTAGAAGCTCCAAACGCTTCTGTCTCAGATGCCATGTGTAGATGCATATGGATAGGTGCATGCTGTCTTCAACCTTTCTGTTGGAATCCGATTTGCGTTCTCGATCTCCAAACATCCTCTTATCGTCCGCGGCTGCGGCATGCCCCTCCCTTGACATCAGCTTCGGAAGTCGTAGACGAGTTTAAGTGACTCAGATCCCCGATGTCAGTGCAACTGAATAGACTCGAGGTATGTAACGAGACTCCAGATCTTAGCTGAGACCCTGAATCTCGATCCTAGGATCCAACCGGAGCCAGGCGTGTTCTATTCACCGGCACGATACATATCGGGATCTTGCTTGTCCAGTCAACATTTAAACATGTTCGTCAAAGCAGGACTAACCTCTCCTTTCAGATATCTCGAGGCAATGGACCGGAAAACAGGCAAAACTGGATATGACAGCAAAGAGAAAATCCCTGAGAACTGGCAAATATCTTTCCAGAGTCATGGTCGTCCCTCTTCTCTTGCTTCGTTGTCCACTTCAAGCTGGACCTTTTCTGTTGTCTATGTAACTATATATCTCTACCCGAATTGGAGACTCTTGTTTCTCAAAGCGTTAGATCGGCTTATACAACGCGAAGCTGTAGATTATTGGGTTGGTGGCAAAGTCCGAGTGTGTTGTCAAAGTGGCAGACACAATCCTTGCCTAAACTCTGTGCCATCCTTCTTTGCGCAGTTGTCCCTTCGCCAGTGTCTAAGTCCCTCTCGTAATCCTACTGGCCTATGTGCCGGCAGTGGCTCCTTGATTCTCGAAAACAGCTTGCTGATAATGCTGGTAATCTGACTCGCGGACAAAGGGAGGTTGATAAGGCTATAGGTGCTCATGGTTTCCTTGGATGTTATCTCAACCATACTTACCACCATGTGACGCTGATAGTTTTATTCCTGCTGCTCTGGCCACTTACACATATGTACCTTGAAGTCAAATCACTGGGTTACCCCCCTTTTCTTTTGTCATAAGCTCACCATTCATGACCTTTTATGCTACAGCACATGCTTCTCTGTGTCCAGCAGATTCAGCCAGGAGGATTCAGTCATGTCCTGACGCCACTTGGATGCATGCTGCCTTTGATCCTCGGGCCCGATGGGGTGGCACCAGCACCTCCACGAATCAGGGATATTCGCCCTCTCTGAAGGATGGCACGAACTAGGCAGTTGTCCACTGGTGCAGCAAGCTTGACGTATCCATGCATGCCACTTTGCACCAGTTCGTCTTGGCGCAATGCGTGCTTCTATCCTACTCTTCGATGTTGGGCCATATTCGAGTAGCAAGGCATGTACTGGGGGGTCGAATGGGGCGTTTCAAATTCCATCATAAGTATTGCAAATATAGCAGAGGATTCAGTCATGCTGCTGTACTAAATCTCACATTCGTATGCGCGTTGCCGGTGAGCTGAGTGAGCAAGTCCAAGGGCATATATGCTGACTTCTGTTAAGTAAGCTACCTAGTCAAGACAAGATTGCCGAAAACGACTGATCAGTAGGAGAGTTGGTTCGGGATCAAGGACAATATGTTAACAGGTCAGCAGTCGCTGCGCTTTTAAGAGGGCGGGCTTCTGGATGAAGCTGACGCATCTCCACCTCGCAGTAGTGTGCCTCTCTCTCCATGCAAGGGACTTGTGCGACTCCTTCGCAAGCTTACCAGAACAAGTACCAATGCACGGGACTTATGAAGCCACCAAGGACCGGGAATCTCCACATCAGTACGAGCCCGGCGCTATAATAGCTCGAGCACCGGCGTGCTGTCGGGAATGGTTGAATGCGTCGACGGCCCGCAGGCCGGAAGGATTTCGAACAACAAGCAACTACTTCACTTGGTATGTTTCCATGTTCGGTTTAAAGCTTTCTTGCCTTCCTCATGGCCAGGCTGAACGGAGCTGCCTTCTCTGTTTATTGATCTCTTCAGGCTCCCGTCTCGCAACACTCGCCGATTTTATGTCAACATAAGCCCACCACGAACGCGGTCCGGCGATTTGGCAAGACAGACATGAACCATCACAATATAGCATCATCGGGCAGTGCATCTGCCTCACAAACGGTACGACCGTCGAATCCTGAAGACTGGGAACCTTATAAGGCGATTATCGCACAACTATATACGGAAGTCAAACTGAAAGATGTGATGAAAGAAATGGAAAGGAGCTACAGCTTCAAGGCAACGTGAGGCAGTCCAAGATGACCCCAAGACCTACAGAGTCACATAAAGCTCACTGACAAATGGACGGCTTTAGAGAGAAGCAATACAAGACTCAGATCAAGAAGTGGTGCCTCGATACCAAATACGTAAAGTCTTCCGAGTATCTCGCCATGATTAAGACGAAACGAAGAAGGGAAAGGGAAAACCCGCCAAAAGAGACGATATTCAGTCTAAGAGGGAGAATTATAGATCCGAGGGACATTGTGAGGTTCGAGAAACGAGCCATCAAGAAGGGTCTTCTTACAGACAACGGGAGTCTCTCGGACCAAGGTCAGTGAGCATATCGCTTCAACCAGTTTGCGTTTCCCAACAGGTACAGATCAAACCTTCAGCATAGCTAATACGCCTGAACATTGAATAGAATCTCTCGAGGATATCGGTTACGAAACACCATCGTCAACCGGCGCTTCCTTTCTGTGAGCCGCCCAATGTACTTGTTCGAAATTCACGACACATTTTCTTAGATTTCACATTGCTATGGGTCAGGGTTGTTTTGGCAAAGACGGCATTACGTGGTGGGATCGATGGAGTAATAGGGGTATTATGAGCAACGATATAAATGAGCGACGTCTAGGTCTAGCGTACAAGGGGTGGGAATTTTGGAGTTCATCCACCGTGTTATCCGGTTTACCACGCGAGTCAGCGAGTGCTGTAGCTCTACGGTCAGATGATCACTTGAGCTCCCAACTGCATGTTGCCTCGGCGTGGCAACTAAAGCATCGTGTGTCACCAGCACAATACGAGTCTCGGCTATGAGGCCTCAAGAAGGATTGAGGAATGTGGAACCGGAAGTACGCAAAATGTGACCTGAAGTAGTAAGGCGGCAAGGTTATCCAATGTCCCGATCATGTCGTGTTCCTTAAGCTTAAAATACTTCAAGCCAGGAGCACCTTTAGCCTAAGCGAAGTTGAAGCCCCTTTTCCACGCCTGGACAACGCTTAGTCAGCGGGTAAGTGATAGATAGGTAGGGTTACATCAATAGTCCTTCGCTGTTCGTATCTTAGAGTGCGAGTCAAACCTTAACTGTACTATGAGTAAGCATAAAGGCATGCGATACGCCGTGCCGTGCAGAATTAAAGGGGTATATGTTGCTCGGTGGTGATGGTGTGTTGCTACTGGCATCTTGACTCGTAACTCGTCCGGCGTTGAAGAATTCAGCCATCCGTTGTATTATCACTGACTTTATTTTCGGTACGCCCTATAATCTGTTTAAACATGGCTCTGATGACTATACATGGAACTAATATCTCGGGGCGGAGGAGACTATACATGCTGCTCTGTAGTGGAACGCTCGACCCATAAACCGAGTTCTGCTTCCAGTCACTTACTTAGATGCACTAGGATGTATCAAAAGCACTGATGGATGTCAAAACTCATAGTTCAATGTTTGGCACTCAAGATTTGTGGTATTCGAAAAGTGCAAAAGACTAACTGAAACAGCAGCGGCACACGGAAGGCGTCCCCCAAAGGGAGACAGACGGCGAACAACTGTGTGGAACAAGATAAATGCATGACCACGCTCTCAAACAACGGCCGCTATCTAATCGACAGCCCTCTCAAATCTTCCCTTCCACTGCTAGCAAAACGAAAACCATGTCCAGTCCAAATCATAAGCCATTCAAACCCCTTATGCCCTGACAAGTTACATTCTTGCCAATCTTGAAACGCAATTCCCTCGTAAAGCATACATATCCATCACAACGCCGGTGCTTCAGCAGCAACAGCACATTGGACCGACTATCTTTGTAAGTCACTCCAGACTTCCGAGCTCGAAGGTGGTAGCAGTCAAAGGTGCTCTGCTCCGAAGTCGTTCTCAAGGGCGGTATCGTGACCAATCGCATCGTGGTGCCGAGAACTTCAGATCATCCTCGCAAGACACCCTCGTTTGCCGCCAGCATTCTGACACCCTCAAGTGCCTCGGTTCCGTATGCTGTCCTGGACGCAGGTGCTAAGCCATGTCGAAGGGCGCAGCGCAGGGATCAGGCGCAAACCACACTTCAACGCCGTGCTGGCTCATCTCGCGTGTCAGTGCCATTTTGGCCGACTCAGCTTGACAGCGATAGCTGCCGAACCTGAACTCGATCAGGCTTTTGCCACGGTTGCCGGAACCATGCTCGAGAATCTCGTCGACGTCAAAGTCCAGCTTGGACTGGAAGTAGGCGAGGAGGGATGGGGGGTTGACGAAGTGGGAGGGGCCGGATATCATCAGCACCCTGGTGTGGTAAGGGGGGAGATTGACCGCAGCGGTCCTGACTCGGTTCCACACGACGCGAGCGACGAAGCTGGGGTAGCCAGGAATTCGGATGCCGGGTGCGGCATGATGATGGTAGAAGAGGTCGGCTGCTTGGCGGTCGAAGAAGCTTATCTTGGCGGCGCAGGTGTCATGGCCTCTCTCGGGTTGAGGCGCGTTGATGTGTACCGCATATATCCGGCCGATATGGCGGATTGTGGCAAGGAGCCTAGAGACGGTGACCGCGGGGGATAGGCCGGTTAAAAAGAGCGAGCAGTTCTCGTTCGCCGGTATGTTGGCTGAACGGTTCCTCTCGAGGTAGATGTTGCCGAGATAGTTGGGAGAGAACCCGGCATGGATACGCTGCAGCTGCTGCATCGCGGGAGGGAGTAATGTTGCAGCACTGCCTTGGCCAGTTCGATGAGGCATGCCGAGGATGTCTGGTTGCTGAAGGCGAGGCTTCGTGTGCACAGGGCGGAAGACATGCTGCTGATGGTCGTCGTTCACCTTGTTTTCGTTGTAGACCTCGGGGTCAGAGCCGGCCGAAACGAAGTCCTGGTAGCTGAACTCGCTTGGAAGCAGCCACACGTGGTGGCGAGGCGTGGTATCATCTGAGCTGGTTGCTGGAACCCACATACACAGTGGGAGAGCCATGATTGCTGTGATGATGATGAGCGAGTTATGAAGTTCGGAAAAGTTGGAGACTGTGCAGAGGTAACAGACAACACAATAAACAAAGGAGCATGGACCGCCATCGCAATGAGCCGCGTGGAGCCGTGAATTTGGTCCAGTTGACGCGGCGATGACTCGTCGCGGCGATGAGTCGTCCTCTCTGTTCACTCAGGGGTTATCTGCCTTATCTTCAACGGGTCCGTCGACCTGAGCACTCATCTTCAAAGCCACCGGTCTGCTTGAGACGCTCTTTATTCGTCTTATTCTAGAAATGCATGAGATAATCACTATATAGCTGTATATATTACGTGCCTTACAGTGTTGGTGAATATACGCACTCGCACAATACATCTCGAAACATCCGACTCTTAACTCAGCGTCTCATGACGCAGGTGGAAGTTT
Source organism: Coniochaeta ligniaria NRRL 30616 (assembly GCA_001879275.1). Classification (NCBI taxonomy): domain Eukaryota; kingdom Fungi; phylum Ascomycota; class Sordariomycetes; order Coniochaetales; family Coniochaetaceae; genus Coniochaeta; species Coniochaeta ligniaria. The sequence continues at coordinate 1,029,515 of KV875095.1, read as the reverse complement.
TCAACCCTCGACACTCATATAGCAAACCTACAACTTCACCTCTAGCATATCACATTCCATTTATATACACCCAGTCGCCATATATACCAACGAAGCAAGTGTATAGTGAAAGTGAACCTGGTATAATAGTATTAAACTATGCGGTAACATAGTGATATTCAGTTTGCTGTTTGTTAGATTCAACAGCCATATGTTTCACGACGGCGCCCAGATGTCAGAATATGGGTATACGAACTAGCCTAGAAGTGCATCGATCGTGTTAGCACGCAAATCAACTTCCCCGTCGGAACGTCGATCGAGTTCGGCGACCAGATCTTTCTCAAGCCATCTATCAAGGTAGATGCCAATTACCCTGCATTTCTTTATGTGCGTAACGGCCAGGAGCTTACCTCTTCTGGGGATCTCACTCTCGACAAGGAGTTCGAGAGCATACACTAGCTAAGGTTCTGGGCATGTCACAGTGGGATCAGACCGAGACGACGGGAATCACTACGTTCAATCTGGGCCTCACAGGTACTGGTAGAAAGGGAGCTTGCTTTGCTGACCGCAGGAGGCAAACAAGTAGTGTGATAGACCCAAAGCAAACATGAAGTCACAAATAAGGATCAACATAGTTGGCACATACAAACTTCATATCTGTTATAAATGTCAACTTGCTAGACATCCTAATCCTTTGCATATCTCAAATGACACGATGGACAAACATAAGGACATCGCAACTAAGGCTATCAATGCTTGTGAAAGCTGAGGTGCCGTCAGTCATAACAAGACAATAGAAGTATGACGAGCACAGTCTCTAACTATGTCCCTCGACATTACTTGTTTCCAGCTGAGAAGCGTCCAACGTTTCTCATCACACCGAAAGAATGGTACAAATGGACCAAGATGCCAAAGATGCCAAATTGCAACCCACCTCAGGGGCTCAGAAGTAACACGACCGGCTTCTCACTTTCCATTCATGCCGCAGCTTGTTGATCCCAGAAGTGCGACTCAACGATACTGATACTGTGACATGACTGCCGCCTGTCGCCAGCTATCCGAAGAGCAAGCAGGGTGTCCTTGGTCAAACGTTCGCTGGCGGCGAGCATCTTCGACCTCAACTGAGCCTGCCTCAGCCGCAGCGTCACAGGGGTCAGGCCCGAACCAGACCTGGATCCCGCAGTCCGCAAATTCTCGGGTTATGGACATCTTTGCTGCCTCGGCTTGACAGCGGAAGCTGCCAAAGCGATATTCCACCAGGCGTCGATCACCCATACTGCCGCGGTCGAAAACTTCATCAATGTCAAACTGCAGCTTTGACTTGAAGTACGCAGTCAAAAACACTGGGTTGACAACACGGACCGGCCCCGCAACCATGAGGACGCGGGTATAGTTCTTCGGGTGGTCTGGTGCGGCCGACTTGATTCGGTTCCAGACAACCTTAGCGGCGTATCCCGGATGGCCTGGTATCTTCAAACCGCCGAGCACGTGTCGGTCGTAGAACCGCTCTGCCGCCCTGCGCTCAAAGAATATGAGCTTCGCGGCGCAGGTCTCGTGGCCCTTGTGAGGCTCGGGGCTGTTGATGTGTGTGGCGTACACGCGGCCCGTGTCTCGGACGGCGGCGAGGAGCTCCGTGACCGTGATGGTGGGCGAGAGGCCGATTACGAACAGGGCGCAATTCTCGTTGTCAGGAATGTCGGCTGAGCGGTTGCGAGCGAGGTAGATGTTGCCTCGGTAGTTGGGTGAGAAGCCCGCAAGCATCCGTTCGTAAGCCTCATTCAAGGGAGGACACGGGGATTTTGGTGATGGCTCGTCCGAGAATGGAATAAGACGAATGCCAAGCTTGGTATCCATTGGGCGAAACGAGTTAAGTTTGTCGTTGTAGATGGGAGGTGGCTGGACCAGAACGGTCTGAAACTTGTACTGCATGGCTGGCTCTGGCTTCTTCAACGGCTGCATGTTCGTTCGATCTTGCAACGCCGGTCGGTATGTGCGAGATCCGCCAAGGGGGCTGCCACGATGCTTAAGATCATCGACAGAAGGGGCGAATGAACGTTCGCTTTCGTTCTCCTGGCCGTAGAAGTCGGTTGGAGAATATCGATGAGGGGATACAGCCGTTGCGTCGTTGTAAGTGATGGTCGGAGGCGAGGATGCCACGTGCTTGGCAAGTGCAGTGTGACGCTGACCGATCTTCTCAGGGGATGGTCGAAGACGGAATTCATTCCACGAGACGTTAGGGAGGGCGCCACTGTGATCATGCTCGTTTGTGGTACGTGACATCGCCCTCTTGTGGTGTGATAGAATATTTGACGATACGCCCGACTTCTCGGCCACAGAGTCTGGGCTCAAGGAAGCCAATGAAGGGGGCGAGGATTCGGCAGTACCAGACGAGCCCGATGAGGGCGGCGAGTCTGAGGTGTCACTCATCTTTGGTGCGTCCGGTGCCAGAAGAGCCGGTACGCCTTCGATGAGATAGATCGTGAATGGTTCTGATGCGGATGATGGATTCGCCATCCAGAGCCCATTAGGAAGAGGAGCTGTCATGATATTTATGTCTCCGAAGAAGATCTCCGTATGCAAAGCTAGGAGAGAACAAGGTATGGGGATCTGCTATCTCTAAGATATGCTCTTGAAGGGTCGATCTTGTTGGTTGGTGGTGGATGAACCTAGTATGAAGGAAGAGAGAGAGGAGGCATAAGAACCTGGGAGGAACAGCCAGAGACGGTTTGAAGTCACTGTAACACTGTGAGTGTTTGAGTGAATGTGTTGATAAGGGTTGACGAAGTCTTTCCGTTGTTGACTTGGCAGATCACAGTCACCAAGAAAGTGTCTTTCTCTCACTTCCGGAGTCTTCCGTGGACAGCCACTCCGTCTGCCTAAACAACTCCTGTTCATGAATGATGTCCAGCTGCCTTTCATCAGTTCAAAATCAGGATATATATATAAGGCTATTCATCAACATGCATAGAATTACATGAACACTACGGCTTTCACTTGGGCGTCGACACGCATATTGAATGACTTAGTCCTTCACCTTGCTAATCTCGTTCATACTTAGGCTCAGATACGATTCCAAGGAATCTTTGGCATTCACATCTTTATACAAACATACATAATGAGTCACTAAGAGGGTCACCATTGTTGTCTGTATGTGCGATTGACAAAGAATCACCTGCACTTTTACCACCTTTTGATATGGCCCACCATCATCACTCAGCAACGTAGCAAATGCTTGTGGCATTGTTTCGTTTAACAGCAAGTCTCCTCATCAAGCCATCTATGTCTCTGTCACTCTCACGGAACAAGTCCCCCTAAGATGCAAGTTCTTTCGAGCTAACCACTGTGCCGTTAGGCTCTTCAACAAGCTGACTTCTCTTGTCCTCCTGCTTGACCCCAGCCTTACCCACAATGCCTGCCCCCCGAAAGGCCGAAACAGCGATGACCATCGAGACCATTCCAAGCGCGGCGTTAAACCAGTTCACGGCCTGCATGCCCAGAAGCGAAGCATCCTCCCACGCCACGACAGGACCTGCATCCTGGACGGACACGCCGCGCTTCCGAGCCATGACGGCCGTCTGAATCGCCGTCGCGATGGCGAGACCGATAGAACGACCGACCTGTCCCATCGAGTTGACCAGGGCGCCGCCGAGAGCCTGGTCTTGCTGCGGCAGTGCATGACTGGTGAAGAGCGTCATGCACGGCCATGTCGTATCGGCACCGAAGACGCTGAGTATCATCGCAGGAAGACCATAGGCAAAATAAGATGTGGTAGGAGGGATGGGAACAGCGAAGAGAAGGCACGATATGGAGACGCAGAGGTTGCCAAAGAGAAGAATTAGATAAGTCGGGATGCGTGAGATGAACTGCGACACGACGAAGGCGGTCAGCACGCCCGTCACGCCGGTCGGGATGAAGCGGAGAGTCGTCTGGAGGGCAGAGAGGCCCTGGAAGTCTTGGAAGTAGAAGGTCGCGTAGACCAGGAAGCCGTTAAAGCTGCTGAAGAAGAGAGCCATGATCACCATGGCGGCGCTGAACTTGCCGCTCTTGAAGACCGAGACCTTGAGTAGGGGCGGCAGACCGCCCTTCTTCTCGAGATGCCGCTGCCAGAAGACGAACAGTGTCACGAGAATGACGGAGATGACGATCAGGACTGGGATCCAAGGGGTACTCCACCCGACGATGTTTCCCTCGGTGAGGGCGAACAGGAGAGCAAAGAGTCCGAAGGTGATGAGCGCTGCGCCAATCCAGTCGACTGAGTTTTTGACCGTAACACCTTCGTCGTGCAATGTGTGTTTCGGGGGCGGTATAATGGCAATAGCGGCAAAAGATACAGCCGCCGCCATGATTGCTAGACAAATGGAGTTCAGCGGTGATACAGCGATCAGTCGGATGAGTATACTTACCCATGACGCCAAACACCCACTTCCACGACGTGTAAGCTACGATGAAACCTGCGAGGAGATTCCCAAAGACACTACCTAGCGGTGCTCCGGCAGCTGGTAGCATGTTAGCAGAAGGTTCTTGTTTCGGAGCCCAAGACTCCTTAAGCAACTGACTGCATAACACTACTTACCGTAGGTGGAGAAGGCATAATTTTTAGCCTTCCCGGGAGGGAACGTCGTCCCTAGTATGCCTAGAGCTGTTGGTACATTGGCAGCGGCACCCTCCAAACGAGTACGAACGTCAGTGATTTGGTCCACGAAGATAGATAATGGGGAGGTCCGAGAAATGTGAATGACGAGGACATACCAAGCCTTGTAGAGCCCGGAATATGTCGAATCCTATCTCATTTGGAATGAAAGGATTACAAGCCGTAGTTACTGCCACCCACAGTGACCCTAAAATGAACACCCTCCGTTTGCCATAGATGTCGCCGATGCGGCCCCATAAAAGGAGAAAGCATCCGAATGTGAGCGTGTAGGACGAGACTATCCACTGCACACGAGTGTCAGGGATGTTAAACTCGCGACCTATTGTCGGTAGGATGATGACCACCGCCTGGATGGAGAGTGTCTAAGGGATCTGTCAGTCGCTGAACATCACATCGCTCATCCTCTCGTGGAATACTGACATTCAGGAAACTTGCGCCGGTGACGGTTGCTACGAGAGCGATGCACCTCGCTTTGGAAAACGGCAGTTCAGACACGGGCTTTTCTGGCGGCTGGGCCGTACCATCGGCGCCGATGGTTTCTTCTCGGATCGAGACCGATCCGGAGCCCGAAGTCGGCGCGCGGGCGGCCCCGCCAAACTCCGTGTCACGGCCCGACATGGCCTTCTTTTCGACCATGTCGCCGTCCGCGGTGTTAGAGGCCATGGTCATCGTCCTGGGACACGACCGCGACTGCAATGATCCGTGAACAACGCGGGTGTATCATTCTCGTAGACTAAATGCAGTCCTGATGTACGTAAAAATAAATCCTTTAGAAGTCGGATTTTCAGACCGCCGGAGTACACCAGGTCCAGGATGGGATTAGTGCATGTTGCAACGGTTGGCGCCATCGAACCGGGGGGGGTGGCGACACTTTACGGGAGGTCCCTCCGGCAATGCAGTGCCGGCGTGTTGCAGTCCAACTCCATATCCATACTGTCCCAAGGCCGGGTTCAGGTAGCATAATTCAGAATAGTTAGTCTATGCATGACTTGCCCTTGCCGTAGATAACAGCCCGGTGCCGGCGGTCTGTAGTAGAGAGCCAGTTGTTAGATGAGTCGAAGCGGACGACTGTCATTGTCGCTTTTCAGAAGGCAGTCCGCCGGGGATTTAGTTCTCCCTTAGCGCTCTGGCAACTCATTCCTACCGGAAATTGCGCGGGTGTCCTAACTGGGGCATCGCATTGTTGAACCAACATATTGTTATGGTAGGAACTCAAAGAAGCGGCCAGCTGAAGAGAGTGATAAAAACCGCTATGTCAATTCTGTCAACATATTAGCCGAGTCCTTAAGCTGAATTGCACTTAGAAGGTCAGAGATGGCTCTATGGCTGCTCGTTAGATTAAGCTGTGGTCTGGGCGCCTTCCAGCTGTCAAGCCCCTATTGCGGGAGAATGGCTACTAGTCGCAGAGGCTCAAGTATCGAAAAGATTGGTGCCACTGCGAGTGTCAAACCAGAAAGTAGAGTTATATTCCAATTACATAAGGTAATGTAGCAGAATATCAAGATATCGTGGTATATTCCAAAACTGAACCAAAGGCTATATCCTGTGCCTCACGCGCCTCCTGTTCCCCGGTTCCCCTAGCTATTTTCAGCTTTTAGGGAGACAAATGTGCACGCTCAGGGTATCTTAAACCGACAAAGAAGAACATGTAATGAGAAAGAGAAGATTGCAATCCTCAAGATGCATAACGGTATATCGCGCAAATCTGTGAGGCGAGTTGAGTAAAATGGCCAAGCTCATGGCGAGCGAAGAACTAGCTGTCGAAGCCAGGACCTGTCGGCAGACCGGTCCAAAAAAGGAATATAGATTCACCGAGACTTTGGCGTTTGTAGTTTTTGTTAATTATTTTTCGGTAGACTTCAAGGAAATGCGTGTTTAATGAGCGAATGGTGGTCGGTATATGACTGATAAAGAAATAGGCGTCAAGTGTCGTTGGTATTGGACGCAAGGAAAAGTTGTTGTAACGAGTGTTGGGTGTCTCGGTGGTGATCTAATATTCCATCTTGATTCGTGTAGCGGACTGCGTTGTGGTCGGCCAGGATTATCTCGGTTCAGCGCTTCTCCTTTTGCCATCAACTGAGGACCGCGGCGTGAGGTTCAATAACTTCGCACTACCAGCGCTGAAATTTCGCACATGGCTCTTCCCAAGATTGATGCTCGTTGCTCGTTGCACCTCGGCTGGTCCCTCTGTTGGGCTGTTGTCTCCGCCCGGAGCTTCGTCGTTATCGCTCTCAGCTTCCTCGCCAAAGCTGTTGAGCAGCCCCTCACGGCTCTTCATTCTCTCGGCAGTGTGAGTCTGTACAACCGTTGGGACCTGCCCCTTAACAGAACCCCATCGTGCTTCTTCGCCCTCGTCACTGGAAGGTCGAGCTTCGCCTGTCGACATGCGGTTCAAGGGTGCGGGTCCGTGACCAGACGACGTGAACCGTGACAGATACTCATCGTCGTCGATTGAGACCTCCTCCCTGGTAACGTCCTGGTCGGCTGTGGGCGAGTTGTTGGAGGATACCCTATGCGGAGGCTGACTTCGGGCTGACGAGCGACGTCGACTCCCAATACGCCCCGAGAGCCAGGATGCTTCAGAATCGATAGATGCAAGGGACATGTTCTGACCTACGGGGGAAGCATTGGCCTCATCGGGTCTAGAGAATGTGGAAGGTGTCTCACGCATGGCTTCCGAGGACGCACGGGGAGAGTCTGGCGCCCCGTATATGTTACCGTTACCTGTCGGAGACGCGTGAGCTTCCCCAGACCTGCGTTCGATTTCCGGCGACGTCTCCCTGATGGTAGGGGGTATGACATCCGTATCTGGAGACTGAACGCGGGAAATAGGTGGCGAGAGTGGTGTTATCTCCGGGAGGTCCTCTCGGAAGCGAGACATGGTCCTCTTCGGCACGCCAGCAAGCTTCTGCTGAGAAATATAGTTCACTGAAGGTGTAGGTAACTGTGTAGTTTGCATCGTCTCTCGCGACGTATTCGAAAACGACGAGGGGCCTTCGGAGTCTCGCCTAGCTCGATTGGTCCACCTGAAGATCGACATCCAGGCCATAGGTCCCCTCGAGCTGCTCGTTTCTGAGCCCTTGCGCAGCGTCTCGGATGCTTCCGTCTTCTCGTCCAAAGTAAATGATGACTTTGAGCGCGACTTCTTCGACCGTATGAGACCCCTGACTTTCGGACTGTGGGACAAAGATGGCACTAGCTTCTCAGGCTCCACCGGAGATATAGGCGTTTGAAGTGGTATACTCGTTGTCCGATGGAAAGCATGTTGGGGTTGTGCGTGCGGCTCTTTTTCCTCCTCGGCTGCAGAGGTCCCTTCCGGAAGCATTTCCGATGACTTCGGTATGGAGTCAGGGGGTCGCCTCCGCGTCGAAGTGATTACTGTTGAGGCGGGGTCAAGCCCTAAGCCAACTGCATCTCTTCCCAAGACGCCTCTCTCAAGATTTTTAGGAGCGCTTTCACCTTCAGCTGTTGCGCCTTCGTCTCTTTGCTTCTCAGCTCGCCTCGCAAGCCGCCTCTCCAGCTTTTCTTGCTCGATCTGGCGCTTTCTTTCTCTCCGCCGTTTATCCCTTTCCATCAACTCTCTGAGATCACTTGCGTCCAGGTCGTCGGCCAGATCATCCACACGCTTATGAGCCTTCAAAGTCGATTCCGGTATTGGACCTCTCTCTGAAAACTTCCGGCGCTGAGAAGGCATCCTCGCAGGTATAGGGCCAGGTGTATCACTTGCCGGCCCCCACCTGGGGTAAGAAGCGTAGTGCAGGGTCGGTCGTGGTGCGAGAGCCTCGAGAGCCGACACCCTGAAAGAGATGTGTTCAGAGTCAGAAGACATGGTAGAGTGAATAGAGTCCGCAATGGGCAGTGAAATGTCCGAGGACCGGTTCTCCTTGTCCCATTCGTGTCCTGAACCGCCCCTAAAGCCGAGTCCAAGGCCAGTACGCACTCTTCTCGTGTCTCTTTTCATCGGTCTGCCAGCTAGCCATTCTTCTGTTGCTGGTCGTAATGGCACAAAGTTACTCATTGCCTTTATTTCCGCCTCTCGGTCATGGTCGTTCTTTCGTCGCTTGCTAGATTTCTTTCGTGGCATCAAGTGTTGACCATCACGCTTGTTGTGTAGCGTGGGAACACGGCCAAATATGTCACTGTCTGTTTCCTTCTCGCCGTATTCCTTGTTGTAGTCAGACCGACCCGATGGATAGGTCTCTGTCGTCGAGCGCGCTGGTGGCTTTGTGTTTCGACGAGCCTTTGTGTTCTTTTTGCGCACAGCGCGGATGCTGTCATCTCGACCAGGTGAGAAACTGTATGTACGAGCTCGCCGCTGAAGTTTGTTGGCCTCGGTGGTCTGTCGTCTTTGTTCCTCATGTCCCATTTCGGCTTCGAGTGCGGCGTCGGGCGCTGTCTCGCTGCGCGGCAGGGGCAGAGGATCCGATTGTCGACCTCGGCGATCATCAGGCCGTCGCCTCCGACTCTTGCGCCGGAACGGCCACAGCGACATACTGACGAACTGTACGATCCCGTACTAGTCCGGGGACTATAAGTGGGATGGAAGTGATACACAGGAGTGGTTGTGAGTTTCGGAATCTGATCTTGACGGTGACACCTTGGAGTACTTCATGGCGTTTGTGTCTTGAGCTGCGAGCTGCCGTGTACGCAGTCTAGTCTAGTGATGGTGGTGGGTAACAATAAAGCGATCCTGGTGTCCTTGACGGTGGCAAGTTGTCGAGTCGCAGAGTTGACGCAGGGGAATAAGAAGGAAGGTTTAAGCCGGTTGGGCCTTCGAAGGTGAAGGATGGATCCCGAGTGTTACAGCGGGGTGGCGGATTGAAAAGCCGCAGGGTCCAGCTGGGCAGGCGGAGCGTTTCTTTGGACGGTGGCGGCACCCTTGCGATTCGGTACCAAAATGACACGCGGACCGGGACAACCAAATTCGAATGACTGTGATGAAAGAGAGATAGTAACGCTTTCAATTGACGAAACAACGACGATCCCCAAGCGACCTTGTCCTTCCAGAAAATTGTTGGCAGGTTTGGAGGGGAGAAGGAGGTGCCAGTGGTTGAACGGGCAGATGGAATCCTGGGAATCCAATGTCTGAAAAAGGCTGGCAGAAACGGGGCAGGTGCGACCTCACAGGTATTTGAACGCAGGCATTGGCAGGAGCCAGCTAAAAGACGCTAAGACGATAAGATGCTAGCGCCGCCAAGACACACTGACGGTCGTCAAAGACATCTTGTACAGTTACGCGTGGAAGTGCTGGCGTGTGTACCTGATGTCTCTCCCCGCCTGTCCACACGTGTCGATGCATGTCGGGTCAGGAACGTGAAAAGATCAGTAGCGGAGCTGGTGTGTGACACCGCAATTTGCTTAACAGCTTAGGTAGCCTGTGGGCCTGCATCTGTGATTCTTCAAGTCGACCAAACTGGAACGTAGGCGGAGAACAGCATGGTCTGGCCAGAATGAATACCAAGACGTCTATTTGTGAGGAGGTTACCCCATGCCATGGCCTTATCCCTCCTCCTTGGGCCAGTTGGCTGTTACTGTGTGAGCACTCGTGGCAAACGCTTTCAGGTACAGTACCGTGGTAGACGCATGTCTGCTGTAAGGCACGATTATCGCTCGGCTGTAAGGTACCTCTGTGGGCGTGTGGTGATGTACAGTTACATTCCCGAGCTTGGCCGGCTGGGTCCTCCCAGCTCTCGGCAGGGCCGTCAGCGGTACGTACCGGCGCTAGGAATCCAAAGGCGCGACGGGGCGTCGAGACTTGCCTCCCTCTGTTCCCCAAAAACTTAGCGTCACTCATCAGCCAGAGATTGCACCAAATCGATCCATCAGCCAATGCCTTCTTGGTTTTCTTTCCTCACTTCTACCGTGAGGGAAATTGTTATGGTTTCATGCCAGGACATGGAAAGGCAAAGCCTGTTGGCGTTACGTGTCGTACAGAACCCACTCGGCGGAGGCTCGACAGGTGCCTCTGGCCTCGTATCCGCCAGCTCTGATGCATAAAATCCGCTCGTGGTGGGGTCTATTGTCGACCACAAGTTTCTAAGCCTCTTGAGGGCAGCACGGCAGCACGACAGCACGACATCACGCGAAAGCTTCAGACGCACACTATCGTGACTATGTACCATAGTATGTCATCTTTTGCCAGTAATGCCCACTGCGACGTACACCAAGGTATCCGGGGCATTGTTCCTTGCTCTGGGACAGACTGCTTTCAGAGTCCACAATTATGTCATGGAGGAGATAAGGTAGGGCTCAGACAAGCCACACGGCTGGGATCCAGGGATCCAGTGGTCAGAGAGTCCGTGCAATCGCTGCATTGGCGTCATACCCAGGTGCGACTGATGCCCCGCCGATGTCGTCTTGCAGCCCGCGCAGCCCAGCAGTCCCAAGCAGTCCAAGATACCCTCCTCGCCTGTGGACTTTGTCATCGACTCTGCCGATCTGCCAGAACGCTCGCTAGGGCTGACACCGCGGCGGGGTTCGAAGTCTTTGCCTGCCGGTGAGACGCACAGCAATAGACCGAGCCAGTACTGTACATCTGCAACCTGCAGGAGTGAAGAGAGGCGGGATACCAGTACCTGTCAGACTGAGACACGTCGGTCGTAGTATTGTGATGGCACCCTCTGCGCACACCGCGCGCATACATATCTCGGCCGTCCTCCCACAAGCAGTCGACGGAGATATCGAGTGTCTTGCAGTCCGTTCGTGCAACGGTGCCAACACGAGGGGGAGACGACGCCACAACATGTCGGACAGCCTGACAGTCTACAGGGCGGCCGCGTTGCGCCTAGCGTGAGCGTGCTTCTCTAGCATGGAAAAGCTGCGTGACAAGACACAACCCGCTCTCTTCCATTTGAGTGGTAAAGGGATTGTGCTCTTTTCTGCCAACGCCGTGGACGGTATTTCCTAGTGTTCATACTGACCTACTGCGAGTATGACTGTGGTTCAGGCTGGACCGAGATTTTCCTCAAGATTAGCTCAATTCGTCGCCAATCGTTCGTCTCGACTTCTCAGTAGAAGCTCTCGTTTCATCTCAAGATCAGCCAAACATTGCATTGTTCGGCATCTCCAATCTCATTCTCTTCAGCCACAGAAAACAGCCACTTGCCAAAACTTTACGTTCACGACCGACGCATGATGAACATTGAGAGTGTGAGTTCGAGGCCAGAACTCTTGCGATTGACCCCATCCATCTCGGCAAGAAACAACCAGCGAATCATCAATCCGCGTGTGCAATGTTTCAGAGGAAAAAGAAATCTGGGACAGCCCGCAACCCACAGAAGAAGAGCAATGGCCACAATGGACGATCCGGCACGAATCAAGCGGCGGAACACGCCGCTAGGCTAGGTTGATCGACGGCCTCATGATGACCGAGACAAAGGCCGAAAGGCCAGAACGACCACGCTGAGATCGCCACACCAGATCCTGGGGAAAGGAGTCAAATGTGGAGCAGCCAATCGCGGCGGCGGGTCTAATGCTCCGACAAGGCCTTTGTCATGTTACCATCACCAGATGTCAAGACTCAAACGCCATGGCTGACGCCACAACCACCACACTGCGCCATCCGCCAAAGCTGTTCTATGTCAGGGATGCTATTGTGATGGATTCAGCCTTGATCCCAGTCGAGTCGACCCAAGTGGAGAAACTTGACTATGAAGCACCACAGGTAACCTCGATTTCGCACTGTCGCAAGTCCAAACTGATATCTGCGATGAGAACCGGTTCCTTGCTCAAATTACCGTGACCTGGTCGCGCTGCTGCTTGACAGCAATGTCCGTCAACCGCAGGGCTCAGATGGCTCTCCAGCGAGGCTGTCCAGTCTGTTCTCGGTTCATCAGTTGATTGTATCACGGTCATTATTCTATTCCTGATGACCGAAGACTGGGACATCCGCTTGGTCGGATATGGCTTGGGGCATAAAAGGCTTCAACTGCAAAACGGAGTCACATCACGGAGTTGCTTTTTCGCTCCTTGGTCTCTCTGCAAAGCTCGCCCATCAAGCTTGCCGCCAGGCTATATTCACGACTTCGACCTGTGCAAGCGGTGGTCACTCGTGCGTTCCGATACTAGGAGGTACTGAAGTGCGTTAGGGGCGGCTACTCTACGTGGACCTGTCCTGCGAGACGTACAGAGACGATGCGCAAACGGAGTTGTTAGGAGGCTGAGAAGTCGTATGTCGGGCTCCTCCTGAACATCCTCAAAGATTTTATGTTTCTAGAAACCTGAGGCAGTCTGTGTCTGGCGAGCAAATCCCTCTAGTGAAGCGAGTGATACATCCACGCACTCATACGCGGTGGACAATCATTAAACTCTCTCTACAGAAACATCCCCTTTCTTTCTCCAAATCCCCAACTTGGTACTTTATTTGGATTTACCCTGACCATTTACCCATGCCCGTGGGTATCCCTTGAACCGTGTGGTTTAATATCTTAAAGCATATAGCCCCTCTCTATTCCATCTAAATCGTGTCCAGCTCCGACTTCAGCAGACAATCGCATCTGCAGAAGATCATATCCGTTTCCCGGTCCCGTAGCTGCGGTACCTAACATAGTATCGGAGGTATGATGTGTCCCGTGTTGGCTAGTCGCCCTTCTCCTCAAGCCTCCTTTTTGACCCAAGCCGGCTATTTGCAATATGCCAAATTGCAAAGCTCAACAGACTGGGGAGCCGGTGTCACCCAGATGTTTACTCACCCGGTAGGGAATTGACGAAGAAGTATATCATGAGCTGAGGTCGACCAAATGTTTCCCTCCTTCAGCCGCATCTCAACCCCTTTCTCGGACAGCTCGGCCACCATGCGTTTCACAGCTTTCACTGCTGCCGTCTTAACCTTGGATGGCCTCACAGCGGCTAACCCGGTGGTGTGAGTAAACTCGGCTTCGATCGATATCGTTCTACCAGACTAACCCTCGTCTAGCCTCGACTCCCGTCAGTCCACTGGGCTCAATGCCGCAATGGTAGCCAGAGGTCGCCAGTATATTGGTACTTCACTTACAATTCGCAGCGACACTTCGGAGTCGAACATCATCAAGAACAAGAACGAGTTCGGGTCTATCACACCCGAGAACGCGATGAAATGGGATGCTACCGAGCCCAACCGCGGGTCGTTCTCCTTCGGAGGAGCGGATCAGGTCATGAACTTTGCCACTCAGAACAGCAAGCAAGTGAGGTGAGCTGTCCTACCAACCAAATAGCTCACGAGTACCGTGCCAACCCTAAGAGCTACAGATGTCACACGCTCGTTTGGTACAGCCAACTTCCAAGCTGGGTCAGCAACAGCAACTTCAACAACGCGACCCTCATCAGCGTCATGACGAACCACATCAGCACCGTCATGGGCCGGTACAAGGGCAAGTGCACGCACTGGGACGTAGTCAACGAGGCCCTCAACGAGGACGGCACGTACCGCGACAACGTCTTCCTCCGCGTCATCGGCGAGTCGTACATCCCCATCGCCTTCCGCGCCGCTGCCGCCGCCGACCCGGCCGCCAAGCTCTACTACAACGACTACAACCTCGAGTACGGCGCCGACTCGGCCAAGACGGCGGGCGCGGTGCGCATCGCCAGGCTCGTGCAGTCGTGGGGCGTCAGGATCGACGGCGTCGGGTTCCAGGGCCACCTGGTGACCGAGAAGACGGGCACGCAGTCGACGCCGACGCCGTCGCAGGCCGTGCTCGAGGGGAGCCTGCGGGCGTTTACGGATCTGGGCCTGGATGTGGCGTATACCGAGGTCGATATCAGGATGAACACGCCGGTTACGACGGCCAAGTCGCAGGTCGCCGCCGACTGCTGGGCTCGCGTGGCCGCTTCGTGCTTGGCTGTGCCGCGGTGTGTGGGCATTACAATCTGGGTATGCTGGGACCTTTCTGATCTGCACCGGAAACATGGGAAACTAACTACTGTTACAGGGTATCTCGGACAAGTACTCCTGGGTTCCACAGTCCTTCTCCGGAGAAGGAGGCGCGCTCCTGTGGGATAACAACTACAACAAGAAGCCGGCATATGATGCTTTTCTAAAGGCTATTCAGACCACGAATGTCACCAGCACATAGTATCAGTAGTGAACTGTGCCCTTTCGCGGGGCTGTGGTGTGTTGTATAAGTTGTGCGGGAGACGGACGCAAAAGCATAAAAGGGACAGCGGTGCCTGAGTTGTATTATCCGGGTTACATAAGACAGGCCATAGCCTGGTTATACCGCAAACCTTCCAAGAATTGTCACCGCTGAGCACGATGGTAATCATTATGCACAGAACTGCCACTCCGTCGTCCCGGTGTCTCGGGGGAGAGCAGCGCAGCACTTTCTCTTCTCCTCGGTGATCCAGCAAACAATGCTGCAGGGGTGTCAAGTATGTTGAGCCCCTTCACAGCATTTCGCCGTGACGCGGAGAACCGCGACACTAGAGTTGGCGAGGTCTCTGGGCTGACTACCACAGGGGGCGGTGTCCTCGGCGGTGTCTTCGGCGGTGTCCTCGGTGGTATCTTCGGCAGCTCTTTGTTTATGATGGACCCCCTAGTTCTAGGACGAGACTCTGGTGTCCTTGTAGGGTCCTCGCGTCGGCCGGCTTCACGAGAGATGGATGTCCTCGGCGGCGTCATCGGCAACTCTTCACTTTGGTTGGGCACACGAGAACGAGGAGTCCGTGTGCTACTTTCTGCTGCTAGCTCGTGTCGCGCAAACTCCTGTGAGTTGTGCTCCGTCTCGAGCTCCTGTATCCTTGGCGGTTGAGTCCCCAGTTCCGATATGTAGGAAGAACTTCGAACATGGCCTGGGAACAGGGGCATTGGCGAGTCTCCCGCAGTGCTGCCGTTGTACGGGGAAAATGGATAGGTGCTCTGTGGGGGGGACTGAGCACAGAATAGCGGCGGCGTCGCCAGTCCCAGCGTGTTGCCAGGAGAATTGTAGGCTTGCGAATCTGTCTCGAGGTGTTAGCAAGCAGTGTCCAGTGAACCAGAATCAGAGCGTCGCTTGCCTCGATAAGGGGTAAAAGGCGGACTCAATATCGGACTCGTGAATCGTCCGCTAGGTGGAGAGCGGAGAAAAGGAGTAGCAGAGCCCCTTTCTTTTCTTCTCCCGGCATGCCATCCGCGTTTGAACATAAAGACACAGCCCCAGATCACGACCAGGACGACGATAACTACGCTGAGGGATATTCCAACAATAATCCCTGTCGACAATCGGGTACCGGTATCCCCTACCAACAAGATGCTGGTGCCACTTGGTATCCCTGTGCCTGTCGAGTTGCGGGACGCCGTGGAGTTCACCGCTGCCGTCACAAAGATATCCCTTCGACCCGGATCGGTGCTCAGCTTGGCCGGCACGAGATCTCCTTCCGGACAAGCCATAGAAGCACAGGGGTTGCTGGCACAGCAACCCAAGAAGGGCGGCTTGTCGCCTTTGCAAGTGTACCATAGCCCGGTCTCCTCAGCGCACTCCTGCGGCTTCAGACCCTCGTAGCTGTCTGCTGAGAATGACGCATTCCGCAGATTTTCCTGAGGACATGATCCGGATCCGTCGTGACATGGGTCTATCGTACAGCATCCGATGAACTCGGTCTGGTTGTTCTGACAGATGTAGAAGGAACCGCCACTGGGGCAACTGAGGCCAAAGGTGTTATATGGGCCGGTCATCGTTCGAGGTCGAAACGCTGGGTGACGCAAGCGGCGGGAACCGCTACCTACCTAGGCCAGGCAGGTGTGCAAGAACGGAAAGAAGGGGGCGACATATGCTTAAAATAAGTCTGAGTTCACAGCAAAGGCTCTCTTCAGGATAAGACAGGGTTCACTCCGGAAACTCGACCTTTCTTCCCAGTGGTCTCTACAGTAATCGTAGTCCGGTCGCTGGTTCGGTCGTCTCGATCAACGAGTTCTGCAGTCCAACAAGATTCCCAACGCATCAGTCCCACGGCGCTTAAATGCATCTCACGGTAAGCTGGGTTGCAGATGGGCCACAGCGCGTGGCATACCTTGATGTTGCACGGGCAGTGCTGAAGAAGTTCTTGAATCCGCTTCCGTGTCTCTGTGTGAAGGATATAACATGCTGTGGTCGGCGAACCGATTTCAAATACAAAGACAGCCGGTCCTACATAACGGCAATTGAGTTGTTGGTTCTCGGTATCAAGACAACACTCGGGCAGCAGCCTCGAGTGACGTCTGTGAGCCCTTGAGGCATCACGCCTGCATATTCCAGCATGTCTACCCTCCGCTCAGGTTTGGCCGGCGAATTGGTCTTAGTAGTGGAATCCGTGGCAGGGGAAAAAGATGGTGCGAAGAGCAACTGCAAGGCAAGGAAGAAGACACAAGGTTCGCGATCATTGATCAATGTCTTGAAGTGTTTGTTGGTAGCAGCTATGATGGGGAAGACGATTGTGGTTGGCTGCATCTCGACGGCTGCATATGCACCGCCATTTTTGAAACCCGTCTTTTCTAAGGGTACGGGTACAAGGGTAGTTACCATGGTTTGGGGGCCGATTCTGAGGCCATCACACGCTCTCCTCAGCTTCGTCGTCAAAAGCCCTGACAAGGCATCTTGATGAAAGGCTGCAACACGACATCAATGAGAGCGTCGATTGGAAGATCTAGGACGCTTGATGAGAAGACCACTTCCGTCGATATTACCTACCTTACGGAGCGATATTGATTGGTCCTTGGTCCTGAAT
Organism: Coniochaeta ligniaria NRRL 30616; assembly: GCA_001879275.1. NCBI lineage: Eukaryota > Fungi > Ascomycota > Sordariomycetes > Coniochaetales > Coniochaetaceae > Coniochaeta > Coniochaeta ligniaria. The sequence goes on along the minus strand of KV875095.1, from coordinate 1,012,231 downwards.
CACGGAATGCTCGCCGCTTGGGATTGAGCTTCCATATCAAGGGTAATAAGGGGTTGCGAACCGATAAGGCGTCGACGGTGTGCTACGAAGCGCTCGTCAAATTTCGGCCCCCTACCCAAACAACAGATACCGCAGCAAAGCTGTATTTGGCCTCAGTCACTACTCGCATCGAATGAAGGCAGGATGACGGAGTCGGTTAACTTATGCAGCCGTCGCGATGAAGACTTCTTGCAGACTCAAGCACCGCCGGGCGGCTAAGATGGCGAGATATAGTAGTGTACGCTCGGTCATGGTAAGGAGCAGATGGAGAAAATGAGAGTGCGGGAGGTCAGATATTGGAGAAAAGCGGAACGAGGCGGAGGTGAAGAAGCAGGTTCAGAAGGATTAAACCAGACGCTCGGAGCACTGCCACTAAACATGTTAGTCCTAAGCCATATATCGACCTTACTGGTGGGTATCAAGTAGAGAAAGTATCTTCTTATAACCTACCCAGCATAGGAATAGAAGAGCAAACTCTCAGACTCACCAGCACCAAGAGTCGAGCAGAGTACAATGTAATCATTGAGTTGTCTGAGGGGCTGCATGTGTAACGCTATTTAACGTAGGGCTTAGACCTAATTAATATGCCTGGCCACGAACCATGTGCAGACTTCCTCCTCCCAGTATCCCAGGTTCAAGTTGAAACGACATCTCAAACTCCCAAACGTTAGTAATCCTTCAGTCCCCATCTCGTCCGTGAAGTGTGCACACGGATCTACTGCGCTCCGCCCTTCGACGGCGTGATGGGCTTCGGCAGTGGAACGTAGTCAAACGTTCCAGCCATGGACAGGAGCCAGACATCGGAAGGATGCTTGTCCATCTTCGGACCGTACGCAAAACTGTTCGGGAAGCCGACGTCGAACGGCACCGCGTTCTCGATCTCCTCGATATCCTCAGCCGACAGCGACAGCGTCAGAGCCTCGATGTTCTGCTTGAGGTGATCCACGGTCCGACCTCCAACAATGGGGAAGACATAGGGCGTCTTGTGCATGACGTATGCCAACGCCACACTGGTGATGATGGTGTTCTTCCGCTTGGCAACGGCCTCCAGAGCCTTGCTGACCTTGATATGCTTCTCGCTCGCCTGCACGGCGCGGCCCCCTTGGGCCTTGCGCTGTTCCTCCGTCTTGAACATGCCGCCGCCCAGGGACCCCCACGGAGCGAGCGCCATGCCTTCGTCGCGAGACATGGGGATGATGTCGCGCTCAAAGTCACGGCCGGCAGCGGACCACTGGCCCTGGTAGACGGAGAACTGCCGAAGTCCGTGATCCCGAGCGTACTGGTTGGCTTTGCTGACGACCCATGCGGGTGAGTCGCTGATGCCGAGGTAGAGGACCTTGCCGGATAGGACGAGAGCGTTTAGCGACTGCATCAGCTCTGGAATGGACGTGGCATAGTCCCACCAGTGTACGTAGAGCTATTGCACGACTGTCAGTTTCCGCCCCAACTTGGTTTCCGAGAGGAAGTAGATGCTCACGAGGTCAATGTAAGAGGTCTGAAGCTTCTTCAAACTGGCTTCAACGGAGACATGAAGACTCTTGGAGCCCGTGCCGGAGAAGTTGGCCATGATGTTCCTGGCTTTAGGGCCGGCCTGGAAGTTGGTCGTGTACTTGGTCGCAATGACCATTTCGTCACGGTTGCCGCGCTTCTTCATCCACTCTCCAATCCACTGCTCGCTCTCTTCAAACTGGTAGTTGTTCGCAGTGTCGATGAAGTTGCCTATATCCAAGTCAGCCGAGATATTCCTGCAGTTATGAGTGGGTGTAATCCTCACCTCCATTCTCGTAGAAGAAGTCCAATATAGCCTCAGTCGTCTTCTGAGCACAGGCGCCCATGTAGTCCTTCCTTCAGTAATGTTAGAAGTGATGATCAGAAACAGCTCCCGCATATACACTCACCAAGCGTTGCCGAAGTTCATGGCACCGAGGCATAGCGGGCTTACCCTCACCGAAGCATTTGGGGAAAGCAGTCGGTATCGGCCGAGGGGGCTCTTTGGGGGAGGTGCTGTGGGGAGAGCTCCTGACATTATGCTCGTCGTTACTCGTGTAAAGTCTTGTTGGTGGTCTGTGTCGATAGGTCAAGGGTATATAAATAATTGCGGCAACGGTAAAGGGAAGGCAGAGGACAAGACGGGTGAACCAAATAAACATGAAAGGTAGTTGGAGTGTGCCCCGGTATTTATCACTTGGCCCGTTCCTGTCTCGATACATCTACCGAGCATATGATGTCGTCTAGGGCGGATTTTATGACGGAGTTAGGTGGCCAGTTCATCCACCGGCATCGATGACCCGACCTAACTCTTATGAGGTGATGCATGGGGACGACCCCTCTTTTGGGTCCCCTTTCCCACGCTGTACTGTGTACGGTACATGTAGTCGTGGCATCGATGATAGTATGACCGAGATTCCTATAACAAAAAAAGGTATGGGCACTTTCTTACAAGGGGAAGGCACGACCAGAACTGCCTCAAGCGCCACCTTCCCTGCAGGCAGACCCACCTTAGACATCAGCAGCTTGCATACATGCCACCGGGCAGTTTGTATCAGAAGGTCAACAAACTGGCAGTAAGGTCTTGTCCGCGCGATGCGGCCGAAGGTGCCGCTTCCCTGGATGTACAGTTAGCGGCATTTGTAATGCGGGCTGTACCGAGGTGTAATGGCTTCATCATGGCGGTCAGTTTAAGGTCTGGTCACACCAGGAGATAAGGTGCTGACCTGGAGCCCGAGGGGTTGATCCCTGCCATACGCACCCCACATGTTGTATCGGTAGCAGCTGAGGAGTTAACTCTGTTTAATGTCGATTTAAAGGCCTAAAACCGACACCGAGACTGCAACTAAATATAATATAGTATACACTTAACATGTCCAAACGCCGACAATGCCATCGCGGCGACCCTCAATCATGTAACCGTCTCTTATTCGTACACGCTCCACAATTGCAGGTGTCTTGCCTTCTTCTGCTCCTGCAATGCCGGCACCACAGTCCCACTGCCTACCCTCGACCTTATCGTACACCTTGACTACATCCTCCCCAGCGGCGCAGACAATCCTCCGGGCATCGAACATCATACTCGTGATTGGGTTGTCGTAAGCGTAGGCGTCGTAGATCGACCCTGTCCGGAGGTCCCATATCTGTGACCTGGTCAGCGTGGAGCTACGCGCATTGCGAGAGAATATGTCAGGTGCTTACCCGTATGCTCCTGTCGAGACTCCCTGTAACCAGATGGACATCGTCAAATTGTAAACACGTCACCGGGCCGGTGTGTCCGACCAGACTCCGGTGGACCTGGCCGCTCCTCAGATCCCACAGTCTCACCATGCCGTCTGCCGTACCGCATGCAAGGGCAGAATCAAACACCTGCAGAGCTCCGACAAAGTCTGCAGTCTGATCAGGTGCCCGATTGGTCTGTCTCCAGGCACCCTCTCCGGTCGATACCGACGCCGACGCCTGCGCGGCTGCCCACATCACATCCAGAGTCTGCACACATCTGCCCTTCTCGAGGTCCCAGTGCCGGATTGTCTTGTCCGCGGACCCGGAGACGAGAACATCGCCCCTGAAGTGCAGGGCTGTAATCTCGTCGACGTGGGCCTGGAGAGTGAACAGTGCACAGTCGGACATGCTGCCTGCAGGCGGATCTACCGGCTGATCATCCGGATTCTCAAAGGCCATTCCGTCGTCTTCCTCGTCGTCCTTGCCAAACTGGCTGCCGTGCGGGTCGTAGTGCGCCTTACTGAGGTCCCACAACCGGATCGTCGCGTCCATGCCGCCGGTCGCCAAGATGTTATCTTCGACTTGGAGTGTCCGCACCGACGCCGTGTGGCCCTCGAGAACGCCAATACTGCGGCCGGCATTGAGGTCCCAGACACGCACAGAATCGTCCATTGCTGCTGTCACCATCATGCCGAAAGGTGCATCGAAATCAAGCGCCGTAACGCTGTCTTGGTGTGCCCGCATCTCGCGGATCATGGTGCCGGGATCGAAGTGCTCGTGCAGAATAGGCATTGACTTCCGCCGAATATTACGAGGCTTTTTCGACTTGGACGGTGTGGTGTTGGTAGACGGGGGGAGCTTCTCGTAGATAGACTGAGACATGAAGCCGGCATCCTCATCTTTTTCCACCGCTAGGTCCTCTTCACTCTTCGTGGGTGTCTGAAGCGCTATCGATTCTGCTTCAGCGGCTATTTCTTGTGCTTCTTCCAGCCTTCCTTCAACGTCCATGACTGCAAGATAATGTCAGCATACTCCCAAAAGCGTAGTAAAAGACACGGCCAGCTTACTGTCATGTTCAAGCAAGGCCTCCTCTTGCTCCAAGCCCGCCAGTCTTTCCAGGATGATCTTGCGCATGCCGGCCAGATTGGCGATTTTGTTGTCAATCTCATGTATCTCGCTGCTTGCCATGTTCTTCCGGATCTCAAGCATCTCTAGCTCGTGCATCATTGACGACTTCTCCTTTTTCAGCTTGTGCACTGCATGTGGACTATCCGGTGATGTATGAGCGTTGTCCTCGATCATCTTCCGACCTCTGGATACGCGGCGCCTGTGCTTCTTCCCTTCATCAGTGAGCTCCGGAAACGAAGCCTTGAACCCTTGGAATAGAGAGTACGAGTTGTCGTCCTCGGGAATATTGTGCAGCAGCTCTTCCGGCACGTATGACAACGCCCTCGACTGAATTTCTCTTGACGACAGCTTGGATCGGACCAGATCGGTGGGCGTGGTGCGCGCCATGGAGAACATGCTCCGCTGGAGGGTCGGCTTTCGTAGTTGCCTCGTAACTTCGCTCATGGCATTTGCGTAATGGGGATGTGTCGTTGGGTCGGACAGCGGACCTATGAGGTGGCTTGCGGTAGATGTTACTTTGCGACTGAATGCTTCGAGTCCCCGGGGCTTTGGTTACGCGTCAGTTAGTCGGTTCCATCAACACTGCCGCTCGCTGCGCTCCCACGTCCACGTCCAGACAATGAGGAACATACCGACATGATCGACGACTCGTCGTCGGGCCCCAGGTCGTCATGGAAGGCATTGTGGTCGTTGGCACCGGCCATTGCCTTGCCACCACGTGTGTGATACCACTTAATAGTATCTAGGGTGAACTCCTTGACGTGTGGATACTAAAATCAGCTTCCTCGACGGCTTGTGGTGCTCGGATCGGATCGTGACGGCATACAAATTAGTTGTCCCGGCAAAAGGTGACGGAGATGTGGCGCAAGCCTGTGGATTCAAGGAAAGCCGCCACGCGACACTTGGCTGTTGTGAGGCTGAAGCTGTCGGGAGCTCCAGACAAGGGAGGGGTGCCTGATTCCGAGTGTGATTCGTTTGATGCGAGTGGAGAACCGATCCGACCCCTTGCAGCTTGTCAGCATCTCCTCTGTCGGAGCTTCGCAGTTGGGAAAAGGGCCTCGCTTTCAAGTCAACATCGACGAGTCGCCCATTTTAAGACCAACCCTCTGCCTCTTTGCACGTCACAACCCTCTCAACTATTGATCTCAAACAGTCTACGATCATCAAGAAAGATGGATTCGCTAATTGATCTGTCTGACGCCTCCAAGGCGCTGGACCTCTCGCGCATTCGATACCAACTCATGTGAGTCAAGCTCCGCGCCAGGGCTTACTTGCAAACGATTCCGACGCTGACACGCTTTCTGCAGCCGTCTCGAAGACACAATCACCTTCCATCTGATCGAGCGAGTTCAGTTTCCCCTCAATAGAAACATCTACATTCCGGGTGCCGTGCCGATCCCCGACAGCGACCTCAGCTTCATGGACTGGTACCTACGAGAACAAGAAAAGCTCCAGTCTCTGATCCGTCGCTTTGAGTCGCCAGACGAGTATCCGTTCTTCCCGCAACAGCTCAACAAGCCGGTCCTACCGTCCCTCGACTACCCCAAGATACTCCACCCGAACGACGTCAATGTCAACGAGAAGATAAAGGAGTTTTACACGAAATCGTTCCTGCCAAGAGTGTGCCCGGATTTCGGCCACGGGGATCGAGGAGTGTCGCAAGAGAACTACGGCTCGTCGGCAACTTGTGACATTGCATGTTTACAGGCGCTGTCGAGGAGGATACACTTCGGCAAGTTTGTCGCAGAGTCAAAGTTCCAGGCTGAAACGGAGAGGTTCACTCGTCTCATACAGGCTGGTGACCGGGATGGCATTGGCGAGGCAATCACAAAGAAGGAGGTGGAGAAGAAGGTTCTTGAACGGCTCAAGCTCAAGGCACAAACTTATGGAACGGATCCGTCACTTGGGGCAGAAGCCGGAGACCAGGTTAAGATCAACGTGGAGGCGGTGGTGTCCATGTATGAAGACTTTGTCATTCCTTTGACGAAGGAAGTCGAGATCGAGTATCTGATGCAGAGACTCTAGACGTTATAGACTTGACATGTCCTGATCATGAAGGCGGGCTAAGGTAGTCGCTGGTAGCTTTCACCGCCCCTTGAAACTTGCTCGCCTCAATAAGGATCAGGGACCCGTAAGACTTGACACCCATCTCCTGGAATGCTCTCTTGCTGTCAGCAACATTTTCATCCTCCTTGGTGTACTCGTAGGTTCCGTAAGCCGCGGCATGTTTTTGCAGCACTTCGTCTTCTGGGTGAAAGTAGAACAGGGGCGCATCCTCCTTGGCCTTCTTCTTCTTCCGCTCGCCATCATTCAGCGTGGACTCGACCTCGTTGTACGTCTTGGATACGATGAGGTAGTGCGAGAACTCGTAAGGTTCCTTGTCCTCCACAGCCGCCTCTATCTCATCAATGAGCATGGAGTACATGGGAGGTATGATCTCTGGCGGCATGTTAATTAAGCGCTCCGCCAGTATAAGTCCGACCGGTTTCCTTGAGGTAAGAAGGTCCACAATCGGCGCAAGAGCCTCGTTCGTACGAGACTTCTCGACCAAGTACTGAACAAGGTCCGACACGGCTTTCTTCTCTGCGTGCTCAGCCAAGTTGAGGACCGTTAGGAAGGCGTAAGCATCGTTAGCCTTGTCGTCAACCTTGACCGTTGAACCGATTGTCCGCTGCTCGACGATCAAGTCAGCTAGAGCTGAGAGGTCGAACAACTGTGAATCGATATCAAGGAGCTGTCTGAGAAGTGACTTGACGCCGTGAAAGTCAATCGCTGGATCATAGTTGAACCACTCAAAGTCAACGTCGACAATGTCAAAATCCTACGACGTCGTTAGCGATATTGACCGGTTTTGTAGTCAAGCTGTACCCACATCATCATCTGAGCTGCCATCTTCATCCATCTTGGCCACAGTAGGGTCGTGAGCCGAGGCTGACTGGCCGTCGGCGTCCCTCGCTCGCTTTTTCGCCATGTTGGTTCGAGGTTAAATTAAGCTAGTGTAGTAGACAAGTCTAAACACAGATATGAAGTCGGAAGCACACGGTCTGAAGTTCAAATCAGGATGAGCACAGAAGACCGCTGTAAGTTGAGAACATGTTCGAACCCCACTAAAAATTCTCGTGCCCCTCTGAGAGATCAGAGATGCGATAAGATAAGATGGTCAATATAGAACCCTAACCCTCACATGGCGACTCGCCGACTCGGTGCCATTTTGATCTGGGCGCGTTCCCACATCTTATGCCCGCAGTTAATCCCTGCAACGCTCTGTCAGCTAAAGAGGTACATGGTACCTCTTGTCAAAATAAGCGGAAACGCGTTTCTGTATTACTTTTAGTCAATCTCTGATTGGCCACCTTCCCTTTGACGGGGTCCATCATACGGACCCGGGGACTGTGCCACAGGCTCGTCACCGACGCTGCTGTTTCTGAAAGCCCAGACTGTCTGTCGTTTTGAGTTTTGATATTGTTGAGTTGGGATTATTGGACCTGTAAGGACGGGAAAACACTGCCATTTGCTGGAGAAGATCGGAGCCCGAAGTTGAAGCCAAGCCGGTCACAGGACACATCAACAGTCAGCTCTCATCTCCGCGAGTGCCCCTTCAGGCTCCCCTCGATACTCGTACACTTGTGCACCTGTACACAGCACAGCGAGACACATACCCGTGCCGTGTCATCAGGCAATTCCTTTCACCACCTTGCTCCTTTCAACTTCCCAGCTGCAACTTCCTTTCTGCTAGCCCGCTTTCAGCAAACCCCATCGGCATCAGATAAGGTCTCTCTCGCCTTTACGCACTACATAACTCTGGTCCCCCCCATCTAGGCCGTGCCATCCTACCCTTGGGCTCTCTTTCGTCCGGCCACAGCATCTCGTCCAAACGGCAGCTCACTTCGACCAAGACTCGCGTCACCCCTACCTTAGGCTTCCAGTTAAACACCCACGTCAGCATTCAGACACGCCACTTCTCGCCATCCTCAGTCTCAGTCAGGCCGTCCACCAGGTCACCCCACGTCTGTTCAATTCCGGTTCGCTGCCGTTCCTCGAAGTGGCGACTCCAGCATTCAAGAACTGCCCCAGTCCTTGCTCCGCATGTCTCCCGCCTGATCTCCGGGACGCATCCAACCTGAGTCGAGCCCTAGAGGAGCCTTAATCTAGACGGTTCTATATCGCATCCATCATCTCACCCAGATACGTGTCGCAACTCCACATCGTCAGCCAGAATGGCTATGTGCCAAGTACCAGAGTCGCCAGTCATGGATGGACAAAAAGAGTCCTCGGCTCCGCTAAGGACTGCCCTTCCCACCCGGCCGGTTTCGACCAAGGCCGATAATGATTCAGCTTCGCATGCTCGGGCGGAGTCAGTACAGTCCGAAGACGACCGCATGGTCCACGGCGGCGCGAGGTCGTCGAGCCCACTCAGTTCAAGAGCAGCCACAAGTCCGAGTCCGATGCCGAGCCTCAGTCCGGAAGCATCCAGTGATGTGGTGAAGCCGGCTGCCGGCCAAGTGTGCCAGTATGTTTTCGCGTCCGTCCGTCGCTCCTCTGACTGCATGTATTCTGACTTGATATTGTAGGAACTGTGGCACAAGCGAAACGCCGCTTTGGAGAAGATCGCCCACGGGAGCAACCATCTGTAATGCTTGTGGTCTATACCAGAAATCCAGGAACGCTCCTCGGCCGGTTAACCTGATCCGCCCGCAGCAAAGCAGTCTGCTGCGCATACCGAAAAAGTCCTTCGCTAGGAGCAATGCGCCGCTGTTGCCAAAAGTCCCGGGTGCGACGTATGTTACCGAGGATTGCACCCCCTCAGGAACATGTCCCGGTGGCGGACGTTGCAATGGTACCGGTGGAGCAGATGGCTGTAGTGGCTGTCCTGCGTATAACAACAGAGTGGCAAAGAGCGCCAGCATCAACGTCCTGCAAGGCCGTAACGGCTCGACCCCTGCAAGGGTTCACAAGTCTCCCGGGGCGGGCCAGGAAGAAGAAGAGGGAGAAGACTCACCACCGTCGCCAGTCGATATCGGCGCACTTCACGTTCAGGGTCAGAACACCACTGTGGTAATTGCGTGCCAGAACTGTGGGACCACAATCACACCTCTCTGGCGGAGGGACGAGGCTGGCCACACAATATGCAACGCATGTGGTAAGTGCATATGGATTCCTTTCCTATATTGCAACCCTCCTCTAATGTGTCTAGGCCTCTACTACAAACTCCATAATGTCCACAGACCTGTAACGATGAAAAAAGCGATGATCAAGCGACGCAAACGAGTCCTACCTGCCGGCCAAAGTCCGGAAGACGCCAGAGAGATCTCTGTGTCTCCATCTCCTGGACCTGAAACACCGGTGGAAAGAGGGTCGATTAACCCAGATGGCTCTGTCAATCTCGGTTCCAAGCCGAAACCGGAGCAGTCGATGAGTCTTGTTCCGGAGGATGTATTGCAACGAACACGGCAGGCCTCGCCGCTCCGTCCAGGTGCTGATTTGACGCAATATCATGTGGCGTCCTCGTTAACGAACGAGAACCGACTGGCGCCGCTGACGTCGATAGCTGCAAGTAACGAGAGGCAGTCATCACTATCCCCGGCCTCTTTTCTCTCACCATCCCGCAAGCGATCGTTCTCCTCGACGGACATCGACTTTCCTCAGAATACCGAACACGATTCGTCTAAACGCCTGTCGTCTATAAAGGCTATCTTGAACCCAGCTGGAGGATCTGGAACCGCTGAAGATAACGTGGAAGCACCGCGGAGCTCTTTTCGGTCCCCTGTACCGTCTCCTGGCAAGTCAACGAGCGAGAATGCTGCATCGAAGACCGAGAAGAGGGCTGCGCTGCAAAGAGAAGCAGAGTACATGAGGGCGCTTTTGGCAGCCAAGGAAAGAGAGCTGGCAGAATTATGAGCGCATTGAATGATACCACGGGAAAATTGGGCAAGGCAACGGAGCTATGGGTATTGGTATATCGGGCGACCTAGGCGCAGGGAACATCTTGGAGAGCCACCAACATGCTGCTGCTGCTGCCTATAACCGGCTCTGGTCGACTGGAGTTATATGAATCTCGCTGCATGGTCGAATCGTTCAACTTGGACGCCGGGCGTGTCGAGTTGCGCATGCGCGACAGGCTCGAAGCGAAGGTATGGTCGATGACGATCATGCGGCATGGGTGACACTCTGAGGATCACGAAATCCTGTGTACAGCACCCGAAGCATATGACAATGCGCTATGAGATTAAGGCTCTTAGAGCTTGTATATGATAATCAGTAAATATCACGCGAACTCTTCGTTGATGCCCTCATCATGGTTTTACATAGTGTATAATTGGTACCTTTATTGAAGAGCATCATGGAGTGGGGCTGTGGTTGCCCCGCAAAACGGATAATCTCTGAGCAAAGTGAAGAACCGTTTAATAGAATAACAAGGGACGGACTCGATGCTTCAAGCCGAGTTTTAGCCAAGAAGCTGCTGCGGGCCCCTGTCGAGCTCCTTGTTTTGGAGGCTGGAGCTTTGCGTCAGTGGTCGCAAGTTACATCGTCAGCCTTCTTTTTCGCTCCGGCACATAATCTGCAACCACGAAGTCCGAATTCGTCTGCCTGATCCTGTCCACGCAAGCTCTCCAAACCTTCTCGCTGTGACAAGCGCATTTAAAACTGGTCGAAACGTCTTCATTCCATAACAGAGAACAACGAGAAACAAAAGAAAACCGAAGCAAAGATGGATCTCTCCGACTCATTGTACGTTCTCCATCCGAAGTGACCGAAGCTTGCTGAAAGCTGGCATCAATTGTCTTTTGTCGCTAACTTGGGACTTTCTCATCACAGCCGGATCATCAACCTGGCGGTTGGAATCGTCATGATCTTGGGAGGCGTCTCGCAATTCTTCGACCCCAAGTTGTATGGAAACCCCCTCCCCCCGTTGCGCTACTTTAAAGACAGCCCGTATCCCCGAGTCCTCTGCAGTAGCAAGATCGAATGCGTACCAAGAACCACATGCGCCTTGAATTGCCGTGGTTGAGGGGTGCTCGGTGCGGATGCGATACGCAATAAGCTTGTACTAACGTATCTGCGCGCGATAGCAAGCCAATCGTCATCGGCATATACGTGGTCCTCTTCGGCTTGGGTATGTCTACAACAACATGGTCTGCGCATCGCGAAGCAGGCGCAAGCTAACAAGTTTCTCACAGTCACCGGTCTGCTCGAGTTCCAGATCCCTCCCCAGGTCTCCCGCTACGCCTCCTTCCTCTTCTCCTTCATCGGTCGTGGCATCTGTAAGTTTGGTCAAAAATTTCTCTTCCAGGCACCGCCGCACATGGCTGACCGTTGAACCAAGTCTACATCTTCATCGGCATCGTCATCCTCGACCCCGGCTCGACCTGGAAGATCATCTGCGGCTCCATCGTCGGCCTCGTCGGTGTCGCGTACTCTGCCCTCGAGTTTATCCCCTCGATCGAGCCCCCCGCGAACATGCGCGAGGCGGATGCCGGCTGGGGTGCCGAGCAGGTCTAGATGACAAGTACAACCGCTCGCATTCCTGACAGGCCGGAGTATCGGGTCGTGAAGATGGAGAAGGAGATGCTCGCCCATTTGGATACATTCCATGGCATATTATGGACGGCACTGAAACGGGACGTTTCGCTGCGGCTTAAGGCTGTAGTGATTATGATATCATAAGGGGAGCTGAACGGGCAGGCAAAGGTTCCGCTCACAGAGGATGTGGCTCTAATAGAGGGCTTCCATGTTTGGTGTTAGGGAGACTAGGGAAACACCACCGGATGAACAACATCTTGGCCGAGATCACCCATGTATAATTAGCACAATATGAGGGTGTAACACGAATTTACAGTCTGTAAGAGTTGCCCATGCATGTCCAGGTGATCAGCCAGAATCTTATCAGTTTGCATCTACGAGGTAGGAGACAACGCAGCTTGTCGGTCCCGTTAACACATCGATCTTAGCTGGGTATCTCATAATAGTGGTTCATGCCATCCCGACAAAACATCTGGACTAGAGGTATTCTTCTTGTAAATGCAACAAAGGAAAACAAAAGGTCATAAGGGTATCTGAGTAAAGGCAGGATGCGAGATTCCGAAAACAGAAGTAAAGCAATATAAAAAGGCCACAAATTAGCGCACCATCCTCCGAACTTCAAAGGTCGGGATCTTCAACCTCCATCCGTTCAACAACCGGCAACCGGTTCCTCCGCTCCCACAGCGCATCCCGTGCCATGTGCACTGGCAGCGCAATCGCCAGCGCGTTCCAGAGCCACTGATCGGCCAGCGACATATCCAGCTCGGAAAACACAATGATCTCGTTGTCGGGCAGCGACGGATCCATACTGACGACCATGACCATGTGCTGCAGTACAACGAACGCGAACAGCAACGGCGGCTGCTCCTTATACGTCCACATGTACTCGGGCAGGTGGCGCGACTCGGGCGTGACCAGATCCTCGCGGTGGCGGGCGGCGAGGCGGCGGAGGCGCTTCTCGACTTCGTCCGAGATGGGGTCCGAGTTGAGCTCTTCGCCGTCAGAGTCCCATTCCGAGGTGGGTTCCTTCTTGACGATGGTTTCCTTAGAAGCCCGCGCCTTCGCGGCCCACCGTCTCGGGTCAAACTCGTAGACTTCGAGCGTCGGGACGTAGACCCGATCCTCCACTCCGGCGTCGTACACGGCCCAGTTGATGTAGCGCTTCAGCGCCTTTTTCAGGACGCCGCCGATCTTTTCCTCGATGCCTGACTGGCGGTAGGAGTGGACCAGAGGCGAGAGGTCGAAGATGGCCTCGAGGGCTCTGGTGGTCCTGAACTCATTCGTTTTTGAGGTGATGGCAACGCTCTTGCGGGTTCCGGTTGGGGCAAAGACCGTGGGGAATATGTTGCGGATGCTGAAGTTCAGGGCCCAGCTGTGCTCAAACATGGGCCAGCAGCCACGCAGAGCGAGGAGCTTGTGGAGCTTGGCTTGGTCTTTTGTCCACTTCTCATAGCCTTTAACCGACTTTTTTAAGTCGTTGTACTCTGCCAGCCGCTCCTGCACTACTTCGAGATGGTCCCAGTTGCTGTTGGTCTCGTTGTCTGGGTCTTCCCCATCGTCGGCAGTGTCGTCATTGTCGTCGCTGCAGGCCGAGTTCTCCAAATCTGCGTTTTGGCCCTCTTCCACGGCGGCGTCCTCTTCAGCATCATCCCAGCTGTCCGTATCTGTGCCCTCACCGTCCTTGTTCACGGTCTCATGCCCAGCATCCTGCGCGGTAACGTCAGCAAAATTGTCGCGAATTTCGACAGTTGACACCTTCTCTGAACTATCGATCCTCCTCCTCTTCGCGACTGGCTCGTCACGCTCTCCGTCTTCCTGGGATGGCACCGTCTGGATGTAGGACACCTCGACTGACTCCATCAGTTCGCAGGCGTCAGCCCTCCCCGTTTCCGGCGCGGTTGCGAAAAAGGCACTGTCGTCAAAATCCTCGACCACTTGGCCACAGAAGTCAGACGTACGCGCAAATGGATCCATGACGACAACTCCTCTAACGATGCCGTCGTCCTCATCCTTCTCGTCAGGTATTGTCAATGCGCTCGTTGCAGTGTGAGCGCTGGCAACCGAGGACCCGTCTGTGGTCAACCCAGCGGTGACGACTGACGATGGCAATCCCGGAGTCTGGGGGTCGGGCGTTGAGAGTCTTGGCCTGTCTGTAACTTTCGGGCCGTGCATCTCCTGCTTGGGCGTGGTGCTCCTTTTCCTTTTCCTGCCGCTAGCAGAAGGTAAGCTGTCATCGGCGAGATCCTCCGAAAGGTAGCGGCCGTTTGTCCCATACGGTATTTTCGCCATAGGTGTGGTGTTTCGCAATCTCCGCGGGGATTGGGTTTTGGCGTGATGTTGATGTTGACGTTGCAAGTGAGACGGCGGTGAAGATGAGGTGCGAGAGCGACCAGACATGTTGGAGGGTCGAAGATGTTATAAACCAGGGCGAAGGTCTACAGCCTTATGACAAAGAGCAGAACCATTACGATGTCTCTGCATTCCGTCTGATCTTTGACCTCCTTCTTTCTTCTCAAGGCCAAGTTGTCTTTGACAAGGCGAGATGGGGTTGGCAACAGGGCAAGAAAGAGTTAAAGCATCCAGCTACAGCTGCTGGCGTGATGGTGTTGAACGTAAGGGAAGACACCACCAGCTTTGAAGCTTGGTGATCTTGATCATGAAGGAAACATGGCTGGACCATCTCAAAGGCTGAAGGAAAGCAGGCTGTCATTCGAGGTTGCTCCTTCCAATTCGCTGGTATCAGACTCACGGCGGTGCCCTGTTTCATCGATAACGCCCAACCCCGCCATTTTTTGTACCTGCGTTACCTTAACTTGTGCTGCTCCCTTATCCAATGAACATGTCGGAGCCTGAAATAGTTCCCGTCCTTCTGAGTCATTGTCCCCGAACTTGAAATGTGTAGAAAGCTCTGCGGCCTGCGACATGTTCAAAGACCATTATATTATCCTAGTACTTCTTACGACGGGTGTAAATTAGGTAGATCTTGGTCCGATCATCTGGTTCATTCAGGTACCTTAGCTTGACTGCAGGGAGATGGCCTCGAAGCATGTGACGTGTGTCGTCAGAGCCAATGGTCCGTGCACCACGCTAATCCCTGCACCCATCGGGCACTTTTGCCGCACTTGAAGTGGAGCGTGGAATCGCGACGCGCCCAAATTTCATTGCGCTTGACGTAGGAATTCACTACCACTTCATATTTCCGTCACATTCTTTGTTCGTACAACAACAAATATAGACTGAGCGCTAGACCATCCTCACATTTCAATATTCCGCTTACCCTCTGTCGCCCCAGATTTTCTTTGTCTCTTTGTCTCCTTCATCCAAGGTCTGCATCAGTACAAGTCCTCGCCAAGCAATGAGCAAGCTCGAGTCCGCGACTCACCACTACCCACCAGCATGACCACCGACCTGACCAAGCTCACAGTTGTTGAGCTGAGAGCCGAGCTCAAGAAACATGGCCTCCCTCAAGCCGGCAAGAAGGCAGACCTCGTTGAGCGTCTCTCCTCTGCCGTAGAGAACGGCGCATCTGAGGTCGCAGAAAAAGAGACAGTCAATGAAGAGCAACCTGCCGAACAACAAGAGTCTCCAAGAGCCGCGACCACTCCCGAACCCGCCGCTGAAGTCTCTCTAGAGCCTGTCGCAGCAGAGGATGCGCCCGAGTCTGTCGATGTCACATTCCCTACCGAAGGCGGCGACGCGGTGCCTGGGAATCCCGAAGCCTCGAATGACGCTGTCGATGCGCAATCTCCAACCAAGCCTATAGCTACCACCACAATCAACATCGCGCAGGAGAGTGGGTCCAACGAGAGTATTCCTGCCGTCGCCGAAGTCATCAATGACGTACAGAGTAGGAAGCGACGCTCTCGTACTCCATCTGTTGACGAGAGTGCCCGGAAGCGATTGCGACCAGACGAACCAGAGCCCAGACAAGTCGACTCGGAAATGGATGATGCTTCACATGCACTAGGTAAGACCGGCGCGCCACTCGACAAGGACGAAAGTGTCGAGCCGAAGCAAGAATCTGCTGAGCTCGAAGGACCTGCGGTGCCTAAAGAAGAGGTCACGGAGCACACTTTGAAAAGCTCCGGCCTCCACTCTCCCCAACCCAAAGATACAACTTTCTACGGCACTAGCAATAGTGAGGACGTGGATATGGAAGGGAAGTATGACGGCCAGTCTGAATCAAGGATACAGCCCCGGGACAGTAACCAGAACTACCCTGTTGAGAGGATGGTGGAGGATGAGCCTGCGGAGACCGACTTCAGCGCCGATGACCGCCCTGTGGTGCCAGCTATACACCCTGCGACGTCCGCCCTGTACATCAAAAACTTTATGCGACCGCTTCGCACGGGCGACGTTAAGGACCACCTCATTGCGCTCGCAACACCGCCATCAAAGGAACCGAGCCCTGACGTCGTTGTGGATTTTTACCTGGATCCGATCAGGACTCATGCATTTGTTAAGTTCAGCAGCATCTCTGCGGCGTCTAGGGTGCGCTCTGCCCTCCACGATCAGGTTTGGCCCGATGAGCGGAACAGGAAGGCTCTATGGGTCGATTTTATTCCTCCGGAGAAGGTGCTGGACTGGATTGAGAGGGAAGAGGCTGACGGAGGTGGCCGGGGAAAGATGAACCGCTGGGAAGTCGTGTATGAGGCAGACGCCGACGGCAACATGACGGCGATTCTGGAAGAAGGAGGCACAGCAACCGCGCGACCACCTCCTAGAGCAGCTGCACCACCGACAGGTCCGGCAACAACATTCATCCCGACAGGCCCTTCCCAGCCGAACAGCGGTATTGAAGGTGCGCCAACTGGCCCCAGAGGCAGAGGAGGCAGGATGCCTCCTGGGCTTCCTTTGCAGGGCGGCGTCACGCCACCAGGAGGCTTTAAAGCAACTCGGGCTCTGCCTTCGCTGCTCTACAAGCCCGCATCAGACGACGTAGTACACCGGCGCATCGATAACATGCGCTCTTTCTACACCAAGGACAGGTACCGCGACATGGGTCCGGTAGAGGACATCAACCGCTACACATTCGAGAACATCGACTCCTTCGTCGACAGAGGAAAGGAGGTATTCGTCGGCATTCGACCTCCGCACCGGGAGCGGCAGATGCGCGGCGGCGGTGGCCGTGGCCGTCCGTCCGGTCCCCGTCGTGGGGGCCCGCCACCTCCCAGCTTTCGCCCGCGGGGTGATCGGTACATGGGCGGTGGGGGTGGTGGCAACAACGGCAGGGGGGACAGTTTTGCACCTCGGTCGAGACTGGATGGCGCTCCTCTTCCAACGTACGAGGGTCGGTCTGATAGACGGGGTCGGAACGGATTTGGTGGTTATGGGCGTTAGAGACACGGTAGAGGCTAGAGCATACCTGGCTGCTTAGGGTAGGAACTGCGGATGGTCCTGAGGGACGGTTTTGCGCCCCACGGCACTGTTCTTTGGGTCTAGCTCTGGATGATGCGGAATTGATATTCGTTTCGGACATGCAACGGCGTAAAGGCCGGGGTATAAATGCAGTCAGTTGCGTGATCTTAGATAGGCCCTGCCTAGGACATGACTTCAAATTGGAGATGGAGCGTCCAGCTCAATCCTACTGCTCCTGCTTCTCCTTCGCTGCCTTGATTCATGCCTCCCGAATCTCCTTTAGTTGCTTGGTAAGCTCCTTGCGTCGCTTCTCCTTTTCGTCCTCCTTGCTACAGACTTGTTGCTGTCACAGCGGTGGTTCGATCTCGGTATACCCGTCGCTGATTAGACCGAATGCTCTTCAGTGATTTTCTGTAATGTTTGATTCACCTAACCTGGAAGCACTCCAGCTGGTTTCTGATGCGTGTTCTAAGTGACCTGGTTAACTTCGTGGGATGCTCCTTCCCTACGCGATCTCTTCTAGGTTGAAAAGAGGGAAGGAGAGCCTCACCCGTCAGCCAGGCAATGATCCACCTTGCACCAGCTGGGTGCCTTCCTTCCTCCGGCTTCTCGATACTGAGCCGTAGCATAGCAGTCAGTTCATCTCTTCTGCATCACTTCACATCGAAGGGCCCTTCCCAAGAGACTGAACCGTAGGCGTCAAACTTCCTCTACCTGGGAGATTCAGCTCATCGGAGGCTCCTGAGTGGTGTGAGAACATTTCCAGCTCTCTTTCTCGTGTGCTGAACAATACGGTCAACATTGTTCTTGTCTTTCTCGACGATCCTGGCGTCGGAGCCATGAATCGATCCATGTCTTGGCCGGAGCTGCCACGATCTCATAAGCTCTCCCGCGAGACTGTATCAAGAGTCTCTTCGACAACCTCAAAACCGACTAAAGCTCGGTCCAAGTCTCATGGTCACACAACTTTATCCAGCCAGCGAGTATGTCTGGACAGATTCAACGACTTCAAACCGACCCCGTCCTCCGCATCCGACACCGTTGAGACGGCTCCCGAAGGACCAGTTAGGGCCCAGCCCGTGCCATGGGCACCGAGCAACGCCTCAAAGCACTCGCTGTCGAACCCTCCGGCAAATATCACAGCTCAGATACCAACTGCCACTACCGGGGGAGAGACGATAGTTGCGGAGCTCGGGGAACCACAGTCTACGCCTTGTTCGGTACTTGAAGTAAAGACACTGCGGATGAAAACCTCGACCCCGGTGATCAACCAAGATTGCGATAGAATCCTTCATAGCTTCCCTCCTGGTAAGGACAACTATCGAGCTAAAGTAGAATGTAGCTGACTGTACCATCTAGCGCCGTCAGTGGTAGCACCTCTTCCACTTACACAAGGTTCCGAGGAGCAAGAAGTCACGGTGCCATCGACACCCATCCCTTCTTCTGGCGGCAGCTGCGGAGCTCCTTCTACGGAACATGCACCTCAGAGACGTCCCAGAGGCGACGCTACTCGCTACTTCTTGAGCTCCGAGAAGAGGACAACTCCAAAGGGGTTCAAACAGCTCCAGAACAAGGCTGGTACCGTCACTCCGGACCACAAGCCGGTCTACTCCCTGGGAGACGGATTCTCGGAGTATGAGGCCATACCAACAGGTCTCGTACAAATGGGTGTCAGGAGGAAGCCCTCACTTCCCAGTGTTGCACTGGGCCAACTCGAACTGACCCAAACGACAAATACCGAGCCGGAAAAGAAGCAGAAGATGAGGAGATTCATGCGAACCCGGAAGAGGAACCGGGCAGAAGACGATCCATTCGACTTTGCAGATGTGCAGCTAACGCCAAGGACCGTGAAGCGTCCAAAGCGAAAGGATCTCAGTGACCGTGTGATTCCCGAGTCTCCTCCAGGGAGGTCAGGGAGTCCGATACTCGGAGAAGTTGATGAGAAGGAGGACGGACAGGATGGCGACCCACCGCAAGCAGTCGGGACAGACCTCTGCGAGAATACATTCGGCAACGTCGAAATGTCGAGCCCACGGAAGCCACCGCTGTCAGACCAAGCTGCTACTGACAGGACCATCCCAGCGACTCTGGTGGCACGTCAAGAAGAGACAATGGCCCCGCTGATGGGACTTTCGGCAGAGGCTTGGGGTACCTACGAAGTGTCGCAGACTCCAGTCGTCTTCGAGACACAGCTCAGCGTGTTTTCATAAGGGGCTGAGGACAGGTTATGAGTTTCTGGGAGGCATGTGACGACTGTATGCCACGAGCGGGTGACTCAGGGGTAGGGGGGTTTTTGCTATACTCTCTGTCGGCCAGAGTCGGTCCAAAATTGCTATCATGGAAATATACGCAGACACAAAGCTGTCGTTGGCTTCAAGCGTCTTCGGAGCCATGGCGCATCAGGTATACTTTGGGGATACTAGGTAGACAAACTTCAGACACATTTCCCGCAAACTGTACAAAGACCGATTGATTTTGGTATTTCCCGTCACAAGACGCCAATAAGCACGCACAGATCCTTCCATACCTTTCCATCCGGCATAATAATCTACACTCATTTCGACCCCTTCCCCTTAGCCTCCGTCTCGCCCAGCTCCCGCACAAAAACACTCGTCTGTCCCTGCCCGCTATAATCCTCCATGCCCGTCTCAAACCCGGGACACACCCCGATAGCCAAGAACTTCCCGTCCCTCGAGAAATCCACGGCCGCGATGCTGTTGGGAAACCGCTGGTACTGCCTCATGCGCCTCTTGGCCTCGGCGTCCCACAAGGCGACGGTGCCGTCGCCGCCGGCGGACGCGAAGGTGCCGTATACCGGGTGGAACGCGAGCGCGTTGACGGGGTAGACGACGTCGCCGCCGCCTTCCTCGTCGGGCGCCGTCTGCCGGTGGCACTTGAAGGCGTACTTCCTGCTCTGGGACTCGGGCGTGTCCTCGAACCACTCGACGGCGACGCGGCCCTCGATGCTGGAAGTGGCGTAGCCGGCGTCGCTGGGCATGCAGGAGACGGCGCGCGTCAGGAACTTGAGGGAGGACTCGCGCTGCTGCCAGGGCTTGATGTCGGCGGGCTGCGTGCCGGTTTGGGCGAGGGTGGCGAGGGCTTTGGAGAGGGTGGGGAGGTCGTAGATGTGCACCAGGCGGGCGGTCATGGCCACGACTAGCTTTGTCGGGGAGGCGGCTAGGGCGTGCGGCTTGCCGGGGAGGGCGATGGTGAGGTGTGTTTCTGGGGAGGAGGGGGAGTGGACGTGGAGGGTGGAGTCCCAGGAGGCGGAGACGACGAGGGATTGTTGCGGGCTGTAAACGACGCATCGTACGGGTGCCGCGTGTTTGCTTAGGACTGTCTGGGTGCTGTTGGTCAGGTCCAGCCTGCGGACGGTCCAGTCCATGCCGGCTGTGTAGGCTTCGTTGTCGTTGGCGCCGAAGCAGACGTCGAGGACGGGCGCCTGGTGTGTGTATGTTTGGACGAGGTTGGCTGTGTGCTCCTCATCGCTTGTAGCAATCTCGTAGAGGTAGACGTTCTTGTCCCATGACGAGACGAGGAAGCGGGTTGGGGACTCTGGAGCAAAGGAGATGGCCGAGGCGGCGTCTTTTGGTGGTTGCGCCACCTCGAATTGTGTTGCTGCGGAGTTGGTTAACATTCGTATCGCCGAATGAATGGCAAGGCATGCGCCTGGGCTACTTACAAGGTGCCATGTTTGTCTGTGATAGTCTGGCTGTTGATGGGGATTCCTGCAAGAATGGTCCTCCACGCTGAATTGCGCACTTGTGGTCTAGGAAGCTACGAAGGTAAACACCCCCCTAACGAATACTGCCGCTGTTTACCGCTATTCTTTTCACTTGCAACGGCCAGCCCCACCATGATGTCGCCCAGATTTGCGAGCTTCCGGCAGTGGGGGACGATTTCGCGGGGCAAAGTCGCATCTGGAAGCATCTATCTCGTTGCTTTTCTACTCAGAAGCTTTGAGATCCCGTTCTGCTTCCAAACTTGCCCAGATTCGTAGTAGATCTCTTACGCAAATCGACATGCCGTTCGGACAGCTTGTCCTCGGCAGCCCGGGATCCGGGAAGAGCACTTATTGCGATGGCAGTAAGTAACTCCCTTGTCAGCATGGGTTGAGTCGAGACAGGTCAAGAAGCTGACCTTTGGATGTGATGGCAGTGCACCAGTTCCTCGGCGCCATCGGCCGGCAGAGCTCAGTAGTCAACCTCGACCCGGCCAACGATCACACGAACTACCCTTGCGCCTTGGACATCCGAGACCTCGTCACACTAGAAGAGATCATGGCCGACGACCGATTAGGACCCAACGGCGGCATTCTCTATGCGCTCGAGGAACTGGAGAACAATATGGAGTGGCTAGAGGAGGGACTGGCAAATTTGGGCGACGACTATATCTTGTTTGATTGTCCTGGCCAGGTCGAGCTGTACACACACCACAACTCGCTGCGGAACATCATCTACCGGCTACAGAAACTCGGCTACAGGCTGGTAGCAGTCCACCTGTCCGACTCCATCTGCC
Organism: Coniochaeta ligniaria NRRL 30616; assembly: GCA_001879275.1. Classification (NCBI taxonomy): domain Eukaryota; kingdom Fungi; phylum Ascomycota; class Sordariomycetes; order Coniochaetales; family Coniochaetaceae; genus Coniochaeta; species Coniochaeta ligniaria. The sequence goes on along the minus strand of KV875095.1, from coordinate 990,457 downwards.
TGACACAGCCGTCGCTATACATTTCCAACATCCTCCTCGCTCTGCGCGCTATGCTGCAGATGGACCTCCCACACATCAACGTCCTGACCAAGATCGACAAGATCGCATCCTACGACCGGTTACCCTTCACCCTCGACTACTACACCGACGTCGACGACCTATCACACCTTGTCCCTGCTCTCGAAAACGAGTCGCCGGCGTTGAGGAGTGAAAAGTTCGGCAAGCTCAACACCGCCATCGCAAACGTGATTGAGAGCTTCGGCCTGGTGCGCTTCGAGGTGTTGGCCGTGGAGAACAAGAAGAGCATGATGCACTTGCTGCGCGTCATAGACCGCGCGGGAGGCTATGTGTTTGGCAGCGCCGAGGGTGCCAACGATACCATCTGGCAGGTCGCGATGCGCAACGAGTCCTCGATAATGGACGTCCAAGATATCCAAGAGCGGTGGATCGATAATAAGGACGAGTATGACGCTCGCGAGTTGGAGGAGGAGGAAGAACAGGCTCGTATCCGAGGCGAGAAGGCCAGGGCTGCCGCCGAGGCTGCTGGTGTTGATGTCGATGATATGGCGATAGATGATACCCCGGCTGCTCCTAAGCCATATGTTCCCACAATAATTCGGAAGAAGAAGAACTGAATATTCTCAACCTCAGTTTCAGTCGCCGCTGCCGCCCTCTTCTCCCTCGCTCGCGCCGCTGTCTACGTCCATCAGGTCGAACTCGCCGCTGCCCCGATCGTTTGTCCCGAATAATGCGCCCAAGGCGTCATTGGCTGGCTTCTTGCCGGCCATCTCCTCCTTCGCCGCAAGCATCATCTGTTTCGCGCGACGGACGGCATCCTCCTCGATCTTGCGGATGGTGCCGCTGACGCGCACGACGCGGAGTGTACACGAACTGCCGTTCTTAGCCGGGAGCTCGTTCATCGAGGTCAAGGCGGCCCAGACGAGGCGATAATGGGTCCGCGAGACGCGCAGGATGAAGGTCGAGGTCGCGAGCGACAGGTATTTGACTTGGAGGTTGCGGTCTACCGCGCCGGAGCCGTAGTCGCCGAAGAGCGTGGCCACCTGGGCGCGTATGGCGCGGAGAAGACTCTGCGGGGTGACATGGTCTGTCGTGGGCTGGTTGTAGATCAAGATGCCGGACGCGGGCTTGTCCGCCTTCGTGGCTGTCGAGGCAGCGCCTTCCGGGTGGAGGATGTTGACTAGAAGGTATCGCTCCTTGAAACGAACCATTATCAACAGTTGATTGTGTCTTGATGCCCGTTTCGTGTGCTTGTTCTGGGTTTGGATCTTTAGAATTTTAGTTCGCAGGCCAAGACCCCACGCTTGACCGGGGTCAGCTCGGAGCTCCCCCAGTCCGCCCCACCTTGGTGATAGCTTCGAGACCTTACTCATCATCGCAACAGCTACTACCTTACCTTACCTTACTTTAATGACTGACTGCATTGGTCTTTATGTTTGTGTCATTCTGACGCTTTTTTGAAAGTGACATTGTACAGTTCGAAGCAACACAAACCCTCCAATCCAGGACAATGACGTCAAACCCCAGCCTACTACGAGCTGCTGTTCTGATCGTCTCAACGACAGCAGCCAAGGACCCTTCGTCCGACGCTGCAGACGTGGCCCTCCGAGATGTCTTTGCCAATCACGGAGGTGGCCAATGGAGCGTGGCCGAAACCAAGATAGTCAGCGACAGCGTACCACAGATCCAGCGGCAGATCATGCTGTGGACCGACAGCGTCGAGTCGCCAGTCAACCTCATTGTAACCACGGGCGGCACCGGCTTCGCCGTCTCCGACGAGACGCCCGAAGCCGTGTCGGCGCTGCTCCACAAGCAAGCCCCCGGTCTGGTGCATGCTATGCTCTCCGCTTCGCTGAGCGTCACGCCGTTCGCCATGATGTCGCGGCCTGTGGCTGGCGTGAGGAACAAGACGGTCATTATCACGCTGCCAGGGTCGGTGAAGGGCGCGAGGGAGAATCTGCAGGCCGTTCTGAAGACGCTGCCGCATGCGTGTCTCCAGGCTGCAGGAGCAGATTCGAGGGCACTTCACGCGGGCGGCGTGAAGAAGCTTGAGAAGGAAGCGGGTGTTTCCTCTGGAGCAGCTGCGCAATCGGGCCATGCTGGTGGACACCATCACCACCATGGCCATGGACACAGCCACGGCCATGGGCATGGGGTACTGGTAAGACATACGAAGGCTGATGAGAATCCCAAGTCGAATGACCCAAGCCTAGGGCCAAGTCGGAGACACAGGTCATCGCCTTATCCTATGCTCTCAGTCGACGATGCTCTGAAGCTTATAGAAGAACAAACCCCTCCACCCCAAACAATAAGCTCCAAGGTGGACAGTACCCTTGTTGGCGCTGTGTTGGCGCAAGACGTCGCTGCGAAGGCGAATGTCCCCGCCTTCAGAGCAAGTATCGTTGACGGATATGCTGTCGTGGTACCCAAGGACGGGAATATGAAAGGTGTATACCCCGTGGTATCGGTGTCTCACGCCGAACCCGGAAAAGAAATCAAGCCGCTGAAAGAAGGCGAAATCGCACGTATCACTACCGGTGCACCGTTACCCCCCGGAGCGACCTCGGTGATAATGGTGGAAGACACGGTACTCAAGTCGAAGACGGAGGACGGCCTGGAGGAGAAGGAAGTCGAAATCCTGGCAGAGAACGTTAAAGAAGGCGAGAATGTCCGCGAGGTAGGCAGCGACATCAAGAAAGATGCCACCATTCTAGAGAAGGGAGAACAGATATCCTCCGTTGGTGGAGAGATCGGCCTGCTAGCCGCCGTAGGCGTTGCCGAAGTCGAGACCTACAGGCGGCCAGTAGTAGGCGTCCTGTCTACCGGCGATGAGATTGTGGAGCACAACCGACCAGGTGACCTGCGGCACGGCGAAGTCCGCGACACAAACCGTCCAACACTCATCTCGGCCGCTAGGGACTGGGGCTACGAGGTCGTCGACCTTGGTATTGCGAGCGACAAACCAGGTGATCTCGAAGAGACTCTGAGAGACAGCCTGCGGAAGGTCGATCTCGTGATCACGACGGGAGGAGTCTCGATGGGCGAACTAGATCTCCTTAAGCCGACTATCGAGCGCGCGCTAGGCGGTACCATCCACTTCGGAAGGGTGGCCATGAAACCCGGCAAGCCAACTACATTTGCTACCGTGCCAGTGAAGAATAACGCCGGCGAGAGGACATCCAAGGTCATATTCTCGCTGCCGGGCAATCCTGCCTCGGCGCTGGTAACGTTCCATCTGTTCGTCCTCCCGTCGCTCCAGCAGATGGAGGGCAAGACTCCTCCTGGTCTGACCAAGGTCCCGGTCGTTCTGGCTCATGACTTCCCGCTGGACAAGGCGCGGCCGGAATACCATCGTGCGATAGTCTCCGTGACTAAGGATGGAACCCTTTCGGCTGCGAGTACGGGAGGGCAACGCAGCTCGAAAGTAGGGAGCTTGAAAGGGGCAAACGCGCTGTTGGCCTTGCCAAGTGGAACCGAGCCTCTACGGAAAGGGGCAAAGGTCGAGGCTCTTTTGATGGGTGGCGTTAGGGGCAGTGTCTGACGATGATGAGATATTCATGATATATGCTTCAACTAGACAACTTCTAGGCCTTACCAATGCATTACTAGTTATTTCCAAGCCCGAGGAAAGAATCTCATTGACATGCTTGTAAGCGAAGGGTAGCATACCTTAAGTGAGAGGGCCATTTAGCGATGCTTCCTATTGGTTACTTTGTAAATATCTTTACAAGTAAGAACAGGTAAATAATTGGATAACAATCCGTTTGATCTACAAGGTGGAGGACAAGAAGGAGAAGCGGGACAAGGAGTTCATCAAGCTGCTGAAGGAGATCCGGGAGGCGTAAAACGAGGCGGAGGACAAGAAGCAGGAGTAGCAGGATTTAGACGCCCCGTATACCGCCAAGGCACGTTATTCCTGACAGGAATCAATATCATACATTTCCGGTGGTTCTCAATTAGAGAAAGTATCTTATTATATCACAGCATAGTGATAAAAGCAGCATTCTCTCGGCTCACAGCTTGGATACCCTTGTAGAGTCTCCACCTCCTCCCTCTGCTGTCTCTCCGGAAAGCTGAACATACCGATGGCTAACAACAGGCCAAACGACGCCATCTGGTCGCCGTAATAATGGCCACGTATGCAATAGCCGAGACACCGCCCAACGAGCTGATAAGTTTTGTACAGTACATTATGGTTCTCTAACCGCCTGGAATGCTGTTCCCAGTCCTTGTTCTCCGAAAACGCCGATGCCGAGAATTGTGTGTCATTGTCGCAATATGTGCCGGCTCAACTAGTGGGTGGATTATAGGGGTCGATCTGTTCAAACGACAGCTCATGATTGGAAACCGAACTCGTTCGCTTTGCTGGAGACAAGGAGGCCGATAATCAGACCGAACAGGCCGAGGACGGAAGAGAAGATCTCAATGACGAGGATCTTGACGAAGCTGTAGAATCGATGCGTCAGTCATATGCAGCGCAACAGGGTACCGTACGAGACCATACAGTGAGGGATCGGCAGCATCCGCCAACGCAGCGCCGCTACCGTTGATGCCGACAGAAACACCGCAGACAAGATTGCACATGCCGACTGTTAGACCGGCCCAGAATAGTGCGTAGCCGGTATAGTATGTGTTGGCGTCCCAGATGGCGGTGCCTTCGACCGCGTTAATCTTGGAAGAGAAGACGATGGCCATGATGACGCCGTAGATGGCGACGACCTCGCAGAAGATGATGGATATAAGGTTCTTCGTCCGGATACGCGGTGCCTTCACGCCACCTCCTAGAATGGACGAGCCGGTGATGAAGATGCCCCATGCTGCGCCGACAACCGATAGACCGATGCATAGTGAGATGCCCAGGTCCGCCCATGCGAAGGGGGATACTGCTTCGAGGAAACCTCCGACCTATATTAACCGCTCGTCAGCTGTCGTTGTAACTGTGTGATATGAGGACACCAGTCTTCGTACATCAAAGGACTCGCCGTTGCCAGTAAAGAGCATATCTGTAGCAAAATCCGTTAGCTCTCTGTTGCCGTCATCGCCGGCCTCGAAGCGACGGCAGCTGTCTTTGACTCGGGAATTGGACACAACTCACAAGCTCCGACAACCAAGAGCGCGCTCCCTATACCTCCAGCTCCATAATACAGACTCATGTTGGCAGGCTCTCCACAGAGTAAGAAGCTTGCGCGAAAGGTTGCGATGGTGGGAAGCTATTTGGAGCAATGGCATCCAACGCGGATGTCCAGGTTACGTCGACAGTCTAATCTCCAATTCGCCAGGCCGATTAGAATTGCTTACATAAGAATCACGTGGTCCAGGCTTCAGCCGAGTTTCGCTCCGCCTCCATCCTCCCATTCCCCAAACCTATTTAAACCACGAACCTCACCACTTCCTTCGAACCACCCGCCGATCACGCAACGACGAAATCGCCGTAGAACTCACTGGAAAGCGCATAAAGACAAGATGGCGTCCGGCGCACCCACTTTCTACGAGCTGTATCGTCGGAGCAGGTACTACATGGTCGTTTCCACACACGACGCAGCAGTTCTGCGGTTGTGCTGCACCCGAATGACTACCCAAGATGGCTAACGTTTTTTAAATCACACAGCATCGGGATGACCTTGACCGACATGCTCGATGAACTCATCGGCGAGCAGCGCATGGATCCGCAGTTGGCCATGAAGATCCTGTCCAACTTCGACCGAGCCATTACTGAGACCTTGAATGACAAGGTCAAGGCGCGCTTGACCTTCAAGGTGAATACAGCCTGACACGGGAACACATTGCGCCACGCATGTGGTAACACTTTGAGCAAGATCACTAACCGCGTTCTCGTTGTTCTTGGATGCACAGGGCTCTCTTGACACGTACCGTTTCTGCGACGAAGTGTGGACCTTCCTTATCAAGAACGTTACCTTTAAGATGGAGAACGGCGGCCAGACGGTAGTCGCAGACAAAGTTAAGATCGTGAGCTGCAACGCGAAGCGCCCTGGTGACGCACCATAGGCAGCATTAACGTCTACCACACCTGCCGGTCTCAGTGTCGGAACGTCATGGAGATGCTCTGATACTTGGCGACGAGACTTGAAAGACGGCCGTCGGGGGTCTTTATATGACATCTCTGTTGGGTGTTTTTGTCTTAAGACAATGGCTAGGGCACATGATTGCGACGAGACCTGCCTGGATTGCTCTTTGGGCGAGGGACATGGTTCGTGGCGTTTCTGGAGGGAGCATTTGCATGATTTGGCGTTGCGGGCGTTGTTTTTCTTGTCTGGCATATGGCGCCCAGCATCCATCATGCAGGGAATGCTGGAAGATGTCGAGATTTTGGTTGCGCTACTTCAGAAGTCGTCTTGCAATGGACGAACATCCTGAACAGCACACTAGGTAAATACAATGAAAATAAATAAAGACAAAGGAGCCCTCGATGCTGCAGTCTGTGGCTTGCGGCTTTCAGATTGAGGTCTAAGGTGACTACGTAGATATATGTTCAGTCTAAGCTGAGAGGAACATGCAATTCAAGACTAAGAGTTACCCCTGGTATGTCTACCTTTCATCTGTTACTCGTCTACACAGTACCTTACCTTTACCTTGCCTTACACAGTAGTTCAATGAGCTGCGCAAACGTAATATTAGTATCTGAAGGTTTCTATCTGGGGAGCGTATCCGTCTTCTGCGCTTCACGAGGACGACGTCATCTTGTAGCCGAAGCCGCAGAACTTGCTTTCATCTGAAACTCGAAAGGGTTTAGTGCCCGCCAGCCGGGGATGCAACAAGATCGGCATCTGCCAAGCCTAGAACGGCAAGCCACCGTGCCGAGAAGACCGTTTTGGCTATTGAAGTGCAGCAGCACCCCTATCTCTCCTTTTTGTTATCGCATCCATCCATGCATCCCACCAAGAGTCGTTCGTGCAAGACAAACCGGGTTCTCCAACACCTTCTGCGGCTGTCACGATTAGGATAATTGCTTAGGTAGGGACGTCCAGGGACCAGCCACGTATGCACATGCACTAACGAACCGCTGGATAGAGTTCCGTATTCCCAAGTTCAGGGGTGTATTCCAGGAATCCAGGGGTGTATCCGCGTGGGCTTCGTGTGTCCTACCCACATCTAAAGTCTTGGCACGTCTCGGGACGGGACATAGTCACCAGGTTGCCAGAACCAGTTACCGCTACCGGCGAATTCTGTCCGTCGGATCCGTATACAGGATTCAGACAGCCTTGGCCCTTCGCCACAGTATCGAGCCCAGTGCTGGACCTAAAACATAACCACCATGCAACATGGCCCGCCAACCCAAACCTCCTAGCACATCTACCCCTTCTGACCTGGCCTCGGTCGTACCTACTTCTGCCACAGTCTCTGCCTCTACCGCTGCCGCTGCCGCTGCCTCTCCCTCATCCTTATCTGCCGATGCCCAGATAAAGCAACGAGTACCCCATTCTCGTCGTTCTGGGCGAGTAGCCCAGTCCAAGGAGGAGACCCAGGGAATGCCCAACGAAGACATACCGATGGCCGAACGTCCGGTGGTCGACGGAGGCTCCGATGATGCCGTCCCGGTCTTATCTCACGGCAGTGCCGCCAAGAATAAATGGATCATCTTCGCCCTCGCCAGTGGTGCATGCGCTGCCTTCAATGGTGTTTTCGCCAAATTGTGAGTGTTCGCCTTTATGTTCATTACGGCTCGGCTTGACCTTGCACTCTGTTCAACCCACTGCCTATTTAAGAATGAGATGGAGTGCTCACAAAAGTCCATAGGGCAACCGGTGAACTTACATCGTCAATCTCGCGAGGTGTTGCTCACTTCCTCCATCTCTCGGCCGCCGAGGGGGTCATAGAGGTCATCGTCCGATGTGTACGTCTGCCTCTGATCTTTGTTATACCAAGAATTAAAATTAATTTGTATCAGGTCTTCTTCGGCTTAAATCTTGCATTCAACGGCATCGTAAGTACACTTTCTCTCACCTCATTGGGTAGCCGCATTTCCTCGGATTCCGCTCCTCGATTCCCCATTTGGTTGGCTGTCTGTCTGTGCTACCCGTACCCGGGAATGGCATCATATGTTCTATTCTTGAAGGCTGACGGGAGCTCCCGCGCGGCTCCTGGACCCTTCATTCTTTCCTCACAATGACACCATACCCTATAAGGCATACCCTGTCATACATGCTTCGAGCACCCACCCCGGTCAGTTTGGACGTTGTATTAACACCACCGCTAGATGTGGACTCTCTTCACCACGGCCCTGGCCCGCGGCAACTCGACGACCCAGGTGTCAATCATGAACACGTCGTCCAACTTCGTCATCACCGCCGTCCTCGGCTTCGCCATCTTCTCCGAGTCGCTCCCGCCGCTGTGGTGGCTCGGCGCCGCCATGCTCGTCGCCGGCAACGTCATCATCGGCCAGAAGGACGAGAGCTCAAAGACCCACGGCGCCGACGGCCCCTCTGCGGAAGCAGAGTTCCGTGATGCCGACGACGGCTCGCTGTCCGAGGCTTCTGCTGCCGAGGACGGGTTTGGGGCGTACCGGGACGGCGTCCTGGTGGATCAGCTGGTGGCTGCTCAGCTGGAGAAGGATGATGAGGATGACGTCTTGGACCTGGGTGAGACCGAAGCCCGATAGGCCTTGGCTTGCTTTTGTTTATACTTGTACCATGATACCCCGTAGAGCTCTATAGTCGGCATGGACTTCTTCGGCATCAGTCCTCACAAACTGAAGAGCCTAAGAATATAATGTAATCCGGTACTATAACTTCCACGTACGACCATAGATGCTGGAGAATTCGGGATCCCGTCCGCTCTCCCATAGACAAGCCAGTAATCGTCAGACTAGTACTCGGGTGGGTGACCACCGGGGAATCCCTGATGTTGTACGTTTTGTGTCTCACTCTTTCTCTTTTTGGCGATATGCGGAAGCGCGATTGGCTTGAGGCCGAGGCAGCAGGGTGAACATATCACGTTGGTCTCAGGGTAGGTTGACCATCTAGCAACTTCGATCGACCTAAGATTAGAAGATATGTTGGTCGGAAAATAATATATATATCCAAAACGCCTAGCCTTACGCTACCGATTCTCCAGCTCCACCCCCTCGTCATCAAGGAGCTCTTCCGTACCATCCATAATCCGCCTATCACTCCCGGCAGCGCCTCCTCTAGAGACATCGCCGCCTCCCTCAAACGAGTCCCGCAACTGTATCCTCCCTCCAGACGCACTCGACACCTTATCAGACACCCAGTCACCCACGCGCCGGATAACAGTCCACAGCTTCTCCTCGCCCTCGGCGACGTGGTGGTCGCCGTCGCGCGGATGCTCCGCCGCCTCGGCCTTGAACTGGTACTTGAGGCAGTCCTTCACCGTCACCAGCCCCGCGAGCTGGCCGTGGTACTCGATCAGGATGACACGCGGGCCGATCTTGCGGAACAGCTCCATTACCGTCTCGAGCGGGAGGCGCGGGTGCACCGTCACGGGCGTGGTGTCTACGTAGCGGCTGAAGTCGATAGAGGTGGATGATGTGGAGGAGTCGAAGGGGTTGCTGTTCGTTACCGTCGGAGTGAAAGGGGTAGGGGTGACGGAGGGTGGTGCGGCGGACCCGAAGGTACACCGCGCGAGCGGGTTCAGCGACCTCTCGCGCTTGACGCGGTCGATGGCGTAGCGAAGCTCGGTGCGGCCGATGTATCCGACTAGTATGTTGGAGTGTTCATCCTCCACGATGGGAAATCCTTGGTACTTGTCCTGAGAGAGGAGGCGCTCGACGTTCTTGAGTGACATGCCAGTAGTGGGGATGGCCACAACGTCGGTCGTCATTGCTTGAGAGACCGGTACACCAAAGTTGTGGTCTTCTTTGCTGTCTAGGAAGGGGAATCCGCTGAACCATATCATGCGATCGGCTATACCTCCCTTTCCAAAAAGCTCGCTGACCGCCTTGGTGACGCCGACGACGATCATAGTGGGCAGGATGTAGGTGAGGGCGCCGGTCAGCTCGAACATGATGACGACGACGGAGACGGTGATGTGCATGATGCCGCTGAGAGCGGCGGCGGCGCCTAGAAAAGCATACGTTCCAGGCGTGATGCAGGGCACGTCCGGCTCGCAAGCGGCAAAGAACGCGCTTTGGGGGTAGGCATCGTGCAGAGCTTGCACGATGATTCCCACTGTCCGACCGAAGGACGCACCGATAGCCATAGAGGGCACGAAGATGCCGGCGGGGACCTTGCAGCCGTAGGAAATAATCACGAAGAATATCCGGATGACCGTGGCAAGAAGGAGAGAGATGATGTTCTTCATCCGATGCTTGGATTCGCACAGCCCCCTGTAATCCTCTCCGCCCTCACACTCGAGAAAGAGAATCTCCATGCTTTCCGTCATGTCAATCCGTAGAAAGGCATTCGGATAGCAGACTATAGCAGTAGCAAGAGCCAGCAATGTGGCCTCGAGAATGGCGTAGTTCTTCAGGTACTTCTTGCGGAAAGCCTGGAACCGCAAGTTCCACTTGATGACAAAGGCACCGTAGAGACCGCCGAAGACGCCGATGATGATGTAGAACAAGACCTCGAAGAAGTGCCAAGACCGGTCATACTTGACCTGGAACATGACCAACTGCCCGGTCCGGAAAGGGTTCATGGCCGCCAGCACAGCGGTAGCGACAAGGGCACAGAAGTAGCTGCGCCACATGGTCTTCAGGGGAAAGTAGCTCGACATCTCCTCGAGCGAGAATAACACGCCTCCGATAGGGCTGCCAAATGCAACGGCGACTCCGGCGGCAGCGCAGGCGCTGAGGATCTCGCGCGTCTTGGAAGCGTTGTGCTTGTACTTGTCGAACAGCCTCGAGATAACATTGCCTGTGCATACGGCGTAGTGCACACTAGGCCCCTCCTTTCCGACTGAGAGACCCGATCCGATGGCCAGAGGGAGAGCTATCGACTTGATGAGCAATGTCCAGAACCCGAGGAAGCCTTTCATGACGAAGCCGGCGATGATGCATTTGATCTCGGATATACCCGAGCCGGCCGCATACGGTGCATATGACTTTACAAGGGTCGCCGAAGTGAAGGCGAATATCGTCGCGAACGTGATATAGACGATGTAGTTGGCGGGTTCGAATCCTGTCCACCGGTGCCAGTCCGCACACCCGTTATCCTCACCCCAACAACAGAAGTTCTCGTTGAGATAGAAACCTGTCGTGCAGTGTCCAAGCTTGATATCGGACAACCATTCCGTGATGATGTTGAGGAACGCCGCATTGAGTCCGATAGCAGCGCCGATGATCGTTACGACAATCCATCCCTGAGCGGCATCGTAGGACTCCAGCAGCCGATGCCTCCAGTCGAACTTGCCGGTGTCCCAGAGGCCTGCGTTCCGCCTCCGCTTCGCCTTCCTCCGAAGCTGCTCCCTAGCCGCATCCTGGACCCAGTCTATTGTTGTAAAGTCCTCATATCTCTTGATCTCGTCGATTTCCTCCTCTATCTGGTGCTCAACCGCAGTAACATTTCCTTGTTGGTTCTCTCCCCGCTCAGCGGCGGTAGCGACGGCGAAGGAGAGTCGAGAGCTGACCGATGGCCGGCGCACAGGTCGAGTATAGCTGGCCGTGGAGCTAGTTCGGGAATTCATAGTACTGCTCTTTGGAGCATGTTCGCGGCGGGTGTATTCGATTCCTGGGATTAGCTGGTCAAGTAATCGCAGGTCCGCCGTCAAAGTGGTATCGTCAACGTGCCGGGAGCTGTTACACAGATAAAGGATGGGATGTACGAACCAGGCACTGCGACGCTGACGGAATCCAAGCTTTGGTGACGGGTCTCGGCAAAGAGACACTAAGAGTCTTGGCGCCTTGAAGCTCAGCTCGTCGGTGTGGTGCCAGCTGGCGGGTCTTGCCGGGATCCTTACGTCCACCCCCCTGACGTCCAATTCTCCACGTCGCGTTTTCACGCGTTAATGAGTTCAAGTTCACTTCTTGCCTTGTGACCGTATATTTTGGAGTCGCTGGCTTTTTAGGATCACCATTCAAGTCTTCGGGGGTAAAAAGCACTACAGTACCTTACGCCCAGAAATCCGATACCATCATGCCTTACAACACCACAGCCATTCCTCCCCGGAAGGAGATCACCGGCACAACCCAGCTCCCACGTGAGTAATGCTTCGTCTGATACTCAGATCATCAACTGACCATAAGCTCAGTAACGAGAGTTAAGAAGATCATAAACATGGATCAAGACATTAACACATGCTCAAACAATGCGGCATTCGTGATAACTCTTGCGACTGTACGCCTCGCCCTAATCTGCCTGGATAGAGGCAACTGAACTCACCAACTGCGAATAGGAAATGTTCATTCAGCACTTGGCACAGGAGGCTCACAATATGGCCAAGTTCGAACGGAAACCTAGGCGGAACATCCAGTACAAGGACATGGGTATGACGCCGCTTATTCCGTCAACCGCACTCGAGTAAATTGGGTTCTAACAAGAGAGGTTCCAGCAAATGCCGTACTGCACCACGATAACCTCGAGTTCCTCGAGGACGTGATTCCCAAGACCACCAGCTACTCCAAGGTCAAGGATCAGGCAGCGGCTGCGAGAGCGAAGCTCAAGGGGGAGAAGAAGACCGGTGTCGTTGGTGAGGAGCCGGCCGGTCTACCGAATGGCAAGAAGCACAAGACAAACGGCCACGCGAACGGTGTTGCTGCGCCCAAGATATTGGCGGATGATGATCCGAGCGCACAGCTGGAGATGGAGATGAGGCAAGCCGAGAGAGGTCATGACGAAGACGTTGATATGACGGGATGAGTGGTTAATTATGATTTATCTGGAGTTACGGAGGGCATTAAGACGCAAATTCACATCAACGGCCAAGACTGTGGCGTATTATGTTTCAGCATTGTTATGATGACTGCTACTCAAAGTTATGTAGCAACTGTAAGGCAATGCATGGCAAATGCCTGTTGTAGGTTTTCCTCAGCCAATGAACCACCAAACTCCTTGAACCCTTTTTGTGACCAGAAGCCTGCAAGCAACCCAAGTCACTCCTCCATAGCATCATCAACAATAACTCCAGGCGGAAGCCGGCCCTCGTTCAACGCTTTTTCTAACCTGATGATCTCCTCAAGACTGCTCGCCTTCTTGATCATATCCTGCAGCTTCTTGCGCTCCTTGTCCGTAAGCTTAAGCCGTGAGATCTTGGAAGTAGTGCCACCAGACGGTCCGTTAGCCGCCGAGGCGTCAAATGTGTTGGACTTGGTGCCCATGATCTATAGTCAGTTAGTACGAGTCTTACCACACACACATATAAAGGGGGACACGAGAGCGTCTACTGACCTTCGAGGCTAGCTCAGTTGGCTCATCAGCCGTTCCAAAAAGCTCAGTCGCCTTCTCTCGCTCGGCCTGCTTGACCTTCTGGTAATCGAGGAACCGCACCGTCGGGCAACGCCAGAGGACCCAGTACCGGTAGTTCTAGAAGCCACAGCGTCAATTTGATGCCATATATGCAGCCACACGCACAGAGCTTGTAAACTCACCTCCTTCTTCGTAACCGGGTTATCCAGCAGCACCAGATGGGTCAACCGGGCAAACTTGCCCAGCACGTCTAGATCCGACAGCTCGGCCAGGTTGTTCGACGCCAGCACCAGGTTCCTCAGGTTCGGGATCGCGGTCGGCAGCGCGGGCTGGATGACAGACACGCGGTTGCGCGCCAGCAGCAGCGTCCTTATCCGCGGCGAGAGCGGAAAGTTGCCCAGCACTTGGATGTCATTGTCGGTGAAGTCGATGCAATCTTGTGGCTTTATTGAACGGCGACGAGGTCAGCGCAATTGCGGACGAAGGAAAGAAGTTGAGGGGGAAGGAGGAGACAACTCACGCCTGCAACGCCCAGGTTCTCTATGTTTGGAATTCGGTGACCTGTTTCGCAGGAAGGAGGATTCCGATATCAATTCTGCTCTGCCATCAAAGTGTAGTATCTGTCCTTAAGAAAACGCACCTCGGAGATCGAGCTCTCGCTCTTTGAGTGGGTTGAGGTACGAGAGGGAGTTGTTGATGAGCTCTGCCGTGAGCCTCATCTTGGCGATCTGATACTTTCTCTTTTTGTAATTGTGCTGCCCTGTCTATTCTATTGAACTCGGTATGCGCGGAAGTGGCGACTGGGGGTTGAATGCCGGTGTGTGGGAGGGAAGGCTGGAGGTATGTATGCACAATGTTTTGTCGATTCTCGCAAGGCTGACAAGCTCAAAATTTTGGATTGCGACCGCGTTATCGTTAACTAGAAATTGACCATACCAAACCCTAACCCTGAAGAGACTTGCCTTTTTCGGGAAACGTTGGCTTTTCCAGCTAAACACGAAGTGTCGTCACCAGACCGCATGCGGCATGTACATATTTAACTCTGCCAGTAGGAGTACCTTACACAACCTAGGTATGTAACTACCTAGTCCTCCACGCACCCCCAGAGCTCCATGCAATGTCCCAAAACCCCTTCACTGAAATACAAACACGACGCCACTCCGATCCACCGACACCGTCATCGTGTATGGAGATTCAATAACCGCAATATCCGTAACAGCATCCAGATGACTCTTGAGTAGCTGCTGCTGCTGCAAGGAAATCACCGTTGACCTAGGCGGCCGATTCCTAGCCTTGGATGAGCTCCCGGCAGCCGACCCGTTCACGCTAGACCCAGAACCACCAGTCTGTCTTGGCAGCCGCTCCGTGTTGAGCGTCATCGACGCCGTCGGATGACTGGCCGTGAACGTCGGCCTGCCCTCGTCATGCTGTAGCCCACTGAAGACAGCACTGTTCTCGATGCGAGCGAGGTCCCAGAACCGGAGCTTCTTGTCCGAGCCACCCGTAATCATAAACGCGTGCCGCACCTCGCGCTGCTGCTGCTCCTCCGCCGTCGCGCTCGCCGTACCCGTAATCATGGCCCGCACGCCTCTGTCCGCATTTCCGGCAGCCGCGGGCTCGATGTTAGTAGCAAATCGGCCCAGCATGCCCTCCGGCTTGTCCTCGTCCACCTCCCAGGGGTCATAGCCCCTGGGACCTTCCTTGTTGCCGCTCACGCGGTAGATCTCCCTGCAAAGCGTGCGCTCCAAGTCCCATACAGTGACTTCGCCCTGGCCTGTGCCACCCGCAACACATACCCATTTGCCTCTACCCTTGATCGGGTGGATGGACAGACGGTAGATCGAGCTCTTTCCGGGCACGCCCCAGCCCTTCAGTCGCATCTTGAATCGGAGATCCCAGAGGTCGAGGACACCGTGCGACGTCCCGAGACATAGCCAGTTCCTCTTCCTGTCGATACAGAAACAGGTGGGGGTCCCATGATGGACTGGATTCTCAAGCACATACAGCAGCGTCATGGTGCGGAGGTCGATGCCGAGGATGCGGGATTTGTTCGTGGCAAGAATGAGGACACTATTCACTTCCTGTTTGAAATGCTCGCACCAAACCGCAAACTCGCCGTCTGGAAGTTGGTACTCCCGCAGGAGACGGAGCTTTCCATACCGGACGGTGCCGCTCACGCTGCCCGTGTCGACCTTTACAACGTGAACCATGCCGTCGCTGGCACAACTGATGAAGCAGTGCGTGTTTTCGATGAAGCAGAGAGCAAGTACTTTCGCCCCTTCGTGCTTGTGCGTCTGCCTTGACCGATGTGCGATGTTGCGCTCCAGCCGGGCGGTGTCCCACACCTTGACATAACCATCATCGCCTGCCGTGAGGAAGAAGACGTGGTCGGGTGAAACGACCACGCGATTTATAGCCCCGACGTGTTCAGAGAAGGTGGCTACAAGTTTGCCCTTGGGTCTCCAAGTTTCTTCACTGGGCTTTGCACCGGCCATGTTGTTCAACTTGTTCCTACTGATTGGTGTCACCAATGGCCCAAACTCGGCAACGTCGTGAGGATAGTTATCGACATATATGGCGTCAAGCATTTTGAGGATGCTCGGGTCGTTTCCGGTATATGTGTGATTTGCTCGCAGCTTAGCCACAGGGCTTGTTGCGTCGCTGATGTCTGTCGCAAAGGACGGCCTTCCGAGCAAAGATGGTCTGCCATGGGCGAGTTGCGCGGTAGGGCCTTCCATTTCTCCAAAGGCGTTGGCTTCGGTCGTGCCAGTTTCCGGGCCTGACTTCGCGCCATCCTTGCCGTTCAAGAGACTCATGGCACTTGGTTGGTGTCGGAGCGCTCTAGAGGCCGAATCCTGTCCGACATGAGAAGCTGAGGCCGCGTTTATGGCTGCAGCCACCTTGCCTTGCGCCAGCGATTCCTGTCTCGAACTGCCTCTTGAGCTACTGTCGCCTTGGGGCGTTGTAGGTGATACCGTAAGTTCATCTTCCAAGGGCCGTCTTTCATCCGCCGACATAGGGGAAACGTTACCGCGGCTAGTCAAGGTTAGTCTGTGGCTGTTCAGTGCCGCCCGTCTCCTCCGTCCCACTGGGTCGTCAATGGTCATGGAAGCATCGAGCAGTGCATCTGTTATGGTTCGAGGTGTGTCGGTGTCCTGGTCTAAAGACGGGGCCGGTTGACGCAGTGGCTCTTCATCAAACAAGACAGTCTGAGGTGTAATTCCCAGGCTTCTTAGTGCGATGATATCATTCAGCGGGTTGATGTCGGCCGCTTCATTCGCATTAGATTTCCGAGCCTTGATTTGGCTCAGTCTCCAAATGAACTCTTTCAGCGCCAGGAGTTTTGGCTCGTCTTCCGGAGCAAGGCCCAGGTTTCGCAACCGTGACAGCCATTGTTCATCCTCGTCGTTCTTCGGTAACCGTGCAAGTGTCTGGTTATTTGAGTCCCTGTTCGGCCGGCTGATCAATGTGGATGCCCCGAATGTCATATCTCGCAGTTTCTTCAGTGGCTTCCAGAAGTCGCCGCGATCCTGCTTTAAAGCCCAAAGCAGTGCCTGGTCGAAAACCGACCGCGACAAGGGCCTTCTTAGCGCATCCAGAAGAGCCAGTTCGGAAAAGTCCGGCTCTATGCCTGGCTTGAGATATGGTTTTACTAATGGTAGAACCATACACTTGATATCTGCCGGGCTCAGGTACATCGTGCCCGAGGATAGGAACTCGGCGGCCGACTCGCGAATCCACATGTTGGGATGCATCGTGAAGCGGGCCACGACAGTGACGAGTTCACATACCATGGGTTTCGACAGCAGGCCTAGGTTGGCCAATTCGGCAAGTGAATGAAGCGCCGCCTGCACAACAAATTCCTCCTCGTCCGTTACAGCTTGGATCATCAGCGGGAGAATAAACTTCTCCAGCGCAGTGCTGCCCAAGAAAGCCGCTATCCCAACGATCGTGTCGAAGAAGGCGCATTTGAGCATCCAATCATGGTCATTGAGATACGTGTTCAAGTGTGTCAGAATAATGTCGTTAGAGTCCGCTGTGCCAAAGAACATGCATAGTTCTGGGACGGAGCTGAGAAATGCTCGCCTGACATGCGGATCCGAATCTTCTATAAGGATCTTCGTGTGTGCTTCGAATAAGTCAACCAGCTCCTTGTGCGCGTTATCGAACAGCCCATCAAACGCTGCATCCGCATCATTGGCTTGCTCAATCTCTGGGTCCGCGGTTGTGATGGAACCATCAGCACGTAGTGTGGCCGCCATCTCCAGAAAGCGGCCAGCAGTGGCAGCCAGAAAGCCGATACAGGAAGCATAAGTCGCCCTGACCACCGGATTAGAAGCATTGCTCTGTGTACCAACCAGCGCAACCTGCATCCGTGGCAGGATATACTCCAAAAACACATGCGAGTTGACAGGCGGGACAACCTTGACGAGGCCAAGAAGCTGAGTGATGGTCCTGATTGCAGCAATAACGACCATGTCCGCCTTGTCGCTCAGCATGGTGATCAAGTACGGTAGGACGCGGTCTAGCTTGGCCTCATCTGTCAGCCTCTCAGCGAAGGCCAGTAGAATATCGCATGCTTTTATCTTGGCCTCAGCACGAGCCGTGTTACGAAGTGAAGACACGATCAGGGTGAGAAATATGAGCGTTCCGTCATCTGCCGGCGGTTGCTGCCCACCAGAGATATAATGCGCCCTGTTGGGAAGATTGACGCGGATGGGAAAGTGTCCGAGCCCCAGCCGCGGAGAAACTTGTTTGGCATCAGAGAGGGCGTCGTCGGCATATCCCAGAAGGTACGATATCGTGTCGAACTCTCGGAAGACGCGATCGATTCTTTGGTCCGCTTCACCGAGGTTCTTGCTTGCTCCAGAAATAGGAGACTGGCCGGACGACGGGTCGGTAATGAGGCCCATGTACTGATGAAGGAATGTGTAGAAGTATTTCGGGAATACCTTCTCCTTCCAGAACTCGAGATACTCCTCGGCCAAGTATCTCTTCTGAGGATCCAGTTGAATCATGTGGGAAATCATGTCCCGCAGATCCTTGTCCGGAATGCGGCTAAGATGCAGAATATTTGGATCATAGTCGCCCTTTCGGTATTTATACAACTGGCTGAGATTGAAAATCGGTGCTTCCAGAAATAATTCAGCAATGACGCAGCCAGCGCTGAATACGTCCATGGCCCAGGTGATCTTGGCGTCAGGCTGGGCTACTTCGCCAGGGGGCAGGAACCTCTCAGGAGCCAGATAGCAAGTTCTCCTACCAGAGGTATCGAAGAAATAGGAGAAGTCGGCAGGGTTGTCCTCCGGTAACATGATTGGCTTGAAGGACCCGGAGAAGTCGGTGAGGTACAACCAGTTCCAAGACGTAACAAGTGTGTTTTCTGTCTTGATGTCTCCATGATAAATGTCCCGACTGTGACAGTCTCGCAAAGCGCATAGAAGTTGGAATGCCAGCCATTTCTTCTCTATATCTTCTAGGAATGGTCTCGTGCTCAGTCGGTCGTAGAGGGAGTTGTATAGAAACTGGCGAACAAGGTAACCGTTTGTCTCTGTCTCGACGACTCGCTCGTACGCAAGGGCATTTGGGATATCTTCCAAAGCTTTTCTCTCTCCTATATTTGGGACGTATCAGTAACTTGCTTCGATAAGGTAGGCAGGGAACAGCAGGCGTGAAAGCAGCTTGGCGGAGTAAGGTCTTACGAAGTATTTCTTGTCTGTGCTTCTCCAGTGACATAGAATATGGCTTAACCAACACCTTCACCAGCACAACACCATCTTGATGTCTTGCCCGGATACTCTTCATGAACCGCGCAGCACCGATGGATTTCTCGTAGACCAGGTCGCCGAGCTCGGGAACATCGATGCCGGCAGCCCCTGCCGGCGGCGTGGCAAGAGAGAACCCCTGACCCATGATTAACGAGAGCTGAGTCCGTTAGGTGTTCGAACCGGCGGTCCGTATCCGCGCAAGACTACCTCCACGAAGCTGCGACAAGGGCGTGGCGCATCTTGGATGCCAGCTCCCGAGGCGCACTATCGGTCGTGTCGTTGGTGGAACGGGCTAACGAAGCAGGAATTAATGAGAGCGCAATTCTTTCTGGCTTCTAATCTTCTATTGTATTAGGCGAGAAGCTTAAGATGAATTACGGCGTTACTCAAAAGCAGAGGCAGCGTTCCTGGGAGAGGTCATGCAGGTGGTTGTGATGACGGAATGTGACCAGCTGGTGGCAGCTCTGCCTTGACCGTCAGCTGCTACTACAGGCACGGACCTCTAAGCTGATAAAGATAAGACCCGACGGGTGCGCGGCCAAAGCTCCCAGCTCCGATATTGTATTCAACGCAACCTCAAAGGTCTTACTTTTGCAATAGCTAAAGGTTCAGAGGCTGCATGCTCGACAGTCCGTCTGATGGGCTTCCCAAATGATATCACCTTACAGCCAAATACTTGACATGGAAGCTCTACTACGTCTGGACCCCTCCTTGATGCTCGGTACAGTAGTGGGGCATTAGCATGTACATACCGTCTGAGTCGGTCGCCAATCTGTGCTCAATCTGTGCTACAGGCCTGTTCTTGTGACTACTACTGCACAAGCTGTGCACCACTCCGGGGCGGTCTGTCGGCATCTTCCTTGAGGTCTCCGGCCTGCTAAAATCACGACTCAGGCGATGCCTAGCGGGCGATTTAGCTCTGCATTTGAGTTCATATGCGGGTGGCGGGACTGACCTTGGTCCGTCGGTGACTCAATCTTACCTTCTACACTAGCTAGGGGTCTAAGTGGACCGACTATCTTTTGACTCTCTCGTCCGAGTCGTCTCGGGGATCCAACCTTGACGCTGTCTATGAGATCCGATTCACGAGTATATCTGATTATCCCATTGCAAGCAGGAAGGCTGTTCGGTTTTCCGCCGCTTCCTTCGTCCTTGGCAACTCCGGTCATCGGTGCTCAATAATCACCCGCTGCGGGTGTCACGCCTCAAACAGTGTCTGCGTACTATCTACCCTCTTGGAGAACTATACACCGATTCGATCCACAGGAGGCATGGCAGGAAACCAGCCAATCCCACCCAGGCCAACTACTGGCACTACACATCGTGACTTTGCATCATCGCTCGTACAGTCCTTCCACGCATCGTCGCCGCTAGCACAAGAGGTTCTCGCCCGAGATCTAGCCGAGTGTTCTTCGGATGAAGATGAGCCGCAAGACGGACCTGCCGCTGTAGAAGACACGTCGTCCTCGGAGGAAGATGATGAAGATGGGGGCAAAACGCCGCTGCTCTACCGCCGGCCGAGTGGTATCGCATACGGCACAGCCCGGCCAGCCCTTGCTGTCCCTCCGACGCCAGAGCCATTTCTGTCCAGGGCCGAGCGGCGCCAGTCACGAGACGCCGAAAGAAGTTTGTTGAGGGATAACCACATCCTCCCTCCCAAGCATCCTGTGGAGAAGGAGCCTGGCTATTTCCGAACCGTCTATAAGAGGCTCTTCAGTACCAAACTGCCTTTGCCAGAGTCGGTGGATGAAGAGGGTGCTCGGACCGAAACAGGGCCTTTGCTTGGGCCCGAAAACTTACAGGGCCCAGATGCTGGACATGAGCACCTAAATGAGCAATGGGAGGCCGCTGTTGCGGAGGGCAAGATCAAAACGACGTGGCAGAGAGAAGCGAAGACCATTACGGTGTATTCGCGCTCGCTTATCATCACCTTTCTGCTGCAGTACTCGATCAATGTCGCCAGTATATTTGCCGTAGGGCGAATTGGAATCCTCGAGCTGGGCGCTGTGAGCCGTAAGGTTACCCCCCTCGCATTGTTTGCTACATGATAGACTGACACTTCAGCCTAGTCGCTACTATGACAGCAAATATCACCTGTTACGCCCCTTTCCAGGGTCTAGCAACCAGCCTGGATACGCTCTGCGCGCAAGCTTACGGATCTGGACATAAACACCTCGTTGGCCTCCAACTTCAAAGAATGACTTACTTCCTGTGGTCTATGATAATACCTATCGCCCTAGTGTGGCTCAAGGCTGAGGACATTCTCGCTCTGATGATTCCCGAGCGTCGCTCGGCCGAGCTTGCCGGCATCTACCTCAAAGTCGTTATTTTCGGCACGCCAGCTATGGTGGCCTTTGAGGGCGGCAAGCGCTTTGTGCAGGCTCAAGGCCTGTTCCATGCCACTACCTATGTGCTCATGATCGCGGCTCCGATAAACATTCTGCTGAACTATCTGTTTGTGTGGCGCTTTGGTTGGGGCTTCATTGGCGCCCCCCTTGCTGTAGTTGCTACGCAGAACCTGCTGCCGGTGTTATTGTTTCTGTACGTGTGGTTGATCGACGGGTCCCAATGCTGGGGCGGACTGAGCAAACGTGCTTTCTCCAATTGGGGTATGTGAGCTCACTATACCCCTATTTGCATTTGATCTCTCTGACCGAGCCGTAGGGCCTATGATCCGCTTGGCACTGCCCGGGATGATCATGGTGGAGGCAGAGTGGTTCGCCTTCGAGATCCTGACTCTGGCAACCGGACAGTTTGGGCCCTCGTACCTAGCCGCCCAGAGCATACTGGTGACTCTGACCTCAACTACGTTCCAGATCCCGTTTCCGCTGTCCATTGCCGGCTCGACACGAGTCGCAAACTTGATCGGAGCCAAGCTACCTGACGCCGCAAAGACGTCAGCCAAAGTGGTACGTTGCCATCCCAATTGCCGTGTTCTGGACGTTTCACTCACAACTGGTCTTCGCACAGACTTTTGCGGGCGGTCTTATCGTCGGCCTCTTCAACTTCACGCTTGTGTGGGCACTGAGGTATCAGATACCTCTGCTCTTCACCAAAGATCCCGAGGTAATCGAGATCGTCACCTCACTCACGCCTGTAGTTACGATTATGCAAGTCTTTGATGGGTTAGCGTCCGTATCGCACGGGCTCCTGAGAGGAATTGGACGGCAAGAGATTGGAGGCTATGTCAACCTGGCAGCCTATTATCTCGTGGCACTGCCTATATCCTTCGGACTAGGGTTCGGACTGGATCTCAAACTGGTAGGACTGTGGACTGGAGTCACCATCGGATTGCTTTTGTGAGTGTTCATCTTGCCCCGTTTCTCGTTACAAAACATAGGCACTGACCGTGTTGAAGGGTGGCAATTATAGAGTACTGGGTCATATGTCGGGCCGATTGGGATAGGTCTGTGAATGAGGCCCAAGAACGGAATGCTTCTGGGTAGGCTACTGCACATATACAGGCGATTTGGATAGATATCATGGGGAATCTTGTGGTTTCTCTCACCATCATTATTTAGCTTGCAGCACTCCATATGCGATCTATGTAGCACACACATCCTCAAGGCGAGCATCTGTAACGTGTTCACCACACATCTAGCATCTTTCAAAGACTCGGTACAGACCTTTCAGGTTAGCAATCTCCAGCACGCCGCCTTTCATGAGCGAGTTGGTCGCCACCAAGCGCGCCTTGAAGGCCGGGAAGAAGACATGTTCCACCGCCCAGCGCACATGTTTCCTCCGGGCCTTGACTTCTTCATCCAGATCCTCCTCGTTTTCGTCTCCTCCACCGCCACCGCGTGTAGGCGGCAGCTGCTCTGGAACATAGAACGAGGCGAGCTCCTTGAGAAACGTGTCGAAGCACGCCTTCTCCTCGTCCCACACGACGTGCGGACCCAGACGCAGCAGGAAGTGCGGCAGTTTCACGATTGCGGGCGTGTACCCCTTTACCAGGAGCGGGATGCTGAGCAGCTCGCCGGCTGGTGAGATCTCAAAGGAGAAGTACTCGAGAAGCATCTCACGCCGCTCGATCAGCTGGTCGGCGACCCGTTCGACAAGCTCGGTGGCGTCGAATACGGGAGCCGCGTCAGGCATTGTTATCTCTTTCGCCTTGCCCTTGCCCTTCCCGGTCTCCTCCTCGCCAGCGACGAGCGTTCCACTTTCCGCTTCCGCAGCGATGGACAGCAGCTCGCGCAAGTCCAGCGGTGGGCTGAAGCGGATGACGCCAAAGTTGCCAAAGTCGGTTAACCCGACTTGGTAAAGGTACTCGTAGCACGCGCGGCCGTAGTCGACGAGGAACAGCTTCACACCGCCCTGTACGGCCGCCAACCGCCGCCGTTCGTCGACGATTCCCACAAAGGTGTGGTTCGCGATGACCTCGGTGAGTTCGTTGTGTGCGTCCTCACGGACCGCCGCACGGAGCTCCCGCACGCTTACTAGACGGCATGCCACCGGTGTGCGGTCTGTTGTTTCGTATTCCGGCTGCTCGGCGTGCTGGTCGGTCATTGCGGAAGTGTGGGGACCGAGACCATGTGTGGCTGGGCCTTTGGATGTTGAACCGGATGGACCGGCTGCTGGGGGTAGCATGCTCGTAATCTTGCGGAGGTTCGTGTCAGTTCGTACGAGGTTGTTCTCGTAGGGTCTCGCAGGCGTTCTCTTTGGGTTGATGCTGCTACTACCGCTGCTTTTAGATGGGGTGGCCGTAACCCCTGCATCAAGTGCCTGTTGACCGCTAGGAGATGCCCAGGCGCCACCTGGCAGTAGGGTCTGTGTCATAAAGGTGCGGCTGGTATCAACGGCAGCTAACTTCGAGCGTATGTGCTCGCAGATTGCTTGGATAATCTCATCCTCGTTGAGAAAGTTGACTTCTCTCTTTGTGGGATGGACATTCACATCCACTCTCTGTGGGTCGATCTCGAGGCTGAGATACACGAAAGGGTGTCCGTTTTTGGGGAGGAAAGCCGAGTAAGTTTGTTCGATGGCCCTGCGTATGTTGGACGACTCAACACATCTGTGGTTGATGAATAACAGGAAGGCTGTCTTCTTGATGTTGTAGTTTGCATTGGTCGCCCATCCGCTTGCCTTGAAACCCCAGCGGTCGTCAGCTGTCGAGTACTCAATGAGCTCGTTAGCGACGCTGCTACCGTAGATCTGACGTATCCGATCAACAACGGATGCGCTCGTCTGGATGGCGATGCTGGTTGATGACTCCCCGTGCTTTTTACAGGAAAAAGCGACATGGCTGCAATGAACAGCGTATCGGCCCACCATATCGATGATCTTATTGTACTCGTCCGAGGCGGAACGGAAGGCACGTCGACGTGTTGGCACATTGTAAAACAAGTCCTCCACAGTTATTTGCGTGCCTGGACGTCCTGCTACCGGTTTGGGGTCAGGTGTCTGACCCGGTTTAGCAGGGACCAACTTCCCTCCATCATAATGGGCGCGCCAGGCACAGCTGGAATCCTTGGTCTTTGTTGTGACTGTGAGATGAGCGATGTGGCTAATGCTCGCAAGTGCCTCGCCTCGGAAGCCATAGGTGGCGATAGAGCTCAGGTCCTCGAATTTCTGGAGCTTGGATGTTGTAAACCTTTCGCAGAGAATAGGTAGATCTTCTTTCTGCGTAGCTGTTAGCACACGTTCCGGCAAGACGTCTTGACCTGCAGGTCTAGGTCCGGCAAGGAACTGACATCAATGCCAGAGCCATTGTCAGTGATCTGCAATAGCTTCAGTCCGCCTTCTTTAACCAGGACTTCCAAGGATGTTGATCCTGCATCCACGGCGTTTTCGACCAGTTCCTTCAGCGCGTGAACCGGTGCGACGATTATCTCGCCAGCAGCAATTTTGTTGACCACGTCAGGATCAAGAGCCTGTCACCAGCGTTAGTACCTTTAAGACATCGTAGGCTAGCTGAGGTGCAGGGGTACCCTAATACGCCGGGCAGTGTTGGCGTTGTCCAGCTCTTCAGCCTTCCTTTTCGTGCCTCGTGGAGGATCGAGATCCATGGAGTCAGCCATCTTCACACACCACTATGCAACCCAACAGTCATGTCGATAAACCTCGGCAATGCTCGAAAGGTGCAACAGGGCTAAAGTAGATGGTGCCTTGATGGGCAACGGTGGTTGTTCACGTACGCCCGGCAGAATTGGGCCTCTCAGTTAGGTAATTGTCCTTGCCTGACCGTCACTCACATGGGGATCGAAAACGAGAGATGATTGACTGTGTGGGCTGAATACTTGTCCCAGGACAAATCCATATGCAAATTGCATGAATGACAGTCGTCACGTGTGTACACTACTAAAGTATGTGGCTTATGAAGAAGGTCCTATCCGGGAAGGAGTGATCCATGAGATGTACTGTACACCAAAGCTTAGCGTCACCTAGGTGTGAGCGTTTAGCGAGAGGTGTGGGGTGTGGGGGTCAGTGATGCGGCATCCACAAGGCAGCACTCAAAACTTCCCACATGAGGCCGCCCTCAATCCAAGCCACAACGTTCTCCATTGACCAGACGCCTGCAGCTATGTGATCTTACTGCTGTTTGATCCCAACACTCTAGAACCTTGTTTTTTTTTTTGCCATTTTAAAACCATCAGCCAAGGCACTCTCGCTGCAGCGAGATGAGTCAAGTCAGGCACAGTCTCGACGGGTTCTTATGCGTTCCGGACACCACTGTTTCAACAGCATGTCCTGGAGGACATTCGAGAGGGAGAATGCTCATCATGGCGATCTTGCCTCGCGTTGACTGATGCGGCAATGCACCATATCAAATAGCAGCCTAAGTTGGGCTGGACTTGACACTACACTGCCCAGAGGGACCTCCAGCTCTCATTCAGCTGGAAGCTCGGCGATAGAGGCCGACACTGAAGCCCATCGTCGCACACTCTCCTCCCCGGGCCTGCATTTCCTTTCACACTTCCAGCTTACGTGATACCGGGGGGAAGAAGAAAATTTCGGATGATTTTGTGATTGCATATGTCCAGGTGACGAGGAGGCTCCCTCCGAAACCAGGCTCCTATTTTGTTGCTTGTTTGTCGCTTTCAGCCCGGCGGAATGATTGCTTACAGCAGCCGTGCAAGTGCTAATGGCCAGTCTGAATCTTTCTGGTGGTGGTTGAGACGGCATGTGGGGAGAGGCTCATGACCGCCCCAGCCCTGAACGTTAGTGTGCCAACGGGCACTGTGGCAATTCTCGCCGCCCGCGTTAGGTTGCAGGTGCGTCCCGACCCGGAGGCGTTTTGAAGGGCTCTCAATGCCTGGGCACGAGTTGCCGACAGTCCGGGGAGCAGCATGGGGTCCGGCCTAATTGTAACCGGCCAGGTTACCCGATTCTTGGTTTCCTCAAAAGCTGCGGTCGAGACTCATCTGTGATACTCGACCTCTCCCGTTTTATTGATAAAGGCCCGGTCAAGACCATCATGACCTAGAGTGGTTCATGTGTTCTGCCATCGTTGCTAGGACTGGTCTCTCTCGGAAGTGCTCCTATTGTTAGTGCCTCCACGATGAGCAAGAAGGACCAGCGCCGCCTACGGCTGGTCAGCCCGGAACCGACCAAAAGCGACGGAAACTCGTCCGTTCAAGTGAATGAGGCATCCAGCCACAGGTAGCTTACCACGTGTTTTACTCTGTAATTGCTTTGCTAATCTATTACCCAGGGCACAGAGTACGACTCCGCAGCCTAGAACGCAGAGCCCAGAACCATCATCGTCAGCTAGCACTCGCCCACTGGCCCATGCGCAAACGCCGTCTTTGCGGAACCAGTCCTCAATAGAAGACGACCTCCGCGGTCTCGGCTCACGAGCTGACCCGCATGGTATCAAGAGGTCACGGGCCGATCTGTCGGATGATGAAGACCCAGACGATGAGCCTACGCCGAAGAGAGACAGGCTGCTGGAAGAACTCTGCAATCTGCAGTCTACCGACCATGGAGCGAACCTTGCTAGTCTAGAAGACACAGATTACGAGGAGGCGATACCAGTCCAGGCTCACCAAACCCGGCCCCCCGAGAATCACGTTCTCCCTTTGAGGGGGCATCGGAAAGTCGGCCATACCACAAGTATTGAAGAACGCAACCCACCATGGGACCCGAAGTTCACGCCAGACTCACCCTTCTCTGGCAGTGAGACAAGGGAAGACGCCCAGTCTCCAAGTCGAAGACAATTTACGCCGCCTGCTCGGCCATGATTGTTTGGGCATCTGAGGAATGCATGTGTTACCATGCTTAGACGCTGGACGGTATGCGGATTATAACCATTGGGTCAGACTTTGGACCGCTGATCTCAGGGACATCGACGCGGCCCCGTCAGTCGCATATCGTTACCCGGCACTTGTACACTATTTGTATTTTTGATAGGCGCACCCTTGAAACATAGACTTGACCCTTCCTTCCTTATTTCTTCACAATCCCAGGACTTGAACATTATGCTGTCAAGTGTCCAGCACCAGCCGAGTGCTTAATTGGACAGCTTAGCGAGCTCGTGATGCTGTAGGTCACTCTAAATCCGGAGATTTAAACGTCGCCGCATGCGCCGAGTCTGGAAAACATGGGTATAATGGCAGGGGTGCAGGTATAACTGGTACGCCTGACAGGTAGTACCCGCGTCCTTCCAGCCATTGGAGGGCTACCAGACAAAGGTCGATGCTTCAAGGCCGACCTATTTGATGGGTAATTTTATCTTAGGTACCTTATCGACCTGCTGTACATGGTGTTGCCGCCCGTCGAATGCGATACCTCACACAATCACATTTCAGCGCCAGGAGTGAACGCTGACCTTCAACAAGTTGTGCCTCAACAAGTTGTGCCTTTTGAGCAGAGCAGGTGCACGTGTCCAAGAGTACGACACATCCATAAAAGTCTTCATGTTATGTATCGGATTATAGATGCCAATCCGGTTAAACCAAGGAAAGAACCCTGACATCCCAATGCCCGGTCGTTCCTGCCTTTTGACTTTCCGACCACGCAACTCTTCTGGCATCCGTCGCGTCTTCTACCGTTGGATTCGAACTTCCAATTTTCCCTTTTGCCTTTCAGTCCCCAGCACACTCCTATGCCATCAAATCGGAAGCCTTCGCGATGCCTATGCCTCAAACAAAGCGCGGGCCGTCGATTCCATATCGAACCTGCCAGCCAGACGGAACCATGAACACGAAGAGAACGACAACCCGCCGCAGTACACCAGTTCTTCCAGAGATGGTCGATTGTACACATGATGCAACACAGCAGAGAAACAAAGGCCCGGAGCGGCCATGGGATATCAACCTCACAAGCTCCCTGTGCCATAATCGAAACAAGTCTAATCAGTCACACGGACAACGCATCGCTTCGCACCCACAAAACCCCGTCGACCAAGATCGTACAACGCACAGAGAAGAACAGATACTCTGAAAACGTCGATAGAAGCGAATGTGAGAAAGGACAAGACCACCAAGCAAAGAACAATTCCACCCACGAGCGGTTCCGGCTCAAAAGATGACGCGACGACACTGTTTTCGTGCTTGTTTGGCCAAGCAAGCATCTGAAGAAACGCCGCCCATGTCGCGAATATGTGTGCCCGACGGCACCAGCATGGTGGTCGCTATGCCAGATCCACCATACGGGGATATGTACAAAATCGTACACTAGTATCTTCACACTCCAGATCCCGCAATTGCGGGCGGCAGCAAAAGAGTACAAATACAGTGATGCGCTCCAAGGATGTGTGGTTCGGAGCAGGTATGGCATCCGTGCCTCCGGCGGCGCCAGCCTGGTCTGCAATGTTGAATGGCAGAGAACGCCGTTCTCTGGACCTTGGCCCAGTTGCGAAGAAATCCATTTCAGAATCGGGTTCAATTCATCGATGGGGACGACTCGACGGATCCGGCTGGTCAATCAGTCCTCCAATGCCTACTCTGCGGCGGTCGTCTCGGCTTTGCTGCGTCTGCTCTGGTGGCTGAGACCCGGTCGACTGCTGCTGACTGATAATGGGCGGCAGCTGATACCCTTGCATCTGGGACGGCCGTGACGTCGTTATTGGCGGTGCTAACTCGCTCCTCGGGCCCTGGTACGGTGGCTGCCCTGGATAATCTTGCCGGTTCGGCGACGCGGCGTACGAGACTGGAAACCCTGGGCTCAACCCGGACATCATTTGCGACGAACCCCCGGGATGCGAAGACCGTCTCAAGGGGTAACCGGGATCATTCATCCGTTGGTGCCTAGGGTCGAAAGTTGCTGAAACAGGCGTCGGTTGTGAGTACGGCTGTGGCATGGGCTGATAAGAATACGTGATATCTCGAGGATTGGGCGATGGTGTTGGCGGCTGGAAAGCTCGCATCGCCAAATTCAAGGTGAGGACCACGAAGTATATCGAGTCCTGCTTCGCGAGTCCCATCCGGATAGGGTATGGCCGTTGCTGACCCTCTTGCGTTACGAAAGTCAGGTAGTCCTGCCTGTCGAGCGAATATCGAGCAATGTCCTCCGGGCTAAATCCAAGCGCCTGGATTACCCGGTCCTCTGCCTCCTTCCCGAAAATTGGAGGGAGATACGAGGGGTCCCTCCGCTGTTGCTCCTCCTGCATCTGCCTCTGATAACCAACGACCTTCTCTATGTCACCAGGCGCGATGACATCAGTCAGCTTAAGACCTTTCATGCCGGACCGCGACAGGGCGTCGAAGAAAGTGCTGGAAGCTCTCGCTATTTCGAGATCCATGGTCAGGAACGCTGCCGGCTCAGGGGGCCTTGTGGATATTGACAGCGGCGCAGGGAAAACATTCGCATCAGAGGCTGATCCTCGCTCAATAAATCTCGGGGGCGCCGGTTCCGGAGGCTGCGACTTTAGGACTCGGTACGATTGCGACTGATTCCGACGGATGCTGTCCTCATAACCTCCGCCCATCGCAGGACTCGTACTGTACGATGACAGGGACAACGGTCTGCGCATGATGGGTGCTTCCGGGTATCCTGCGAATCTCGACGGATCATCTCTTAATCGGGGTCGCCCTCGTTTCTTGTGTTGGACGTCGACGCAGGCATCTTCCTTGCCATTGCTTATGCACCGAGAGCACGGGCGTTGTGCTGCAATGACGTTAGCATGCTAGCTCGGCTTTTGACCATCAATACGCAACGAAACTGTGGTCGCGGCATGTTGTCTATCCCGAGCACTGGCGGACGGTGGCTCCGCCAAGACACGGCCCGGGGCCAATCTAATCTGGAAACACAACAACGCGCCCGTCTCCAAATCTGCAAACGCAACCATGGCCGCCGACCGATTGAGCAGACTTGCCCCTGCTCATTGATATGGATCTCGACACCCAGGAGCAGGACATTGAAAAGGTCCTATCCTCTGATGCTGCAGCGCTTGCTCGTGATTGGTGTGTGCGGGACAAGCCATATAGGCAAACCAAGGATGCGATCGACCGAACGATTTGCGGAACCAGGGTTCCACCACTGACGGTATGCTTGAGACACGGGCCGGTTTGCCGTCAATCGAGGCGCCTTGTCCGTTCCGGCAACCAAACTGTGTCTCGTCCCAGACAGGCAATATTGAACCCAGGCAGGACGCCCATGCGGGAGAGAAAGGGCACTCGCTTGAGCACTATTGCGGCCAACATCCATAGGATGTCATCCGCCGTCCACCCGTTTCTGCAGCTCGATAGCACGCAGGCCAAAACAGAGGCCAGTCGGTGCCTGGGTCTTAGATTGGATCTCCGAGTTAAAGGTTTTAGATCCTGCGGCTTTATCGCGGCATACACCCGTGCCTGGGCCCGACAACGCCTCGGGAATTGCCTGACACAATGATGTCAATCAAGACCCGAGATGATAGCCGCGACACCGCCAAACGGGAGGTCACCGCTGCAGGGCTGCAGCCAGGTTTTCCTTCTGTTTATATTGCCATGCAAATTGGGTGCGGGATAGAACTGCGCTTTCTGGGGGTACGTACCGTCACATCTGCAAGCTGTCAGCGACGTTCGAGTGGCACATCATGTTGCAGACTGAGCCTAACTGGGGAGAAACCTACCTAAGATGAGCTCTTTTGCAAGGTACACATGCAGAGGCGACATGGCCCTTGGTCTTCCGCTGTAGTTTGGGCGAGGCCTGGAGCGAACCCTCCTGTTGCTCCGTTGTCGGTCTCGAGGCCGTTGAAGATGTCGTTGCTGCAAGAGGGTAAGCTGAAGGTCCTGCGCCAGGACCTACGCCAGGACCTGGCGATGCCAAATAGGAAAGCTGCTGGTGCATGCTCTGGCTTTGTTGATGCATGTGTTGGGCCTGCTGGTGATAAGTCGGCGGACGGTCTGTTGACGACTCCGGACGTGGAAATGCATAGGAGAGCCGTTCTTGTGGTTCCGCTTCGAAGGATCGTCCCAGAGTTCCTCCACCGACGCCTGCCCGATACGGCTGCGCGTCCATCTGCGTCGCCGGGATCCCGCGGTGGGCATCGTGAGTCGTGGCATGGTAGCTTCCCTGTCTTCGTTCGGCGGCAGACTCTTGGTTACCTTTGGGAGGAGGAGGCGGGGACCCTGACATGGGCGGAGAAGGATAGTCCTTCGAACGAGCAGCACTCTCAGAGTCTGCTCTGGCCCAAGTCAGGTCTATGGAGAAGCGCGCCAGGTCTGGTTGGCCTCGGCGGTTGCCGAGCGATGTCTTCGAGATGTCGTGACGGTGTTCTAGGACTTGCATGAAGGGGTGTCCGTAATGATCAGTCCTTGCGCGGAAGCTCCTGACTTACTTCGCCAGTCGAAGGTGCCGTGAGCTCGAGAAGCGAGAGAATGCTCTCTGGCGAGCGAACGAGCCGGACCTTAATTTGCAACTGCCCGTCGACATACCCTGAGGTTCCGAGTGCTGAGGAATAGACAACGTGGCCGTAGCACTTCGCAGCGAGCTCCCCCTTTTCGACGTTTGCCCCTTAGGATGATGGGTCTCGCTCGTAAGATCGGTATAATTTTGGACTGGCTGACCATACCCTTGGCAAGAATCAGGTGAAGGCAGGAATGAGCAAGGTGAGAAGAACAGGTTCTGATGTCCTGACCGAGTGTGTATGTTGCTTGCACTACGGATACTTCAGTGTTCGAAAGCCCTTCTTGGGATGGGTTCCTATGTTAGATACACTGGTTAACAGGACCGGCAACAGGGAGCCCGCCAACTGAAATCGAGATGCAACGCACGATTTCGAGGGCGAGTCGGACAAGATGCTGCACCGTGATACTGGCTCCCAGCGAATCTTTTGGATCCTGTGGCACAGCATGCGGTGGTGTTCGTCGTCGTCGAACAAGTCGGAGAAGTGCAGAGTCGCGGCCACGACCAAGCTGAGAAGCCTAACCCGGGGAACGGGTCCCTTCTAGTAAGCTAGGATGTTCCCTCCCGGTTAGAAGGGAATCCTGGCTACTGCTTCGTGTTGTCGTATCGTCCCTGTGGGCTGTTGCAGCTCGACAGAGATTCGGTAGTTCGATAAAGATTTGGTGATCACAAATGGCAGCAAAGCGGGAGGTGCTGTGTGACTTAAAGGTAACAGTGCAATTGAGATGGAGCAAGGATGCTCGACAAGCCGTGGGTCCAGGGGGGACCCCCGGATGGCGCTCATGGATGGACGCTAATCGACGACGGACGACAATGCCAGCAAAGTCACCCACCCTTGTCACCTCACAATCCAAGCCAGCTAGCCAGGGCACAGACTACCACTACAACATGGGGTCCTGGGACGCTCGTCCACTCCACACTCAAAGCAGAGGATGATGGCCAGGGCACACTTCGGTCCTCTCTTCAGATGACTCTCGCATCATTAGGAACCGAGATAAGACACTTTGTCCGTCACTGGTTACCTGCCGCCAGCTATGGCACTATGCTCAGTACTCTCGGCAACCGCGGTGAATACACTAGCTCACCGTTGCTTCGGAAGCCACAACTCTACCACGACTCACACTTCAGCTCTTCGACCGCGTGAGTCCCCTCGTACGAAAGCCGTTGGCCGAGGACAAGCTCCAGGGCGCGAGATTGTGGAGAAGTACCGTACCTGGGCCGTGAATCCGTGATGCGTCTCGAACGGCGATCCGAGAGTCTGTCTAATTCGGGCGTGCCACTCCGATCTGCGGATCTCAAGATCTTCCGGAGGGTTAACGTCTCAATGTTAGACTCAACGAGATGAAAGGGGAGGGTAATGTGGAGCGAGACTTCCTTAAGCCGGAGAGCTACAAGATTCACCCAATGGCGGATCCGAGACCGTGGACAGTCCCAAACCAGACACATGCTCTTTGCTCTTTAAAGGACACTGTGCAAGGCGTTGCTGCAGATTGTACATGTACAATCACGACTCACGTACGTCCAGAAGTCGGAATAATCACGACAGGATCAAGCACGACGTTTGAGACCGTGAACAGAGACAGCCAGAGATGTTGCTATGACAGAGAGGATAGGAAGAGTCTCGCATACACAGTAGTACGTACTGACTGCCCTTGCAGCAAGGTCTTCAGTAGTGCATGTCCACCGCTGGTTCCAAGGTTAAAAGCGGTCAAAAGTGGACCACGAATGCCTTCTCCCGAGTGCCCGAGTCTCTGGGCTGGGTGCTGGGTGCTGGGTGGTACAGACGGGTCGAGCCGCCCAACAAGTCATGGAGAGTCGTCGAAAAGAGAGCGATGATACGCCGTACGTCTCTGCTCAGGACATATATTAACAGCACGGACAGTTACTAACTTTAGCTCCTACCTTCATGCAGCGTGGCGCACAGCGATTTGCGTCGTCCCAGACTTCCCAAGCACAACAGTACAGTGTAGATACCGTGGCTCCCCCTCCGCAGCAGATCCACCGCTTGATCGCCCTTTGCAGTTCATCTGGTCTTCTTACCGCCCCACCGCCTGCTCATTCTTGTTGGAGCTGCGTGACGTGGCAGGTAGCCGCTGTGTGGAGTGTTGGCGATGACAGGTGCCTTGGATGGTGGACATGCAACGGGCAGCGGAGAACCAGGTTGTTGGCTGCGCACAGAGGCTGCATTATCAGGGAAATCAGATGCAAGGACTGCAGTAGCCTCAAGTCCATGGGCGTGCGGCTCCAATGCGATCAAGGGAAGGGTTCGAGAGCCCTGTTCGATACTTATCAGATCTGACGTTGGTTGGCATGACGGTGTGGCCAGAGACTGGTACCGACACCAGCCCCAGGCACACGCCATATCGTACTTGACGGCATGAGAAGGCATTCTTTGAGGGATGGCTACAGAAAAGATCAGCGAACCCTTGAATCTTGGAAAATAAGGTGCATACAGCAACTTCTGGCCATGTCCTGGATTGGCCAAAAAAAAGAGGATTATGCATGCATTACGGGATGTCGAAATGAGCTTGTCAGTGCCATGACCCACTAACCCAGTTGACGCACTAAACCACTACTGTCGTAGTGGGACGACTTCAACAAGCGCCAGTTGGGATCTCGATCACCGGCCAATCCCGTGTCGTGGAAAATAGTCGGCGACATCCCTCAATCATCTCGTCTTGAATCACCTGCGGCGTGCCTTCATCTCATCTCATCTCAAGAGTGTTCCCACAGCATCGCAAATGATGCAGCTTGTCACTGTGCCATCCCGGACGGGCCCTCTAGGCCGTGGCACATGGTTGGTCACACACATAAGCTCTCCACCTTTTGGACGCCATTAAGCTATGACTGCCGCCTTAGCGTAGCGGAGCACCCGTACACGTACCATGATTCCGAATCGCCGGCGTGGGCGTGGGCATTTTGGCAACCGTGCATCCAAGGGGTCTCGTCCGGATCGAATGGCCAGAAGTCGGGTTGCGCGCATTATACTCGCGTGGCTAATAGTATAGCCCATACTTGGGGTGACTTATGCCGGGTGCTATAAGGTAGGAGGGCAATATCACGATCATTAATCCTCCACTGCACTCCACGCGCATCGTGCAGGGTCGTCTATCGAGGATCTCCCACACGCCACCTCGATGTCACGTTCAGGGTCATGACCAGCGCCTCCAACGCCGAATTGAACTGACTTCTGGGGACCGCATATACAGGCCAATCAGTCACAGTAAAAACTCCGGTCGGCTCGGGTCTGCAATTGCAGTCCCATGGCCACACCACACCGTGGTATACGCTGCGTATCCTCGACGGTCTGTCAACTCGAGTCGCCTAGCCCTTCCGTTCTAAGCTCCGAGCTCCATGTTCCTGGTAAATTTGGTATCACGTCTGTGTGGGATGGTCCGCGGTATCATGCACTCGTGCTGAAACTCGCGCGTCGAAAATCCCCGAACAAAGAAAGTGTAATAATGTCCATTCATCCTCGAGTACGGGGATGGGGACTACCCCTTCAGGGAAAGGGACTACCCCTTAACGCGATTTGGCTTAGCGCTTCCACCTAGCCTACCACCGGCCCACCCACACCTATATTGCCAGCTGCATTTTAATACCGAGATTATTACAAAACCTACAACTACTAAAATTATAAGGCTTACACTACTACAATTGCAAGGCCTACACCACTACAATTGTAAAGCTTACACTACTATAATTGTAAGGCCTACACCATCTAACCCTAACCCTGCCTACACCACTATAATTTATAGGGCCTACACTACTACAATTGTAGGGCCTACACCACTACAATTGCAAGGCCTACACCACTACAATTGCAAGGCCTACACCACTACAAGGCCTACACCACTACAAGGCCTATACTACTACAATTGCAAGGCCTGCACCACTACAATTGTAAGGCCTGCACCACTACAATTGCAAGGCTTGCACCACTGCAAATGTAAGTGTAAATACCGCGCGCGCAAGTAGCCTTTCAAAATGCAGCTAGTAAAATAGGTGTGGGTGGGCCTGCGTGGGTCTGAGTGGAAGCGCTAGGCCAGATCGCGTTAAGGGGTAGTCCCTTTCCCTAGGCAGGTAGTCCCCATCCCCGAACTCTTCATCCTCTGCTTCATCCGAACTCAAGCAGCCCAAGACGCGGCATGGTGCTGGAGAGTTGTGTCGATTGCCATCAAAACCTTTTATCACTCCCAATGAGGATCTGGTTCGTCCAATCTTTCCCTTGGGACGAGCCGTCGGCAAATTTCATGGATGCTGCAAACGCAGATTAAAGGACCCAAGAACCAAGTCAGAATCAAATGCTGGTACGAGTTGCAACCGCACCAGCCCGCCAACCCCGGTCCTTGTCCAGCACGCGTACATAAAAGACGTGCATGCACAGTACATTGACAGCATGACGCTCGTCCCATCGCATGCACCCTCGGCTCCCATGCGAGACACGTCTTGCGCAAACCAATCGGGTGCGGTTAGGAGAGCTTCTAGAGTTCCAACCATAGCAACTTCATGACTTTCAGCACCCGTCAACAGATGGACGGATTATCATTGGCTCTCCATTACAAACCACGGTGTAAGGTGCCAACGCTACCCTTAGCGAAATACTTAGTGCGTAGCTATTTGCTGGTCGAGATGAGACACACATCGACGATGCCACTAACAGCGGGTGTGGCTAATAAAAAGCGGACGATGTGACATGGAATCTCAGCCGGACTGACTATCTCAGACAACCCCAAGGCTCATGCTGCGGCCCTGACACGTGCGCTCTCATTTCCCACCGCACGGCAGGGGGTGGTACACGGATCGGGTAGGTATTTCCAGCGTCGAGGTTCAAATGGGCACAGTTGACGTGTCAAGTTCGCCGTGATAGCATATATGTCTCAAGCTTGCTTGCTTGTAGCAACAACACCAAACTGCGGTTGTCTTCCCTGTATGATCGATTGTCCCTTGGCACGCAAGTCAACCACAAATACACACCAATGTCAATGAGGCAGGTGCAACTTACCGCCAACCGAATCATTCTTGCTCCTCACGTGCCCCACCTTCCCCATCCAGTAGTCGCACTGTTGGCGGGGTGTACCTACTGTGGTAAAGGGAAAACTCCCAGAGCTCTTGGCGCCTTCCTCAACTCCAGTCCGGCGATTGCCTCATCAGTTGATCAAGCGAGTCGAGTACCTTGCATGTCGATGTGGGACGCAGCAGGTGCGCAAATGGACGCGGAGTGTCTCCGATTTCGCGCTTCATTTGCGTTGCCATTCGCCAATCTCTTTTCCGAACCTCCTGCTCCACCGATTCGCAACAATATCGCACATGTCAGTGGCCGACCGTAAACAAAGCCCGGATTCTGATTCCATAGGACGTGGTTGGCCTGTTCCTGTAGTCATTGCACTAGCTTCTCGCGCCGAGCAGCGTAGCGTTGCTTGTTCCTCGTCTCAGCCTGAGATGTCTCTGAAAGTTTTTTTTTATTTAAAGCAAATCCACGGATTCCACGCTCCGGGCCAGTCGCTCCGTGAAGTATCTACTAATCCACACTGGATCGTGTTCTCGCAAGTTGCAACAACCTGGAAGAGGGTCTGTTTTCCTGCTCATTACGGGGTGCTCGCGGAAATGTGTCAGGGCCAGCACATTTTGTCAACTTAGTGCTCACCGAACCCCCACCACGCCCATCTCAATCTGCGTCACAAGGTCTGGGCTCGACTGGTGGTTACCTAGATGGCTCTCGTGCAGATATGGACACGCCCTCCGCAATATCTGCATTTGTCTCCGTCGGGGAGGAGCACGGGGACAAGTTGAAGGACACTGCTCAAGAGTCTGGTGCCGACTATGCAGGTACAGAATGCTTGTATCGACTAACCGTACTAAGAAAGTCCCACCAGTGCTAAACGTCAGACGAAAGATCAGATGAAAAGCTAACCATCTCCAACCTTCGGTAGCGAGGGCGTTCCGCTTGTCCCAGATTCGGTTCCAGCAGCATGTGCCCGGTCGATCTTCTATGCTGCTCTTGGGTATCCGCCCGACTTGGGACGGCGTTTTATACCCTCCCGGTCAATAGTCCGCAACGTCAGCGATACTACCGTAGTATTGACCGCCGAAGAAAGATGCTCTTGGTGCGACATCAGACCCTCTCTGCCCCATCAAGACTCCAGAGTTATAGTGTACTGTGTACCACAGTAGTCTTGTTAGTGCCGGGATGGCGTCTAGCGTGCTGGTCCGAGCGGCTGGGCAGAAGTCAACTTGGGAGCTTGTGCCTTGTGCATGGAGTGACCAATGTCAGAAACTCCCCGCGTCAATTTGGGGTAGACTCGTCTCCATCTCGTTAACTTTTCTGGGTGGTCAATTCGCAGCCATCAACTCCGGGCCGGAGACATCTCAGCGTGGCCTTCTCGGACCGATTTGACCGCAAGGAGCCCATCCGGGAGCCGGTAGACTATCGGACGGTTTTACCCTTCCCGTTTCGGGCCTTTGCGGCCCTACCGTACGCCTTGTTCCCCGTGTCATAGCGCTCGACGTTGTAGGTTTTATTTATTTATTTTTACAACAGCTCGATACCCCTGAATGTCTCGCGCAGGATGGACAATCGCAAGCCCTGGGTTTCGGTTTGTTGTCTGTTGTAGCGCGAGGAACTTTTGTTCTGTTCCAGCTTTCGGCCGTACACTGCAGCTATGGAATTCCGTCGACGCGTAGTCACGACCCATCAGCGAGCATTGGCGCCGACATCTGCTAGTTGTCTCAAGAACTGTCCGAGTTGACAGCTAGGTGGCATGCAATGTACCTCTTTCAGACCGGTCGCAGCACCGCCTTAGACAAGACTGGAGAGGGTGTGCTTATCCCGGTACCTCGGCCCAGGGGTCGTGGTGGGCAATATATCTGAAACTCGACTACTTGTCCTAAGCGGGCACCAGGAATTATCCCGCTACAACCTCATCTCCCGCTTATTTTCTTAGCTTGAATAAGTCCTGGACTGATGTCATTCTTCTTTGCAATGGTAACAGTAATATATGGCTGAGTTACTGCTGGGCCCGTGAGGAGTCCGTCTAGATATTAGAAAGTGCATTACTACCAGGTACTGACCCCAAGCCGCACGTGCGTCATGAACCAGGTGTCCCTTGATTATAGACGGATGAACCATATGTGCTAACGCACCTCGTAGCACTGAGTGCCAATGAGATGAGGGTGCTACTACTTCGTAGTTCCATGTACTTTGCTGACCACCATCCAGTATAAGGTAGCAGCAGGCTTTGGTTCCGCATCTGTGATTCCCACAATATTCGTCATCTGAGGAGTTCGGGATAGCGACCCGCCTCTCTGTGATTGTCTACTTAGTGTTAGTTAGTGTTGGCCTGCCCAGCTTTGGCTCTTCCCGCTGGCACAGGCGCCACAGGAATACCGTATCCGGAACCAAGACCATAATACAAGGCATAAACAAGCACCAAAACACTAGAACCATCAACAGTCAAAAGAGTCTGCTTGAGAAAGAATCCGACTCAATGTGAGCACGGAACCATCATCCGTCGGGACATCGCACCGCCCAAGTGCATAGTGGCATGGCAGGACATCAACAGACTGCCCCTCCCAGTCAGATGGGTGCTGTAATATTGATGCACGACATGAATCCGGGATAGGCAATAGGCGGGAAGACCCAGCCAGCCAGGCGTCATGAACACCGGAATCTAGATGCAACCTATGTGTGCCCTTCGGCCAACCCTCTCAGCTGGGACGGTCTCTTGTCTTGGCGTGTCCTCTGGTCATGGTGGACAGCATGAGAGGCAGTGTCACCGTGAACAGCCGAACGCATCGGAGATAAAAAAAAAAGGGACGGTTCACACCCAAGACCAGCATCGAATCAAGCTCACGCGGGGCTTCGGAGCCCAGAGGGGATACAAAGTCGCGCCACCCCAAGCCCGCAGATTAGACATGAAACGGATATGGACGGCAGACTGCCGAAATGGGGGGGCAGAGGCGAGGCTCCCAACATGCTGGGAGACAGCAACGACGGCTTAGTGCGTGAGATAGGAACGGAGTACAAGTACAAAGCACCGCAGAGTGAGACAAATAAACGCCCGTAAGGCGGGGAAAGCGCGGATCGGGGGCGCACAGCATTGCGCAAGGTATCAGACACCGGTACGTTTGAAGGTCGCACTTGGGACCGGCTTGTGCTGCTTCTGCAGTGGTGTGCTGCATGTGTGATGCCAAAGCCTCCGCCACCAGCAGAGAGGCTTGGTCTAAGCTGTCACCCGCTGTGTTCCCTGACCAGACGTGCAGCGCGGTACCTGGCCCAGTAGCTGGGAGAGGTTTCATCGCACAAAGATCCGACAACAAGATCCAGCCAGCCGAGATATCTTTACAGTATCTGTAATACAACGGCATCTGCCATCCGTTGTTTTGGGACTCCTCAAAAGCCTGCTTACCATCACTCTTTTTCATGGCATATGCACTGCTATTGAAGAAAGAATAGACCATCACGTCACTTTACGAGAGGCGAAAGGACATGGACACAAGCTAGAGACCAATGTAGTGCGGAAGAGAAATTGGAAGACATGGGGGGAAAAGGGGGGGATTCATAACCGCGCGAAGAAAAGGGGTGGCGTAATGTATAGCTGAAATGGACGTCGATGGCAAGTGCAAGTGAAGGCCAGACTGGACATATCCAGCACTACATGACAACACCTTGTACAGGGGGTTTGGAGCTGAGTACGATGCAACTGCGACACAGACTGCTACGACGACTGATAAGGACATGCTACTCCTTGCAAGTGTTGGCGCTGTGTGTGTCAAAATGACGGTGACCTACCTAGAAAGGAAGGTACCTTGAGTGACCATTGAAGAAGGGGGAGAAGACGAGGCCAGAGCATCGAGAACATGTGACGTGCACATATGAATGCTGAGTAGGGGCAATGTAAAGACCGCTTAATTCTGAAGTACACAGTTGATTGCCTCTCCGCTCATAGACGACTCTCAAAACTCTGCTGATGCTTCTCCTGCCCGGGCCAATGCGAATCAGGCCAGACATGGCTGAGCGCTTCCCAAACGTGGCTGAAGACGGGTTAGACACGCTATGATCCGCAAAGTATATTCCTCACTGTGTTTGGGGGAGACATACCTGACATGGATGATCTGTAAGCCATCCCTGACTTCTTGTGGAAGGTCCTTCACTTCCTTCCGATTCTGGGCCGGAAGGAGGACCGTCTTGACGCCCGCTCGGAGGGCACCGATCAATTTCTCCTTTATTCCTCCAACGGCGGTGATCTTGCCCCGTAAACTGAGTTCACCCTAAGACATGACACGTTGAGTATATATCCGAAAGAAGCGAGCGAAACGGACGTAAAACAGACATAGACCCGAGAGACACGAAGGGAAAGAAGGGGAATTAAGGGTTGTTCACGAGCTTACCGTCATAGCCATGGTTGGTGGCACAGCCTTTCCCGAGAACAAGGAAATGAGGGCTATTGCCTGCGCGATTCCGCTGCTGGGCCCGTCTTTGGGGATCGAGCCGGACGGGCAGTGCACATGGATGCTGCGGTTCTTCATGATGTTTTCGGTAGGATCCTGTGTGAGGCCCAGCTCGTATGCATTCGCCTTGACCCAAGAAAGGGCCACTTGGCAACTTTCCTTCAAAACATCACCCAGTTTGCCAGTCAGCTGCACGCTGCCCGTGCCTGGCATGTCGGCAACCTCGATGAACAGGATGCTACCGTTACCACCTGAGCTGTACGCCACGAGACCTGTCACAACGCCCGGCCGGCTGGTTTTCTCCGCAATTTCTTCGTCATACTTTTCGATGCCCAAGATGTTCTCCACATCGTCGAGAGTGAGCTGCGGGCTGTATGTATCAGGGTGACCACCGTCTTTGGCATCGGCGTACTCGACCGCTTTTGCGCGACAGACAGAGCCGAGCTCTCGCTCGAGGTTGCGAACCCCTGACTCGCGGGTGTACGACTCGATGATCTTGGACACAACCTCGGGGGTGAAGGAGACCTGCTTCTCGCCGAGACCGTTGACACGGATTTGCTTTGGGATCAGATGCTGCATTGCGATTTGCCGCTTCTCAAGTGTCGTATATCCAGGAATGTAAAGGGTCTCCATCCGGTCTAGCAACGGTGGCGGAATTGTGTCAAGGGAATTCGCCGTCGCGATGAATAGCACTTTGCTGAGATCAAATGGTATGCCGACGTAGTGGTCCACGAAGTTGTGATTTTGTTCGGGGTCCAACACCTCGAGCATGGCAGCAGAAGGATCGCCGTGGAAGTTCGAACCTCCAACCTTGTCGATCTCGTCCAAGAGGAAGACAGGATTCGCAACACCGACCTTCCGCAACCCCTGTATGATCAGGCCGGGCATAGCGGCAACGTAGGTCCTCCTGTGTCCTCGAATCTCGGCTTCATCTCTGACGCCGCCGAGTGAGATGCGGTGGAATTTCCTTCCCAATGCCGTTGCAACAGATCTCGCAAGGCTCGTCTTTCCAACACCTGGAGGACCAACCAAAAGCAGAATAGGCGATTTGTCAATCATCCGTTTGCTCTTCAGAACCTCCAATCTCGCCGTGCTGGACTTGGTCTGCTCCGCCGTCTCAGCGTCCGGTGGAGCTTTGTTGTCGTCATCCTTGCTTTGGACAGACAAACCCGTCTCCTGCTCGACCTGCTTGATCTGCGCATCAACTTCTTCATTTATGGACTGCTTCAACCTAAGAACTGCTAGGTACTCAAGTAGTCGCTTCTTTACCTTTTCCAGGCCGTAGTGGTCATCGTCAAGCTGCTTCCTGGCTGTCGACAGGGTGTTGGGTCCTAGATGGTCGTCTGTAACGGTTTGCCAAGGGATCTCGGCCAGAGTTTCAAGGAACGTTCTCGTGACAGAATATTCTGCCTGTGCTGGAATCATCTTCTTCAGTCGCTTGAGCTCCCTTTCCGCCACCTTGGCCGCGTCTGGCGTAAGTCTGGCAGCGTCCAACTTCTTTTGAAGCTCCTCAATCTCGTTTGGCTCTTGGTCATCGTCCTGGCTTCCCGCGCCTCCAAAACCCGAAGGGGGTGGAAAGGGCATTCCCATGCCCGGTATTGGACCCCTATTCTGGCTCCTCGTACTGTTTGGCCTTTGGGTGGGATCGGATTCGATACTGAAGGGCATGGTTGTGGTGGTGAAAGTGGTGATCTTGATGTTATTCTTGATGCTTCCCACCTGACGATCCAAAAGCTCAATGACCTTGGCAAGGCGCTCTTTAACATCGGTGAGGCCGAGCACTTGCAGCTTCTCCTCGAAGGAACACTCAATGATGTTCGCCATGAAGTCCGCTAACATGCCGGCCTCCGGGAGCTTCTTCTTGGCGATGAAGAAATCAAGTCGCCGCGCCAGCAACGGAGAAAGACCCCCAGATCCAGCAGATCTCGGGAGAATCGAAGTGAGACGGAGTATGGCCACGAGCTTTCTTGAGAGGGTCTGCAGTTGCTGGAACAGTTCTCCGAGGGCGGCATCGAGGAGAGAAACCTCGTCCTGGTAATACACGACTTTTGCTTCGAGAAATTGTCGATCCGAATAGACCTTATCGAGACTAATCCTACCAACACCTTCAACAAGAAGTGTGAACTCGCCAGTGCCCCTTCCTTCCACCCCAGTGATCTTGGCAGCGACGCCCCAGCCATATAGGTCCCCCTTCGTTATGTTTGCAGCACTGACGGGAGCCCGTTCGGGAAGATCAATGTCTTGTCCATTCTGTATAAGAAGCTGGCCGTTTGGGCCGATGAATGGCGACGCGAGGGGAACGCATGCGATAGGTACCCTATCGATCCGACCGTTTGGGCTCTTAGTCGCAGCTCTGGTGTAGACTGTTGCGAGCAGCGAGGCTATGTCTGGCCGGCTTGACGATACTGGAATCCTCTGAACAACTCCAGGGAGGAGCACAGTGCCCTTGGGCAAGGGGATGAGCGGAAGCGTGGCTGTCTGTCCGCGAGCCATGGGGCGGGTCTGTCGCGGATGACGTGTATGTGATGGATTCAAAGAGCTATGGTGATCCCGAGTTGCGTGGCCTCGTTGGTATATTTACAAGTTGGTTAAAAGTTTGTGCCTTGAAGTCAGTTCTATTTGAGTATTACAAAAGTGCTATAATGCCGAATTAAGCATGTGAAGGATTGGGATGATGAAGTGGAAGTTGTTGGATTTAAGGTTGGACCACGCTGACATCGAAGCTTCCAGCCGTATGCAGGCGAGCCGAGGCTAAAACATGGGGCTGGATGGAGCTTGGATGCTACTCGGTTTAAAGTGGGCCACACCCGCACAGGGGGCAGGTATGTACAGTACATGTACCTCAACTGGGTACGGGTACCTCTTTCCCGACGGGTTCGTTGCCGAACTGATAATGCCGGCTTGAGGTCCGACGGACAGGCACGTGTCGACACTCAACAACTTCCAGACCACAAGCTCTTGGGCTTTGCCAAAGTCCAAGTACTTGGACTAAATCTACTACAGCACCATGCTCTACTGTT
The DNA here is from genome assembly GCA_001879275.1 of Coniochaeta ligniaria NRRL 30616. NCBI lineage: Eukaryota > Fungi > Ascomycota > Sordariomycetes > Coniochaetales > Coniochaetaceae > Coniochaeta > Coniochaeta ligniaria. The sequence goes on along the minus strand of KV875095.1, from coordinate 946,117 downwards.
CTACATCCAATAGCCATATGGAGATGCATTGGCAAGCTTCATTGGAAAGGGTGTCCTTAATGGCAGAGCAGGAGTCACATGTGAATCTTGTGCAGGAACAGCGACGCGAGACAGAAATCTCGTTGTTTTCTTCTTTTTCCAAGCAGTAGCAGAAGATTCTTCTTCTCTTCTTCAGTGCCAGCCAGCCTCTCATCGCTTGACTCATTGTCTGACTCCTTCGCTAGGCGGCTCCCCGGGTCCCTCACCGGGCCAAACAAAAACTGTCAGTATTCATACGGCAAACCAGCGATATAAGGCTATTTCCCTGAAAACCATGCTATCATTATCTGATACAATACACCAAACATCACCGTCCTTCAAACCCGAAGAAGCTCGGCGGATGAAGATGACGCACGACCCAGGTGAGAGTCTGGAGGCTCGTGATTTCCCAAAAGGTTCGCATGACCACATGGGCAACGATGGTGATGCTGCTAGCCTGTCAAGAGACCAAGCCTCAACCACAAAATCTCAGTGCCTCTCCGCCATGCCACGGTTATGACGGAAGCAAGGGTTCTTGCAACCAATCTGGCAGAGCTGCTGACCGAACTACTGTCTGCGAAAAGCCCCTCCAGCCCCGTGCGGAGGCATGTTGCGGCCATCGAATGGAGGTCCTCCGAATGGCAGACCTCCGTCAGGTGGTCCCTGGAACCCGCCCATACTGAGAGGCGGCATGTATCCTTGCAATCCCGGCGGTGGGATTGCGCCATAGAATCCGGGCGGACCCTGCATGTTGCGAGGTCCCGGTCCAGGAGGTCCGACCATACTGTCTGGTGGCGGCGGAAAGGCCCCTGGAGGGAAGTTTGGAGGGAACATGCCCGGAACTGGCCCGTTGCGAGGGTTGTTCATGATGTTGATACCCGGTGGAGGCGGGATCATGGGCCGTTGGGGCGGCATCTGCGGCGCACCGCCCATCTGGAACTGGGACATGTGGTGGTCTAGCCCGGGCGGAGGCGGCCTTTGAAGGATTTGGGTTGGCTGCTGGGGCCGATTGTCATTTTCCGGAGAATGGAACTGCTGCTCATCGAAAAACCCAGGAGCACCCTGTGGACGCATCTGACGGTGAGGCTGAGGCGCAGGACGTTCTCTGTGATAGTCCGACTCCCGATCCTGGATGCTGGGCGGATTTACTTGCTTAGTCGGCTGCGGCATTCGGACCATAAGCTGCTCCGTGCGCAGAGGCTCCGGCGCGGCACGGGCGCTTTGCATCAGGCGCATCAGAAATTCGGCATTGTTATTGTTGACTGGCGCTGGATTCTGCTCAAGGCGGCCGCTACCCTGGCTCATGCCGTGCTGGCGCTGGGCAAGTAGATCTTGCAGGTTCTGGTCGGGGCGCGGGGCTGGCGGCGGCTGAGAAGGTGGAGGCATTGGACGAGGAGATAGTATATCCTGAATGGAATGCGGCTGCGGTGGCCCGCGTAGTCGTGGATCCTCACGACGTTCTCCCCCATACTGCTGGAACGGCTCAGGAGAGGTAAGAGGGCTCTTCGCATGCTGCATGCCTGGCGCCAATCCTGGCGTCAGTCGTGGTGCCAAGCCTGGAGTCATGGCTGGTGTCGATGACTGCTCTGAGAAGCTCGGAGTAGCCTGAGGTTGTGTTGGCTGTGCGCTCGGAGTGAAACTCTGGCGTTGCAGCTTTTGTAGTAAGACTGCGAACGCCTCCTTATCAGGATCGTTCTGCTGGGCATGGGGACTCATGCCGTTCGATGGCAATGCCACTGCCCCAGGGGTAGGTGGTTCAGTCCTTCCACGCGTGTCATCCTGGGCAGAGAAGAACGAGGTAAACCTCGACGATTTTCCGGTTTTGGGCCTGGAGGATTCCTTTACCTCGGCTGCAGGGCTTCCTAGGTCGAGTGTTGCACCCCCTCCATAGGCTGCAAAGAATTTGTCCGGACCAGATTCGGTGGCAGGGATCGACGCGACCTTCTGTTCTATCTCGACGACCAGTTCGACCGCTGGTTTTTCGGCGGCCGTTCCTTCGTGCGTCTTCGGAGGCCCTGCCCGGCTGGCTTTCATAGCCTCCATGAATTTTTGGAAATCTTCCGCTGTATGGCCCTGCGACCTTTCCTCGGCAGGCTCGTCCAGCCACTCGGGTTCTCGCTCCACACGGTGCTCCCTGTCGCGGTCCCAGCGGCGATCGTAGGCCCGATCATTCGGCCTGTCGACATGCTTGTCAACAGGCTTTTCCTCGGGGTTTCGATCTCTCCAGCTCTTCGCCCGGTCAATGCGTTCGCGCTGCGAAAGTGGAGCACCTTCGTTGTTCTCCTTGAGGCGCGGCTCTGTCCTGTTGCGGCTGAGACCGTTCCAGCGAGATCCATCTGCATCCTCACCATCTTTCTCTCTGATTGTCTGATCGGTATTTCGGCTGCGGCGGTCGCCGTTGTCGCGATCGTCCCTGTCTCGAAATCTTCTATCCTCACGACCAGTGGTACGATCAGATCCTCCCATGCGGCCGTGAAAGCGCTCAGCGCCTTCAGTGCCAAAACTCTTGCGCGGTTTCACCGTACTCCAGCCCTCGCTATCTTGGTCGGCATCTCCTCGCCGGCGGAAGGCGTTGTTCGTTCGGTTGTCTTTGAAACGATCACTACCAATATCTGCGTCGCTCGTCTTGGTGCGGAAGTTGAATCTCTCGGGTCGATCTCGGGGCTCAGCATCTTTGGCACTCTTTTCGATCTCACCAAGCTTGTTGCTTCGCATGGAGGTCGCCGAGGCGAAGCTAGTTCGTGGAGGTCCAAGAATGATATCTTCAGGGTCTGGAAATATATTAGCATTGGAGAAGTCTTTAGAGTTATATCTTGTGAGAATGGGATGACTCACTCGCATTGCTCCGTGATGTAGTCCGATCAATGCCAGGCCGACGTTGTTCCACCAGAGGAGCGTCGGCTACTTTGGTTCGTTCGGTCAAAGGCTTGGCCTGGTTGCGAATGGTCTCTGGTGGCGGACTGGAAGAGTACCTGGTCAGAATGTGACGCTACTTACACGAACGGCAGGCTTGAACAAGCAAAATACAAGGACGAGGACAGACATACCCCATCCACTCCTCAGCAGGAGGGAGACCCGCTGGTTTGACGCATAATGGCGAATCGCGCAAGAAGAGTAGGACCTCTGCAGTATATCGACCACCCACGCCCGGGAATTTGGTTTCGGCCATAATAGGTTCAGGTAGGTCGCGCAAGTTTCATCTGAGATTGAGGACAATGGTTAAATTTAGGTTGTCGTGTGCAGCGTGCAGCTCGTCATTCGAGGGTTATCCAGAGTGTTGTGTGTCCACGTCGCTGCGTGTCGTCGTGTGGTGAACTCAACAGGTGCAAGGCAAACGCGGGAAGCCAAGATGGCTTAGACAGCGTGGATGGAATCGCTCAGCAGGTTGCGATTGGAAGTCGGATCATGCGACACAGTGAGTTAGAGGCGAGGAGTCGATAAAAGGCGGCGGCGGCGTTACGCAACAGCAGGAACCGGAAAGGTGTGAGCCGCGATGGTGAAGTGGTGGTATATCTTGGAAGGCAAGGCGAAATCCGAGAGACGAGTTGGAAGTAGGTCTGCAATTGGGTTGCGGCGACGAGATTTAGGAGTATTGTTAATGGATCAGGCAAGTTAGGTAGAGGTTGTTGAGAGAGGGATGGAAGTGGATAGTCGTTCAGTTCGGCCGTCTTTGGGTTGTTGTTGGTTTGTGGCCGCTCTGCCGTCTCTTCTATCTAGGGGATTTTGGAGGTGTGGAGAACCGAGAAGCCCAGGCCGCATCTGGTAAGGCAAGAGGGACATGGTACGTACCTGCCAATGTGCTGGACCCGGACATGCGAGGCGATTTCTGATTCGCACAGCCACGTCACCAGGCCGCGGTTTTTATGGTATTGCCACAACCCTAACCCTTCACATTGACACTTGGGCCTCTCTTGTCCTCCTTAGGATCCTTTCTTACCTAGGTACCTTACCTTTATAGATATATTCAGGATAGGAAGCCTAATCTTTCAGCAGAAAGGGATGATCTAGGACGTGACACAAGGAGGCTGGGTCTGTATGATTACATCACAACCGCGCTACAGAACTGAATATGTCCGGTTCCTCAATTCTCCGCCAACCGCACGGTTAGCTCTCTATTCAGACGTTGAGGATATCGGGGATGCCGCCTTTGCTCCAAGCCAGCGCCCTTTCCTGGTCGGCTGTTTCCCACACCCTCTTGATCATAGCCGGGTATATCCACTCCTCCTCGCCGCCACTCGATGCCGCCTGTCGGCTCTCGAGCCATGCCATGACACCAAACCGAGTCATGAGCGTCCCACTACCGCCTTCTATGCTTGTTGCTCTGTACAGTATGCCCAAAACCTGTGTCCGCAGGTTAGGCCTCATGTACGGATTGCCAGCCAGCGACATCAGCTGCTCAAACACCCGCTTCTTGTGGAACAGAGCCAGATCGGCTGCCGTCCGGAGGCTATCGAGGAGATACGTTAGCAGCCAGCTGAGCTCGGCATAGTAGCAATCGTCCTCTGAGGGCTCCTCCTGTAGTATCTCGTGCACCAGAGGAAGTTTGTCCAGTTTCCATACCGGCCCGCTGGTGAGAAATGAATTGACCTTGGCGTACATGGTGTGAAGTGGGTTCTTCAGTACGTCGAGCGCATGGCACGCAAATGAGATGATCGAACTCGGCAACGGCGTGGCATCAACGTTTCCTTTTGCAGTTTCTGCAAGTTCGCACAAGAGGAGATAACTCTGTTCCTTCTCATCGTAATCCGACTGTTGTAATTTTGCCGCCATTTTGAGGATATTCGTGACGGCTTCTTTTCGGATGCTTGTGTGTTCGGAGGCGAGGAGAGTAATCAGCGATGTAGCGTACCCTTCCTCGACTATCTCATCAGCTGCCTTGTTTGCCCACTTGTGAAGAGCCGAGTTGTCCAGGTCGTACTCGAGTGGTTGAGAGAATAGCTGGTCCAGCGACTTCGTCCCAGCTGCAGGCTTATGTTGTTGGTCCAGCGACTCGGGGCTATCGATGTCCATTTGTGTTGCTTCGGTCAACGGTGTCAATGAAACCTCTTCGACACCGACGTTGGTGGGGAATTTCTTCAGTGTCTTTTTCTGGACGACCTCCGGAAAGTGAGACCTCAGCTTGCTGAACACTCTTTCCAGCAGTGCCGGATCCTCTCCAGCGGCCTTGGAGGAGCCCAAGAAGAGTGTGATGAAATTGGCCAGTTGTTGTACTGTGCCCGGATTCTTCGAGCGCAGTGCGTAGGGTATCTGCTCTATTAACGCCATTGCCAGAGGGCTTATTCGTGGGATACCCGCCTCCACTTCACCAATTTCCGGATTGTCGTCGAGAAGGTCCAGCATCATCTCGAGGTATTTGATAGGGGCCGTGGCACACCGCGTGACACAATTGTCAATGAACGTCCAGACATCATCGGCAGATTCGTCCGTAGCCTGGGTCTTCTTTAAAAGTCGTAAACTGTGCACCAATGGTGCTAACCCTCGGCCTCCATCCTTTGACAAAACCACTTGTTGCTCCTCAGCCACGAAGTTGATGCTGTCGAAAAGCTTTTCGGAGGAGATGTCCTGCTGACTATCAACCAGGAGCTGAAGCAGGGTTAGGAAGGGCGACAGTGCAAGACCCTCGAGCTTTGAAAACCATCGCATTCCAGGCGAGTGGCCAGCGATGACCAGCAAGTGTTCCAGTTCCCGGACACCGAGAATCCGATCCTCACTGCGTTCATCTCCTTCGACTCCAAGCCTCTTAATGCTAGTCACGAGGAAAGGTGAGACGTCGAATTTCGCGATCAAGGCGACCTGAGGAAGCACCTCGTAGTAGCGGAGGAGAAGCCGACTTGCTGCTTCACGGTGAAGTATGTTGTCTTCCGGAATAGACCGGTAGGAGTTGACAATATCCTTCATTGAAGGGCATCTCTGACAAAATTCGTCAACGAGCCTTCGTGCTGCCTCTTTCCAGAGCGGACGATTGTCACTCGCGGCTTCCTGATATAGCTTGAGCGCCACGTCTAGCTTCTCTAGTGCCAGTACCAGTATCCGTGTGACAAAGAAGGATACCAGGTTTGACTTTTGTGCCAAACATCGAACGAGAACTTTTTGATTCAGGGGGAGGGGAAGGATATTGTCCAGGACGACAGACGTAGGAGGGGGGAAATACGAGTACCCGGCAGATTGGCCAAAGTACTCGGGAATGTCCACCGTCACCGCGTTGTAGAGGAGGCTTGCATATCCGATCCAAGTCGCAGAGAGCTTTGGCTCGAATGTGAATGATCGCTTCTTTTGAAAGTAGTCGGCGATAAGCTCTGGCGCAGCTTTAAATATTGCAACGAGCAGTTCGCTCTGCTTCAGGTTCGACCACGGCCGTAAACTCTGGATGAATTCTGAGAGGACGTAATTCCGAACCGGAATCTCGTCCCTGAACTTGTTCATCCAGACCACGTTTTCCAGTCCCACGTCATCGCTGGTTCGCAGTCGTAGTAGAGTATCGTCTTCGATCTCTGTGCCTTTTGGATAAAGGCCAGATTGCTGTCGAAGAACGCCGGCAGACGGAAGTGTACATGCAATCTGGAGAAAGGTATGGGCTACCTCGTCCACAGAGCGTCCACCTTCTATATCGGAGGCAGTGTCTTCGTATGTATAAAGTGATGCGATCCGAGTCAGTGTGTTGGCACTGAGGAGCTTGCTCTTCGCTTCTCGCGGCAGCTTCTCGTCCAACAAGACCTGAGTCTTCAGTGTATCGAGCGTTTCAAGAACCAAATGAGGCGGGTCTTCTCTCACCGACCTCATAAGACCGGTAACAATATCCCTGAGTGACAGTAACTCTTTTTTGGCCTCCGGGTGAAGGAACTTAAGCGCACTCAGAAAGAAGCGGACGGCATTGGTCCTTGCTGACGGTCGTTTGGGGTCCTCACGTCCTTCTCCTAAATATTTGATTCCCATATTCCGGCCCAAGGACTTGAACGTGTAGTTTCTCGCGCGAAATATCGGTTTCGCAATGGCCCCTCCGTCGAAGCAAATCGCCTCCCTCAACAGTCGTAGCGTCGGAGATATTATGAACTCTTTCCCTTTATCCGCAGACAAGTTTCGAGCTATGAGCTCTTGTTGTCTCTTCAGCAACAATGTTCGACATATGCCCAAGCCGTAAGGCACCTGATCCAGCGACTGGGAGAGAATTCTTAGGAGTAATGCCAACACGACAGGAACGGCAGAGAGGATGTTGTCGTTGTTCGTCTGGCCTGCATGGCTCCATGTCTCCATGATGTCCGGAAGATAGACCGGGCTTTCCTCGTCAGCCCTCGGTTTCGTCGAGACCAGGTATTCGTTGAGAATCTTGCGACGGTCCTCATGGCCTTCCTCTCCATTGTTGATATGGTCGAGGAACACCTTGAAGGACTGCAGACCTTCAGGATGTTAGCCCACAGTTAGAACAACGCTCACAACTTCTGAACATACCATGTCTAGCCTTCTTGAGGTCCTGGTCAGGCGCGAGGAGCCCCTGAAGCTGGCGACTTGTGTGGATTTCTTCAGAGGTTGGAGCTTCGTGCACCACTTTCACCCTCTTCCTTGGCTTTCCAGCCGCCTCGCCTCCAATAGAAGATCTCTTCCCCATGATTCAGCGAAAGAGTGACTTCGGGCGAATAAAGCAAGGCCTTCTTGCTACCGCTTCATGAAGCACCCAACTCGTCGGCTTCCTCGAAATTTTGGCGGGTCTTCCCATACTGCCACCTTTCACCACACTCGAGACCCCTGCTCTTTCTTAGCCGATGTGGGGGTGCACAGCTGTGGCCCACACAGAAGGCTGAGACGCCCCACTGTTCTCTGCAGTTGGGGACGAACATTCAACGACATTCGGTCAATTTCTAGCCAGCCTTGAGCCACATCATATCTTTTCACATCTACCACAGGTCCAGACAACAACAAATCTACGTTTTCTACATCCAAACCAAGTTCATCGAATCCCCCACACATTCAGCATGAGCTACGTACTTCCACATCTAACGACAGGCTGGCACGTCGACCAAGCCATCCTCTCAGAAGACGAGCGCCTGGTCGTGATCCGCTTCGGCCGCGACTGGGACCCGGACTGCATGCGCCAGGACGAGGTGCTCTACCGGATCCAGGAGCGGGTGCGCAACTTCGCCGCCATCTACGTCTGCGACATCGACCAGGTCCCGGACTTCAACACCATGTACGAGCTGTACGACCCCTGCACCATCCTCTTCTTCTTCCGCAACAAGCACATGATGGTCGACTTCGGCACCGGCAACAACAATAAGCTCAACTGGGTGCTCGAGGACAAGCAGGAGATGATCGACATCATTGAGACCGTCTACCGGGGCGCGAAGAAGGGCAGGGGTCTGGTTGTCAGTCCCAAGGGTACGTGCCTCTTTCCTTTCCCCTCCACTTCCCTGGTATCTATCATGATTGCTAACTTCGTCCCTAGATTACTCGACGAGATACCGCTACTGATATGTGTCATTTTTGAATCGGCCAAGGAGTTTTCGGTTATGCAAAGCGCACGGTTTTCAGCGTTGGGGATAGGTCGCAAAGGGAATAGGGTTGGTCTCACTATCAAACATTGATTTATACTCCTGAACTAAATGATGCTAATGCCCTTATGTGAAGTCTCCGTGATATCCCCCCAAAATGAACAGGTGCGCCTGGTGCCATGCCGGGCAACGAAGGTATAGTGGCAACTCCAACTCCCTCATCTCTTCACGTAGCCCGCGCGTAGTTGCAGCTCTGCCCGTAACCCAGAAGCTTGCAATGTAAATGAACAGTTGCCACATGTAGCAGCTGTGGTGTATGTACATCAGTAGTCGTTTCATACGTAGCCGGAAGAGGATTAATTCCAGCCACCATCGTCTCCACCACCTAGGGGATCGGCAAACGCAGTCGACATCCCAGGTCACACCATATCTCCCTGGGCCGGTTGCTGGCCCTTTTGCTGTCCAAGGAAGTTGCTTGGGATCTTTGGCAACTGCGGCGATGTGGGGAACCTCTCCTCTCTCGACCGACCGCCCGTTAACCTCCGCATCCTTGATCGCGTACTCTGCGCCAGAGGCTTGATCATGTTTTCAAGAAAGAACGAACCCTCATTACCACCCGTATTGGGCCTCTCGTCGTCGCCGTCGGAGAAAAGATCCTCGGCGAACTCGTCATCCGACGTGAAATCGCCGAGCTGCGAACTGTAGGACGCGGGCGCGGAAGGTGAGGTAATGGAGCGCGAGTGAAGCCCGGGTCTGTTGGACAGTATTGCAGGCCCAGGACCGCCGATGTTGAATGCTCCAGGGTTCATCGTGTTCGAGCTGCCTTCCCGAGACATTGGAGTTCTGTCTGGGAACCCATTCTGGAACGAGGTATTGTTCGACGCCTGGTGTAAAATCGGTAGGATCTGCTCGTCATAAAGCTGCGCTCCTGACTCGAATGCATCCGGCGAGAACTCGGTTATAGTTCTTGATGATCGACCGTCACTGGGCGGGCTTGTGGATATGTCATCAAAGAAGTCATCTAGGCTGTCTAGTTTGGACACCAGATCTCCCATGTTGCTTTCTCCACGGAATTCGTCAGACATCATGGTGTCCGCTCTCTCTGAAGGAGCAAAGTGACCGTAAGGGAACTCATCGGCATGGAACTCGACGTCGGGAGTCGGCGCAGCCTCCGTGGCGGCGTCCTCTGCGCTCTGGCACATGTAGAAGGCAGCATGCACATTCGCCCTGGTGGAATCCGTCTTCTTTGCCGGCACGGGGATTGCCCAGCCGGACTGTTCTGGGATGCCGAACAAGCTTTGTGTCCTTTCGTACTCCTTGCGGATAGCTTTCGAAGTGGATCGAGTCATGCTCATCCGGAGATGGTGCTTGTCCATCGAGCTTCCCGACATGGTCATAATATGGTCTAGGACCTCCAAGGCTTCCATGCAGAACTCAGTCTGGAGGAGGCGAAGTAGAGGCGAGATTAGGTCCGACCCATGGCCAGCTATCTCAGCTTTCTGCATGTCCACTTCAGGGATGATGACGCAAAGGATACGCATCGTCTTTATCTTGATCCAAGAAGTGCTGTTCGTCAAAAGGCCCATCAACATGGTGATCATCTGGAGGTCAAACTGCGGAAGGAAGTATTCCTTGAGTGAGCGGAATAGCTCTTGTATGAACTCTTCACCAGATCGATAGTTCTTCGCCAAATAGTTGTCGAGCACTTGGGCAATGCCGGGGAATCCTTGAGCATCCGCGACCGCCAGAAGGTTGTCGGCCGTCCTAATGACTTCACCATCGAGCGCTTCAGCGTCTAGAGCATGCAAGAATCGAGGGGAATTTGCGAGTATGGTGAAGAAGACGCGGCTGTCGTCTCCAATGAGTCCGTCATTGGGAAGCCGCACCAGCTTGTCCATGGTACGTAGCGTCGATGCCCAGCATGTAGAGGATCGCAGGCCCTTGTAAAGTAGCGGCTGGACTCCGTCGAAAGGTCCATCCCATTTCGCAGGTTGGCCATCATAAAGTAATTTCCGCACGGCGGGAGACTGGAAGTCTAGTTTGTCTAGAAACTGTTCAAGCATCTCGACAGCCTCCTGAAACTCCCGCTCATTGATGGATTCCAAACAGGCGCAGGTAGTCCAGAACAATTGAGGAAACGTGGCAAGCTTCTCCGCATCCAGCTTGACAATCAACGTCTTCAGCGTCGTCAAGATCTCCATTGCAAACGTTTGGATCTCCGAATCTTCATCAGCCACGGTGTTTGAGAGCCTAACCAACATTTCACCCAGCATATATTGATCCAGAGACGTCAAAATGCATCTAAAAATCTGGAACGAGCGGCATGCAAGATGCCTCACTGGACAAGACGTGGCCCAGGTAAGAGATAGGCGACCCCATTGCTCCTTGATGCCCGGGAAAGCAAGCTCGAAAGTCTTCACCACCTGGGTGGTGAGATGTTCCATGCTCGGAGGAACATTGCTGTCCTCGTCGTCGACCTTGCCATTGCTGTCTTCGTAACCCCAAACGACTGATCGATCATGGCGGCGGATAGAGTCGATAAGGTCTTCGATTGCTTCCTTAGTTGCAACCGGTGTGTTGTCGTCCAGTCTTGAAATAACGAGTTCATGTATGAGGTGGACTAGCATTTCACGAGCTTGCTCCTGCACCAGCGTGGTATAATGGTCCCACAGAACTGTCACCACTTGAAGCAGGACAGGTACATTTTCAGCGACAAGGCTGACGGGAGCCACCATCAGGTCAACCAGAAGGATGAGTGAGAGTTGGCCTAGGGAGAATCCAGCCTGCTTTGTACCAACTGGCAAAGCCTCGGATAGATCGGCACAATAAGGGAATCCAGTGACGTCTGGGGGAGTAGGGGTTGTCTCCCTTTTCTCGTTCGGCACCATAGCCTTGGGAGTGATTTGAAGCAGTAGAAAGTCGACGACCTTGTTTCCCGGCGTCGTGACCGTACTCGCCAGAAAGACCACGATTTGTTTTGCGTACTCCACAAAGTTCTGCTCCCGCCGCTCAAGGCACAGAGACATGATAAAGTCCAAGACCAAACGGACATTCCCCGGATGGGGACCTGTGGCGAGGGCTTGCCACAGTGCTTGCACTTCATTATGCAAAGCTGAGCTTGACTTGATGGTTATTTCCAGAAGATTGGCCAAGAGAACGTAGGACTGTGCAATTGGGCCTCCGTTTGGGTCGACCTTTAGCTCAATCGATTGGATCCAGGGAAGGATCACGGCGATAACATTTCTCTGGGCAGCGTCCTTAAGCTCTTTGAAATAGAGGGTAAACTCGGAGAAGATGTGAAACGCCAAGTCGGTGTGTTGCTTTGCTAGTCGCTTTGAGATTTCGAACTGCGCCAACTTGTAGACCGCTTTCGTCTTGTCTGATATGCTGATATCGAAATCTTGGATCTTCGAGCTTCGAGCTTGCTGTTGCCGCTCCTCCAGCGCCCGGAGTACGTGCGCCGATTTGGATCTAATCTCGCTTTGGTCATTGCCCAGTGTGAACAGACAAAGACCTAGCAGCCTCCAAAACGGCGAAGGGTAGTCGGGGTGTTCCAGAAGCACTTCGGTGACCACCGTGAAATAGCTCTCAAGGACCTTCGGGACATCCGAGCCATAGCATTTGGCAATGCAGTGCTCGAGAAGATATGGATACTCTTGGTTATGGACGATCAAGTTCTTCAGAGCCCGTCTTCCAATGACGTTCATCCGGTCACTGCCGGAGTTAAAAATGGCGTCGATCCAGTTCAGCATTCTGCGGACATCGAACTGAAGAGTCACACCGCTCTCCGTGGTGACACCGATGGGCCCTCCACAGAGTGCGGCCATAGCACTTAGAGCAGCCGTTCGCAGATTCCTCTTTTCAATCTCCATCGCAGCAGTCAGGGTTCCTCGTTCGCCCATCGTCTGTTGGTCTATGACGGACTTTCGCATGTTGTCTTCTCTCGCCCGTATCTGGGATTGGTTCGGCGAGAAACCGCACCAGTCTTCCATCAGCGCAAAGGACGACTTGCGCGATTCGAAGGTGATCCACCGAGACGGATCTTTCGTACGGTTGATCCCCTCGAACAACTCTTCCATCAATCCACAGTAGTGGCGTCGCAGTTTTTGAAATTCCCAGTCCATTTGGACTTCGCCATCCATAAGGAACAGCTTGAGATCCTTGGCGTAAGAGACGAGATTGGTGAGGACCCAGTCGTCCTGATACACATCCGGGCGCTTCAGGAAATGGGCTGTCAACTTGTACACGTGCGTGATCTCAGTGCGAAGCAGATCCATCTTGCGGTTTCGGCGAGGGTTGCTATTTGTCCTCTGATGAAGACGAACTCTAGCCTCGTCATTGCAACGAGAGACGTGCCCCTGCAGTTCCTCGAGAAGGGTTCGGTATATGTGTATATTGATGGAGCCCATGGCAACAACCACCGCGTCCCTGACAGATGCTGACGAAACGGACAGGAGCGGGTTGAGATATTTGAAGAGCGTTCGCGCAGATACGATCCTGTCCGCGGCGGAAGCTGACCTCGACCCTTTCCGTAAATGCTGAGCGTCTTTCGAGACATTACTTTGCACGCTCCCTGGATCTGCTAGAGTAGTGCATGCAAAGACTAGGTAGAGCTTCCACTGCTCAATAAGAACTTCAGGCTGCGAGGTTGGGGTCCTTCCAGTGAGGCGTGCACTTCCAGGATCAGATCCGTAGTACAAGCCGCGGGATGGTTCGGACAGAATGGTGATGGTCTTGTACATCTGCAGGATTCGATTGCAGATCAGGTCCCGACCGATGGTAATAGTAAAGGGGCATTTATCGAAGGCGATCCGAATGAAATTCGGAAAAATCTTGAACCATAACGTGGTGTCATACGACACGTCACTTGTACAGAGCTCAACCAGGGCTCCTTGGTTGTTGCTGTTCTGTATGCCTCTCTGTAGCCTGCTACGTTCTGCCACAGAAAGATGTTCATCATTGAAATTCATCACTTGCATGGAGTCGTTTTCGAGAATGTCGATCAGCCTGAGAGTATCCTTCTCTCGGCCAGAGGACTTGCTGAGAACCGTGTCGAATTCTGTCGTCAGCTTCAAGACGGTGATAGCGTAGTACCGTACCCGTCGTGATTGCGAGCAGAGGAAGAATAGTCCGTGGGCCTCGACCTGGTCAACTTCCGCCCAGATGCTTGACAGGTCGAGTTTCATAGCGCGCTTATCCGCAGCACCGGCTTCCCCTGGCTCTGCGGCCGCATCCCGTGTCTTCTGTCTAATTTCATCCAGCCATATGTGAAGCAGTTCCACATACAGTCTCAGCGTATTTTCAATGTGTCCCGGGCCAAGCATGCCTCCATCTGACATGGTGGAATATCTGTCATCAAAATTGAAGATAAAGCGCGCAAAGCCCATGGTGACTTGATGAGCATGGGACTGACGAGCGATGGCTTTCAGTGACTGTGCTGATGATTCCGCAATGTTGTACTGAACATGCGCCGTGCCAGTGCACAGCAGATTGATCAAGGTATTGAAAGGCACGTCTAATGATAGACACCGTGGCAAGGCCTGGACGGCGACGTGGAGTAGTTCGTAGAAGGCCTGCTTCTGGTCATAGGGATTAGGATGCTCGTCCCGTCTGGAGAAGTTGAAAGTGTCGGTGATTGGTGTCTTTGCGCCAGGACTGTTGAACTTTTCGTCCAGGGCCGCTTGCCCACCAAAGGTATTATCGCAGATGATAGTGATCTTGCCGAGAATCTCGCAAAACCTCGCGTAGTATTCACGCACCGTCTCACTGAGAGCCGACATCACAACTGGTCTTGAGAGCTTCTCTTCCACATTTGAGGCGACGGGACTGGGTGGACGTGCATGTCGCGGAGAGCTAACAACTGGAGAAATAGGCACTCGATCCGGAGACGACGACGTAGTATAGTACTGAGGGAAGGGCGGCCGGCCTTGGTCACCTCTCTCTAGGTCGGCCATAACGACCAGGAATGCGCGGATCCCAAGAACCATCCTATCTGGATCCAAGCTCTCAACCTTCAGTTCCTTGTTGGAACTGAACTGGTCTGCGTTGACCAATGGGAAAATGATGGACCTGAAGCAGTATTCGGGGTGTTTATACCCGATGATTCTAATAATCTGAATGGTGGGATCCGTGACGGCGGCATCAGTCGCGCTGAAAGTTCGCTTGGCACCGGGCAAGACATGCTTCATGACCTCGTCCAGTTTTCGGCTAGCTCCGACCACGGTATCACTTGTCCTGTACAAGTAGGTCCATAGCAGCCTTGAGATGACCTGGAGACAGAGCGGCCGGGTATAACGGTCTTTGAGTCTTGGCTGCAGAGGGTAGATCAACTGCAGCCACTGTGTGCTGAAAGACTCGGGCGGCGAAACACAAAGCATCGTAACAGTTAAGGGGAAAGTGTAGTTCCAATGGCGGGGTTTGACGAACATCTGTGCCAGACGTGGACTGATCGTAGCCAACACTTCGCTCCACCTCGGGTGCGAGAAGTCGTTGTTGTTGGCCTTTGCGGCAATGGGAAGTAGAAGCAACTCTAGTATTTGGCAGAATGCCGATTTCACCCTTGGACCGTGCGACCTGCTGAACAGCTTGCCGAGGGCAGCCATGAAGTTGCACGTCTGGTCCCAGCTCTCCTCTGGACTTGTTTTCATGCACAGGTGCCTCATGCCGCCCAACACCAGCTCCATCTTGGATTCTGTGTCTCGTGACGTGTATGTCGGGCTCTTTACGGCGAGATCTTGTAGCGATTTCTCAAGGTCGGCAATGAACCTATCAGCCACACCGGAAAAGTTGATCTCGCTCATTGCACCGAGAAGCTGCGTGAATAGGTTCCAATTCGACATGCGTAAAGGAGAAACCACCAGTTGCTCGCTCTCGGAGATCTTCAGTTGGCCAAAGATTATGCCCTCAAGTTTGTCCTCCATTTCCGGGGTTATGGAGCTTAGAGTACTCTGACCGATGACCTCAAGCAAAACGCGACACAGGATATATATTGAGACGGTCGAGCGACGTTCCGCCTGTGCCACATACTCTTGCTTCGCAACGAGCGACGAGCCATTGGCTGTCCCGCTTTCAGAGGAGTTGTTCGCGCCCATGACTTGTACAGGCTCCGTGTTCCTCCTTTGCAGTGCACCGCCAGGAAGAACGGATCTTGACTGGGACTGTTGTACTTGGCTCCGTGCTTCATTGGCGGCATCGCTCTTGCTCTTCCTCCAAAGCATCATGGAGTCGATGAGAGGCTTCGGCTTCTGCTTAGCGATATGGCCCAAGGCAACGATGGCCTGATCAAACGCCGGGTCGACGCCAGGCCCGCAGATATGCTCTATCTGCGGTTCCGGGTCAAAAGGAACCGTGATAGTCTCATTGAGTTTCTCCTCGGCCCGCGCAATGAAGGAAGTGAACAGCACGTGGAGTGCGTATTCTCCAACGGTCTTCTGTTCGTCTTTATGACGAGACGAGTGGGAGAGGTGATATGCATGGTCGCGCCTTGCCTTTCCGCTGTGCATTCTCTCCAGCTTCCTCTGTGCCATAGCCTGGGCGCTCGTCTCGACAGCAGCTGCTGACGAGCTTCTTTCCGGAACAGTCGGGCCCGAGGCTGCTGTCGTGCCCGATAACGAGGTCGGCGGCCGAGATCCCATCGCAAAGTCTCCATCCGCGCGATTGAAGGATAACATGTCTGGTCGGTCTTGTGCCAGGCCAGCGCCAGCTGCGGCAATAATCTGCGGACTTAGAGGGCTGGAGGTTGAGCTTGCAAGGCTGCCGTTCCTCGAGTGTTGTATGCCATGGACAATGGAGGTTTGACGGTGATGGCCATATGTTGCGGACTTGGGGTCCACCGCTCGGTCGATTAAACCAGTCCGTGACGAGGAGGTGTGTATCCTGGCGAGGGCCGAAGAGCCTGGCTGAGTAACAGGTGGACTCGCACCTAGTTCTGAGCGATGTAGAGTCTCTCCCGAAGACTCACGGGAATGCGCGACGGACCTTGGGGCGGCCGATTCGAGTGCGCCGGGTCTAAGAGTGTTCTGCCATTCTTCGTCCTCCTCGTCGAGTCGAGATACAACGTGCGGTGAGAACTTCAGCGGATCCTGACCATGAGGATCTGGCAACGTCTGGGACGGAGCTGCATGGAGAGAAAAGGCTGTTAGCACAGGAACATGATTACTCGCGGTGCCATGTCCTTCAAACCCCTCTTCGGAAGGCAGGTTCGGTGAAACATGAATCCTGTCGCGGTGGTCAAACCCGAGGTGCCTTACGCCGCACAGGTTGACTTGTAGCACGGTGAGAGGCGGAGTCGGTATTTGTTGCTGGCCGTTTCATGTACGAGAGTCCAGGGTCAAGGGCAGGACGTCACTTACCCATTTTACAGATGTCTGAAGTCCCATGATATAAATCTACAAGCACGCGACGGTCACGGTATCCATCATATCCGCTCCCAAGGTTTGGTATTGAAGGGCAGTGACTAGCGGAGAGAGTAAGGATGGATATATGTCGAGTTCGTCGCAAGTTAGTTCATCCCTTTGCTGGGAACAGAGGAAGAGTGGTTGATGGGCAAAATGCGGTCGAGGACGGCACGAACAGCATGGCTTCCAGCATTGATCCGCCAAGGGGTAGCAGTCGTCCACTGCAAGGGCAGCCGTAGTGCCTGCAGAGCCTATCAATTAAGTGGACCGTGGTCTCTGTCTGGTTGGGCGTCTTAAGCCTCAACGCCACGAGGAGCGCCACAAGGAGTTGAAAGAGAAGCCGCCAGGCGCCATGTCACGTGATTATTGATGAGATACAGAAACAAGCCGATGTTATTAAGCCGGCCTTGGGCGACCTGCACCCCTCGTGAGAGGAAGTCGGACCCCATCTATGTGGGGTAGTGAACGCGGTCAGACACTCGATCGCTAGTGAGCATGGAAACGAATAGATGACAAGGGAAATCCATCAAGGGTCATAGAGGACGGAGGTACAATATAGACTTCTAGACAACCTACTAAATCGGGTTCCTCATACTCCCGACGAGAGCTCGGAACGATATGCCGATGGATCGATGCTGGAGCACGCCAAGCCGTCTACACGCGTCGTCAATGGTCGTACGATGACTGGCGCGATCGTACTGTGTAGTTCTAAGAATCCGGCAAGGAACCGGTCCTGCCCGCGAGCAGCCAGAGTCGGCGAGAATTGGAGACAGACAGAGTCAAGCGTACACAGTAATGTGCTTGAACTCGGGAGGTATTACTGTGTAGGTATCTACCAGGTATGGGGTAGATAGAGTCCAACAGCTTGGAAGAACCTACCCCAAAATGCTCAGTCCACCGTCCAGCTCCAGCGATTGGATGTTCCAGGTTGTCCCGCACTCCTCAGCTTGGCTTCGGCCACGTGAATCCGGCAGATACATTTGCGTGCCGCCATCTGTGCCGAAATACATACGAGCAGACAAGTGGAATCTCGTGGGCTATTGAAGAACAACTGGAGGGGCCTGGTGGGTGGACTGTCGGCAGGTCGGGTGGACTGAATGTTGGAGAATTCCCGGGTGCGGCGAGTTCCAGGTTGGCAACCCCGGCTTTTGCCTTGGCTTCTTCACCTTCTCCAGCTTATCTGACGATAAGGTAAGCATTAAGCAAGGACGGGATTGGTGTCAACGTGAAGTGTCAATTCGACCGATGGGTCCTCTCTGCGACTCCTCACTCCTCAGGCTCCCAAGTCCACGGTACTACTATCGCTTATTACATTTACCACAACCTGTCATTTCCACTATTGGCCGGGATAGCTAAGGTACCAACCATCTGGCCTTTTCTTCGGGGCGTCTTCCCGCTCTCTTGTACACACTATACGCACACATAACTTACGTATGAATATCGACAACAAGAAAACCCTCACCTTTCCTTGCCGCACATAGATAGGTACTGGACTCCGGTTTCGCCCTTGTTGGTTTGACGGCCTCGACTCCCGCTCTTCGTCCCCGCTCCGAATCTCCGAAAGGCGGAACCTCCCGGCTGTTGTTTACCCCATCCTTTCCCCCACTCTTGCATACGAACCTATCTGTCCCCTTATTCGACTTGGTGCCCCGGCCTCTCGAGCACAGAATCGAATTTCTGTCCAGTATAGGGCAAGGTCAAGCCGAATATATTCCCTACGCGACGGGTAGGAGGAGCGGTGGCAGGGTTTCTATATACCTTTTGATCGTTATAGAAAACGCGCAGCATGGCCGAACTCGACACGCTGGACATTGTTGTCCTGAGCGTCATCCTGTTAGGCACCATCGCCTACTTCACCAAGGGCAAGCTATGGGGAGTAACAAAGGATCCATACGCGAGCTCTATTGGCAACGCGAACGGCGTCAAGGCTGGCAAGACACGGAACATCGTCGAGAAGCTGGAGGAGAGCGGCAAGAACTGCATCATCTTCTATGGCTCCCAGACTGGAACGGCCGAGGACTACGCCTCGAGACTGGCCAAGGAAGGCAAGAGTCGCTTCGGCCTCGAGACCATGGTTGCCGACCTCGAAGACTTCGACTTTGACAACCTCGACGCCGTCCCCAGCGACAAGGTCGTCATGTTCGTTCTGGCTACCTACGGCGAGGGTGAGCCGACCGATAATGCCGTCGACTTCTACGAGTTCATCAGCGGCGAAGATGTCTCTTTCTCCGGAGACAACGACCCCCCTCTCGATAACCTGAACTACGTCGCTTTCGGCCTCGGCAACAACACGTACGAGCACTACAACTCAATGGTTCGCAATGTCAACAAGGCTCTCGAGAAGCTCGGGGCGCATAGGATCGGCGACGCTGGCGAGGGTGACGACGGTGCCGGAACCATGGAAGAGGACTTTTTGGCTTGGAAAGACCCCATGTGGGCTGCTCTGGCTTCGAAGATGGGTCTCGAGGAGCGCGAGGCTGTCTACGAACCCGTCTTCAGCATTGTTGAACGCGAGGGTCTCACCAAGGATTCCCCCGAAGTGTACCTCGGCGAACCCAACAAAATGCATCTTGAAGGCACCGCCAAAGGCCCGTTCAACGCCCACAACCCGTACATTGCGCCCATCGCCGAATCCCGGGAGCTGTTCTCTGTCAAGGACAGGAACTGCTTGCACATGGAGGTAGATATCAGCGGATCGAACCTCTCGTACCAGACCGGTGATCACATTGCCGTCTGGCCCACGAATCCTGGTCAGGAAGTTGACCGTTTCATGGATATCCTCGACCTCACCCACAAACGGGACAATGTGATCAGCGTCAAGCCTCTGGAGCCCACCGCAAAGGTCCCCTTCCCTACTCCCACGACTTATGACGCTATCGTTCGGTATCACCTCGAGATCTGCTCTCCCGTCTCTCGTCAGTTCGTCGCTACGCTTGCATCATTCGCCCCTGACGATGAAAGCAAAGCTGAAATGACCAGGCTCGGTGGTGACAAGGAGTATTTCCACGAGAAGATCAGCGTCCACCATCTCAACATTGCAGGTGTCCTGAAGACGGTCAGCAAAGGCAAGAAATGGACCAACGTTCCGTTCTCGGTACTCATCGAAAGTGTAACCAAGCTCCAGCCTCGCTACTACTCCATCTCTTCCTCGTCATTGGTCCAGCCAAAGAAGATCTCCATCACGGCCGTTGTCGAGGCGCAGGAGCTCCCCGGCCGCGAGGAACCGTTCCGAGGTGTTGCCACCAACTATCTGCTGGCTCTCAAGCAGAAGCAGAACGGCGACCCTAACCCAACGCCCTTCGGCGCGACCTACGAGATCATGGGCCCGCGGAACAAGTACGACGGCATCCATGTCCCGGTCCACGTTCGCCACTCGAACTTCAAGCTTCCTTCAGATCCTTCGAAGCCGATTATTCTCATTGGTCCTGGTACCGGTGTTGCTCCTTTCCGAGCCTTCGTCCAGGAGAGGGCACAGCAGGCTAAGAACGGTGAGAATGTTGGAAAGACCATCTTGTTCTTCGGTTGCCGGAGAAGGAGTGAGGACTACCTTTACGAGCAGGAGTGGGACGTAAGTAGCTCTAACTTTCCTAGAGCCGGGTTTTGTATCGCTGACTTCGCCACAGGAATACAAGAAGGTCCTCGGAGACAAGTTCGAGCTCGTCACAGCTTTCTCAAGAGAAGGTTCCAAGAAGGTTTACGTCCAGCACCGTCTCAAGGAGCGCAGCAAGGAGATCAACGAACTCCTGGAGAAGAAGGCTTACTTTTATGTTTGCGGTGACGCCGCCAACATGGCACGTGAAGTCAACTCCGTCCTGTCCCAAATCCTGGCAGAAAACCGCGGTATCACGGAAGCCAAGGCCGAGGAGATTGTCAAGAACATGAGGGCCGCAAACCAGTACCAGGTAAGCCCTAACTCCCGTCCCCTCCTTGTTCTCTGTAAATATTTGCTGACATGGATGTGTAGGAGGATGTCTGGTCATAAACGGTCATGGCCACATTAGCGCGAGACTAAGATGCAGCTTCGCACTCGGACACAACTACGAAGCAACGAAAGACGAGTCGGTCGGCGATGGCAAAGACGTACTGGACTGCTAAGCAATGGGATGCATTGGTCGGGAATAGAGGAGTCGCTCAATTGATTGGGAGGGATTCTCGCACATTTGCGATCTGTTTGTATCTTTGTTGAGAGGCTTCTAGCCGGTTTTTTATAATAGGCATTTTCGTCTTGGTCGTCACAATACGCTTGCGGATGGTTTAACTCTTTAAAACGGTCAATACCTAATTTCCGTAGATGATATAGAGAATCCGGAGCGTATGCATGATAAGTACATGCTATGAGAACTGCTGGTACAGAATGCCTATGACTGTGGCTTGACTCAGCCTAGTACAACGTTGAGGGAGGTGTCTGATTGCGAGACACCGTCATCCCCTGTTGCCGGTGAGGAACGCGAGGGGAAAGAAGCAGACTTTCGAGGAGATTTAGAAGCGAGCTATCATAAACCTAGCAATCTCTTCTCGTGTGCCACTCCAAGTGTATACGCCCTCTTTCGTCGGGACTACTGAACATCTGCGCGAACATTGTAAGGTAGGTGCGTGGTACACACACTACCTAGACTTGATCGATTCACTTGCTAACCAAGTGTTCGCAAACAGAGCGTGCGATCTACCAACGGTCTGTTACCGCTCTCTCTATCCAACAGACTTATTTGCGCCACAGGGAACTTCCGGACTGGCTGCCGTTCGGAGAATGACAAGGAGGTCTGCAGATGTTTGTTTGCCAGAGTTTGCTCGCGAGCAAAAGCAATTTGCTGTGGCTTGACATTCCTCCCCACACACCCACACACCGCAGAGCTACCTTAACCTGCCAACTTGGGACGCGTGCTCTTGTGTGCCGATGTACAGAACATCTAGATCATGGAGGGATCGCGCCGGTTCCCTTCGAATCTCGGAATCCATCGCGATCTGCCTTGCCGCTCGGCATTCTGGAATATCTTCCCGGATGTGAATCCCTCCTAGCTTTGCCGGTGCGGTTAGCTCAGCCTCGACCTCATCGGTGGAGCTTCAAGGTGCTGCGACTGTGAGCTAGCATAAGGAGGCACAAACCCCAGCGGCAAGTCACAGCGGCCAAGCTGGACTTGAGCGCGGTAGCACAAGCCGACGCCGTCCTCACAGCTTTTGTGACCGGTGAGACTCGTTAAAAGCAACTTCAACAGCCATAACACGCATCGAGCTCGTTTTACAGGTCCTGTCCCGAAGCTCCTATACATCGGATTGTTGCTGTTGACGTTGAAGTGCTTCATGATGGCCGTCGATGCAGTACTGCACCCGGATCTGCTGGTACCTGCGGTTGGACAAATCTCGCAGATAGTCAGATATCAGATCCAGATTGGCCTCGCTCGCGACAAAGTCCTTGATTGGATCCGCGGCTCGGTGCGGGACGCTTCCGTCCAGTTTGTCCATCTCTCTCTCTCTGGATCTAGTTCCTATTCTTCTGATCAGGAGGTTGATTGGTCGACTGGGGCGTGTGGCCTTGTATCTGGAACTGACGACCTTGACGTCCACCTGCAGCGCTCCAGCAGTACATGCCTGACGAGTCCATCCACATTCATATACAGTCGCACCTCCGTCGTCCCATATAGCTCCTTACCCTCCCAAAGTCGACATGGCTTTGGAGCGTAGTCGGACTCGTCCCGTCTGCAACGTCTCAGCAGCTTCAGAATGCTCTGGTTGTAATATTGCCTCCTTTCCGTCAACTGCTATTCTGCGCACGGCGTCCCGATCGTCCCTGAGGCGTAAAAGCAGTTCGTGCTTGCTCTCCCCTGTGGGAAGGTGACAGGAGGGACATCTGGTGTCGAATCGTCTACTTTGGCTCCATGCCAGCAAACTGGTACGCATGTCAGTTAGCTTGTGTAAGTGTTCCTGACAAGGGGGGCCAATGTCTGGACAATTGGGATTTGCTCACATAACTTCTCGAGCAGGATTGCACACTACGACGCTGCGTGTCAAGTTATCGCCTATATCAACTTCATGAACAGTACGGACGGCCCAGACTACGGCATCTCTCTCGAGCCCTCCAGTGAGTACCTACAAGGTTAGCCAATCCATCGCTCCGAAAATATATATCACATCACTTACGACGGGTAACAAGCACAGCCCTCCGCCTCAAAAACCCGCCAGGTAGGCCGATGCCTGATGTGGCATAAGGAAGATCGGCTTTGGTCATACTTAATCTTCCAGCCAAGGGGCTCAAAGACCAAGCAGTTGGAGAAAAGCAGCAGCTCAACGCTTCACAACAAAGACTGTGTGATTTGACAACGTCGGATCACGGTCAAGCCTGCAGCAGCCTTTACGCCAGAAGATCACCCGGGTGACGTGAAGTTGCTTTCTGGGCAGGAAGACGTGCCACACGTGCTCGAGTCACCACGGAATGTGGACACACACCTCCTCGAGTGGTAGGTCCTGAGATCATTGCCAGAGCAACACTTGCACTTTGCGGTAAGGAAGGCCGCATCGTCCAGAGTCCACCTGTCGGCTGTGGTGCTGTGGTGCTGAAGGCTCACGGCTCGCACTTGAAGTGAGGTCGCCGCCTCGGTGGACTTGTGCGGATCCGGTCACCTCCTACTCGAGGGAGCTCCTGCCTTCCGCAGCAACTCACATAGCACCTTCCACGAACTTGGTCAGCTTTCGTTCATAAGGTACCATCCAACTTAGTACACACCCTGGCGGGGCGCCCCGTACAACCTGGAAGCTCCTTCCCCGTACCCACGAACTGACGGGACTCTTTGCGAACCTAACCTGGAAGTCAGATGACCAATGAAAACCTCGACCTGTGTTCGTTCCAGTGTTCAGGAACCTCCTTCCATCACCGCCCATCCTTCTACACTCAGTCAGACTTGGGGCTCGTGGTCCCAACTGGCAGTCTGTTTCAGTCTTACCACGTTGGCCGGGCAGGAACCGTCTCGTGGCTCCCAGAGCAACCGCCATTAGAGGCACCTCACCTTATCATCTCAGCAGTCTTACCGTTATAGTAGGAGCCAACTTACCTGGTATGTGCCTCCTTTCTACAATTCTTCTTCTCTCCTGCCGGCATCGTATCATAGGTATCTCTACGCTTGCCTCTTACATCAGCCGCCCATCCACAACTACCTCACCTTAACTGCCTCAAGGGACTCATGCTTTCTGCATGCCCTGAATGGGAACGGTCTCCTGGTGCTTAGCTCGCCTCTGGTACTTTCATTTGCTCTTGCCATGCCGTGCGCTGTCGCCAGTATTGGTAGGAGCGTTTGGAACCAGCTTCGCTTGCTCCATTTGGATTCGCGCCTGGTTCCGAGCATCGGGTCCTGGCCGAGCTTAAAACCCTTTTCTCCTCGATCATGGAACTCTCTCTTCTTCTTTTTTCTCACTGTCATCTTCCTCGTCCTTGGTCTTTACAAGCATCAACAGCACATCTTCGCAGACATCCGTTCAAGATCACTTCTCAGGCCACCTTGCTCGATAGCTTGAACTATCATCTTAACCCCCCTGCACTCGCTTCTATCGCAGCGTCTTGGTACTGAAGTTCGCCCAACGTCCAGTTGATCGGTTTCTTGTCAGTCCAGTATCTCGTCTGGCTCCAGTGTTGGTTACGACCCAGATTTTCGAGTGAGTCCACCCCTGATTCCACTCCTGGACGGTTGAGGCACGTCTCCTCCCTTCATAATACATGTCCATTCCTCTCCGCCATATGGCATGGCAGCAATGAGACAGGAGTCGGTTATTGTGGCAGTCCATTGGAGAGCATCGTTCGAATCTCCTGCTCCGTTGACAGCAAGCATCACAAGTTGATACTAATGATGTGCTGACGTAGAAGCCTTAGCCCACCCCGAGTCACGTCTACCTGGTATGTTCCTGTCATCATCTCCCCAAACGCCTTGCGTCTTCTCCCATCCAGTTCTGACAATGTGATGGCCAGGTCCAACATGTCCATGCGGCCTCCCTTTCGCCAGGGTTCGGTAGCTCCTGGTGAGCCGGCTCCCAACAACCGCGGCCACCCCTACATGCACGGCTCCCCCACCGTCGGTCAGTATGAGGTTCTGCAGGCTCAGGCGCAGGCGCAGGCGCAGGCTCAGCTCGGTCGCCATCCCGATGGTCTCGGTGCTGTGATGAACCAGTTTTCGTCACTGTCACTCCCCAGTGGCCCCATGCCAGGTGGATCAGCTCTTCCTCAACACATGACCGCTCATGCGGCCTATTACACTGCTGGTGGAGAGGGTGCCATTGCCTACACCCCTTACGGCCCCGTTCCCATGGGCAACATGTCTCAGGTCCCTGAGGCCTATCATCAGGCTTCCCTTGGTCCACAGTATCCCATTCACAGCGGCTTCGGACATATTCCCGTGCCATACTCTGTCCTTGGTCCATACACTCCAGGACGCGCAACATCATATGCGGATCGCAGCAACGACGTTCCTGCCTTGGAGAACCGCCGTGGCTCCTACTCCACCACCGAGTCGACTCCTGCGACCCCCTTCTTCGGCCATGCCTCCGACCGTGGCAATGCGGCTCGCATCTCTGTTGCACGCTCGACCTTCAACACGCCATCACCCGACCACGCACAGGCTGCAGCTGGCTTTCAGAAGGCCTCAGTCATCGAGGACGTTGACCTCGAGGCGCTCTTGAAGCAGGACCCCGCCATTCCCCGTGCCGTTCCTGCAGTCTTCACTCCGCCGCAGCACATGAAGACCCTCGAGCAGTGTCTCGAGAACCGCATCGTTGGCAACCGCAATGTTTACATTCGCGGACTGCACCCAACCACCGATGATGATCTGTTGCTCAAGTATGCTCAACGCTTCGGAGACGTCGAGCAGTCCAAAGCCATCATTGACACTGCCACTGGCGCCTGCAAGGGGTAAGTATGCTGTCGCTATCCGTTGAACCGACGGCTGACATGTGCTCAGGTTCGGCTTTGCCAAGTTCACCGACGTGCGGAACTCGGAGAAGGCTATTCGTGGGTTCTACAGCCTTGGATATGAAGTGGGTTTTGCGAGAGTGGGTGATCCTCCCCTGAACGATGATGGTACTGACTAACTCGAGGTCCGCTATGCGAAGGAGAGTTTCAATGCTAGACTTAAGGCGGAGGGTGATGAGAGCTCTACCAATCTTTACCTTTCCAACTTGCCCAAGCGTCTCACCGAGGCTGTGAGTACATGTTTCGTGGCTATAGTGTGCAGTGCTTGGCCCGTTTGATATTGTGCTGACAACTTTCTAGGAGCTGAATGCCATCTTCGTTGGTTATCATGTCCTCTCCAGCAAGATTCTCCGTGACAGCATGGGGAACAGCCGTGGCGTTGGCTTTGCTCGGTATGTACCGCGTATTCCCGTTACCAATCATGCGCACCTATCAGCTACTGATACGTATTCAGCTTCGAGTCTCGCGATGAGTGTGAGGAAGTCATCAAGAAGTACCATGGCATGGCTATTGGCGACGATCAGATGTGCATGCAGGTCCGGTATGCCGACACTCCCGCGCAGAAGGAGCTGAAGCGTGTGACTGCTGAACGCCGCCAATTCCGCACGAACGAGTACAACATCGGCGCATACGGCACTGCTGAAGTCGGCATCCATCCGTCAATCTATGCCCCACAGCCTGGCTGGCGAGCTGCTGGACGGTTGAGCGACAGGTCAGTGTCATACTCCATGTATCGGTGTACAAGCCGGCCACTGATTACTCTCATGTAGCACTTACAACCGTGGCGGTGTTCCTGACCACATGTTCCCAGCCCATTCTGTCGACGGAGTGAACAAGGATAACAAGTACGCCCAAGCTGATTGGTCTGACGCTACCGTTGGCATACTAACCACCCACACACAGGCCGATTATGACGAAGTCTGCCAACGCCTCCGTTGATGACGGATCTGATGACGAGGGCGCCACGGTTGTTGACACCTCGATTGTGGCCAACCTCAGCACGAAGTCATCACCATCAATCAAGAGGGAGAAACTCTAGGTTGGTATCATGGCTGGATGTTGATCATAAACAGCTGTTATCGCCGTCTTGTGGACTGCGCAACCCCTTCGACTGTTTTTTTGTTCTATCTTGGGACCACTACATCCGGATTTGGTCGTCATCATCCCAGGCTCGGAAGACATGACTGCGGAGGTATCTCCAAGTCGTCTGTATATCAGCATCACTACACATGTCACCCAACAATTCCCACACATTGTACGCATGGACAAGTATGATATGCTCTGGTATGTACCTGTGGTGGAGCGGCGTACATGCACGAGATCGGATTTCCTTTGTTGTAGTTCGTCATACCCAACCACTGGGAGCCTTGTACTGAACGCTGTTCAAGGAGATGATTAGGTAGAAGTAGCTAGTAATAGGAAAATTTTTGGCAAAACTCTGAGACACACATCATCTATCAAACTGACGTCTGCCCATTTCTATTGTGACTGCATTTGCCCCTTATTCCCCGCTGATTATACTCCCATGTCCAGGGCCATAACCCTACGGATGTCGACAATGGACTTCTAAGAGCCCGTCGAATTTGTGCTCCCAACCCAGACAACAGATACGGCAGCAAAGCTATAAGTAGCATCAGTCATCCTCCCTCTAAGGTAGAAGCACGGGGTAGAGCAACTCACGCAGCCGTCGCACTGAACACCTCTTGCAGGCTCGCACTGTTAAAGAGACCCAGAGCAAGTGAGAAGATTGCAGTGAAAGCAGCGATGATACCAAGTCGCTTCGCCATATCTTGCACCAGATATAGCACGATTGTTGCCCCAATTGGCAGCATACAAGCGAGCGTGATGGTCAAGCTCCGGGTCACTTTTGGGATCCTCTTATCCGAGTAGGTGATGGCATTCTGGAACAGACTTTGCTTCTCAACATCGCTGTGCTGAGTTTAGACACTTTATTAGCTTGTGCCACGGCACGATGCCTATCCATTGTGAAAGTCGGCATGATTACGTGGATGTGTCGGCCCAGAGTGTCGTGATAGATATCAACAAGGTGGTTCGTAATCCACTGTGTAAAGATGTCGGTTGAGGTCGTATCAAGAGCGAGAACGTCTTGTCTGTTGAAATGCTTCCACATGTCTCCATCGTCCGAAATGACACAGACGTCACCCATAGACGGCGTGGTCATCCAAGTCCAGAGGTCCTTCACCGCATTTCGATGTGGATTCCCGATGGCAGCCGTCTGGCGATAGAGTTGCAAAGCCTCTTCTACCAACGAGCTCGTCCAATCAGTACTGCAGAATTGAATGATGTTTGGTCTTCAAGCTTGAACAGATAACTCACGATATTCTTTCAAGCGACATCTGATCTGCAAAATGGTGTCGAGCTGCTGAGGGCTGTTGCCGCGAGAGTTGAAATAGTTCCCAGAATCCCGTATTCGATCCCAGTCAGAGAAGTATTGCGAACGGTCCCTGTGGCCACTGTGTTTATCCTCATGCTGTATCATTCGGAGTTGCCTCTCCAGGCGGAAAAGGTCGGCTTGCAAGTATAAGATATTCTCGAGTGCCAAAGAGGTGAAACGGCGAAAGACTGTAAATGAGCCGACTACCGCCATTCCCTAGGCCAGTCTCTCGTAACCGCCTCTGATCAATGAATCATCTGGTGGCATTCTCGACCGCAAGAGCAGCTCTGACTCGACCCCTTGATATGAGAGTTTGAGAGGGAGGGAAGTTGGTCGTGGGACTGGATGCTTCGTGGGCATTGAGGACATATAAAGCCGCTCTTCCTCGTACCACTTGTGCTACTCATCGTGTTCCACAACCAAGGTATGTTGCCGAGCGCGATCAAGTGCCGAGAATGATGCTGGCCTGATGACTTGACTAGCTATTTCAGTCACACGAATTCGAGGAAACCCCTGATTGGTTTATGCATTGGGGAACAGCCTTGCCTCCCTCACTGAAGCGCGCTTCCCTGGACTCTGACTATAGGAGAGTAGCGTTAAAATATCATATATGTCTGGAAGAATTTAGGAAGAGATGAGTTACCTAGAGAGACACGCTTGAAAGAGAAAGATCTCACCCGCGATACTCAATGTAAATGTCTAAAATCCCCGTCACAATAGCCCATGCTTTGGGACGTTATGGAAAGAGGTCTGATTCAGGGGTAATCCAGGGCCATTTTTGCTCATCCGCAGAAAGTTTTCTCGAATCACTCTTACTTCTGTCTTATCGGATAAACCCGATGCTACATGTACACCGATACCCTTGGATTCTTGATTCATGCCCTATTGTATTCAGGTTTGCAAACGTTCCATAGGGGTGCTCGTGAACAAAACGTATCATTCTCAGACTGCCAATGGTGGTGGATACCTTCTAGAACAGTAGAAGTCATGTCTGTCACCTGTACAAAGAGTCGTCGGGTCCAGGACTCTTGTGGATTTGGTAAGTCTAGTCCGTTGTCGGTCTCGACTGAGAGAGACGATGAATCGACTCGACGCATTCGCCTCGAGAAGATGAAATGACGCATTCGACTGAGAAGATGAATCGACGGGCTGTAAGGTATGTTAGACTACCTAGGTAGTTTAGCATGGGGAAACATAGAAGCATCATGGATTAGTCGATGAATTATTGGCAGCTTCATGGTTGGCCGTAGGAAGAAGGTGGCTACCAGAGCGAACTCTCTGGCGAACTCTCTGCAGTCCAGCTTCTACGATCTACCACGCAATCCAATATGTCACCAACACTGTCACACCACAGCCAACATCAATCATCACGGCCATCAATGTCATCACCCGCAGCCCCGCAAGACTGTGTGTCGAGTGTCGACAGGAGAGAAGCAGCAGGACACGGAGGGGAAGGCCGCAGAGCTGGCGGGGCAGAGAAACCATCAATGGAAGGGGAGGAGAGAAAACGGGAAGGGCATTCTCGCGATGGAGGAGGAACGCTGACGGAGAGCGGTGGCAAGACCTGGCGGCTTAAGTCTCAGAACAAGGGGAAGACGACCAAAGACAACAGCAAATGTGTCATTTTATGAACGAAAAACATGCGATCCGATCCACGACACCCTCGTCATCAGTATCGTTCAAGACCACCACGGCAATCACCCTGAGCGGTCAGGGGCTGCCGCTCCAAGTATCACACCCGATCAAATCAATCAAAAACTCAACTTACTCCACTTGAAACGAGGCTGTCATAAGTCGTAAAGTCGTCGAGAGAGACATTAGCAGCATTACGTATCTCAAGTATCGCTTAGTGTCAACTTCTCCAGCTTCTCTGCTTGGAGGTCGCCAGTATCATGCAGGACAGCATCATCTGCAAATAAAGGGACATTTTGCTCCTCGCTTCCTCCCTCACTTTGTTCATCGTCCGTATCCTCTTCCTCCTCTCCCTCTTCACCATCGCTTTCTGAATCGTTTTCCAGAACGCCGCCGTCCTCTATCGACCCAGCTTGTTCACGAATAGCAGCCTCCAGATCCTTCAACATTTTCTTCGTGAATCCAGACGCCTCAGCTGAGGCATCCAGACGCTTTGCACCATGTTTGCCCATGGTCTTCTTGGCATCTTTGAAGAAAGGGCCAGGCCGCGTGCTCTTGAAGTGAAAACGTCTCTCAAAGAAACGCTTGATGCAGTTGACGTCACGGTCGAAGTACATCTCTGCGTTCTGGTGTTCCATGGATATCATCTGCGGGAAATCAATGACTATCGGCGTCAGCTTCATGGTTTCTTCTGCTCCCTGCGTATCGTTTGGGCTTGACTCCGAGATTGCCGCCGGGTCATCCTTGGCTTCCTTCTCCTCCTTGATCAGGATATTGAACTCGTTGAAATCGCCGTGTATTAGACCATGCTTGGCAAAACGGAGGATTAAATCGATGAGCTCCGCGTATAGACCAGCTGGGTCAGGTACTGCAGATATTTGCCGCATGGGATGTGCGTCAATCAGCGTCATCAGGATAGTGTGCCTCGACTGAGCTATCGGATCTGGCACGGGAAAGCCTTCTTCTTTCAGTGCTTGCATGAAGGCAAACTCCTTCATGGCCGCCAGGCGAGAGAGGTACATCCACGACCCGGATTGGCGATTTTTCAGATAATCGCGGTTCGTCTTGACTGTGCGAAAGGATATGCGGCCGAGGCGATGGATCTTGAGGACCTTTTGGGTGCCCGTAGAGTCCGCGACAATCATGATGTCGCTCTCCTTTCCAACACCTATCCGTGAGCCGACGCTGTAGATTTCCTTGCGTGAAGCATATGTGTGTAGTGCTAGGTAGTCGAGGCCGCCGTAGGTCAACCGGTAGCCGTCGTACTTTGCCTCCTTGACGCGGGCGATCAGGCCGACCTTGGCGAGATTCGAGATTGAGCGATGTACACTGCTGGCACCACCTCGGACGCGGGATATCCTCTCAATCAGAGGTGTCGGAACAATCTCATGGTTTCTGCTGCCCATCTCGACCTAGATTGCAAAGAGGCAGTTAGTTAGATGCAGTGGTCTCTTGCTGGTGAGAGGTTAAGGGCAAACTAACCGCCGTCAGGACTCTCCAGTCCTCGGAGGTGAGATGGCGCATGGCCTTGGTGTCTAACTTCATGGTTTCTGATTGCTGCCTATTCCCACGAGCTTTTGTTGATATTCGGGTATCTGTTTGTTTGATGTCGTGAGGGCATGTCTAACCCCGCCATCAACTTCAAGGAGCGACGTCAAAAAAAGCTGGCGATAAGATCACGATAAGATTAGATACCCATTAGCGTCGCTAGGAGGGGTGGGTTGTGCACGGCCACGGGGTGTCGATATATCCAGCTGACTACACAGCTCCAGCCTCCAGTGGAGCTTTGCCTCTTCGCCAGGCGGCAAAGCCTCGCGTAACCTGGGAAGCTACCAAACGATTCCGCCGGAGCTACACTCGACGACATCAACTCCATCTTCCACTTGACAAATCCACTGGCCACCAAGTAACAAACCCACGACAGTATACAGCATTAGGACCCGATCAAGTCTTAACTTTGCATTGGTTGCCTCTTACAGCACAGGCTGCACCTCCGAAGGAAGCGTACAACCCGATCCACCGGTTAAGCTCCCCTTCGTTCTTGATCTCGCCTCACAACCATGGCCGGGGACAGCGACTTGCCCAAATCCGCCGACAAGGGCAAAGGCAAAGCAGTTGACGCTGTCAAGAAGCCCGAGGAGCTGAAGAAAGACAAGGATGGACAGCCCATCCCAAATGGCAAGAAGGATGACGACAACAATGAGTGTCTGTCTTCCTTCCTACGTACCCAATCAGCTTGTGTAGGCCTCAACTGACGTTCTCTAGCGACCGAGGAGCTCAGCGAAGAGGATCAGCAGCTCAAAATCGAGCTCGACATGCTCGTCGAGCGACTAACGGTACGATAAGCCCCGCCTGCTGTTAACAAACGATGTCAGAATCTAACATGTGCGGTCTAGGAATCCGATGCCTCTCTCTACAAACCCGCCCTTGAGGCGATGAAGAACTTCATCAAGACCTCGACCTCCTCGATGACAGCAGTGCCAAAGCCCCTGAAGTTTCTTCGCCCCCACTACGAGACCCTGACGCGGCGGTACGAGGAATGGCCGGCCGGTGACGACAAAGTGTCTTTAGCTGATGTCTTGTCCGTCATCGGTATGACATTCTCGGACGAGGACCGCCAGGACACGCTCAAATACCGCCTCCTCGCTCCGACCGAAGATATCGGGTCCTGGGGCCACGAGTACGTGCGCCATCTGGCTCTAGAGATAGGAGAGGTCTACAGCAAGCGTGTCGCCAACGAGGAATCGGTCGATGACCTCCACAAGTTGGCCTTCACCCTCGTTCCTCTGTTCCTCAAAAACAACGCCGAGGCCGATGCAGTCGATCTGCTGAGTGAGCTGGAGGTAATCCAAGAGCTGATCAACTACGTCGACGAGAACACATATTCCAGAGTGTGCCTATACATGGTATCGATGGTCAACCTCCTCACCTACCCAGACAATGACAACTTCCTCAAGGTCGCGCATAGCATATACAAGAAATACAACCAATGGACGCAGGCAATGGTCGTGGCTATCAGGCTCAATAGTCTCGATCTCATCCAAGAAGACTTCAACACTGTCACGGATCCCGCATTGAAGAAGCAGCTGGCATTCCTCCTCGCCCGCCAAAGGATTCCACTCGAGCATGGACAAGATACCGAGGATGATCAGCAGATTTATGAGTGCCTCTGCAACTTGAAGCTGTCAGAGCATTTCAAGGCTCTTGGGAAGGAGCTCAACATTCTCGAGCCAAAGACCACCGAGGACATCTACAAGAGCCACCTTGAGAGCAGCAGGGTGGCGGGCATGACAAACTTCGACTCGGCTAGACACAATCTCGCCGCCGGGTTTGTCAACGCCTTCGTCAACGCCGGCTTTGGCAATGACAAGATGATGCTGGTCGACAAGGAGCCATGGGTTTGGAAAACCAAGGAAGAGGGCATGACCTCGACAGTGGCATCACTGGGCACCCTCCTTCTCTGGGATGTCGAAAATGGCTTGGACACTGTCGACAAATACACCTATGTGGATGAGGACCAGATCAGAGCCGGTGCCCTACTAGCGATTGGTATCATGAACTCCGGTGTTCGCTTGGATTCAGACCCGGCCCTGGCTTTGCTTTCAGATCCGGCCACTATAACAAACAAAGATAAGCCGCTTAACCAGACTACCTCTATCATGGGCCTGGGCCTGGCTTATGCCGGAACCCAGAAGCAGGAGGTGCTGGACATCCTTCAGCCAATGATCGGTGATGCCAGCTACTCAATGCAGGTCTCGGCCATGGCTGCGCTAGCATGTGGATTTGTTGCTGTTGGCACGGGTGACCCTGAGATCAGCGAGGCGATCATCAACACATTATTAGATGACGAGCGGAAGGAAAAGCTGAACGACAAGTGGGCGAGGTTCCTGGCTCTTGGCCTGGGCCTCCTGTTCTTCGGTCGTCAAGAGGAAGTAGATGTGATTCAAGAGACACTGCAGGCGGTCGAGCATCCTATGGCAAAGCCTACCGGTGTCTTGGTTGAGATTTGCGCTTGGGCGGGCACTGGAGCCGTCTTGAAGATACAAGAACTCCTACACATCTGCAACGACCATGTGGAGGATACTGACGAGAAGAAGGGCGACGAGCTGCTACAATCCTATGCTGTTCTCGGCATCGGCCTGATCGCCATGGGTGAGGATATCGGCCAAGACATGGTGCTCAGGCAGTTCGGCCACCTCATGCACTATGGCGAGCCCAACATCCGCCGCGCCGTGCCGCTGGCCATGGCCCTTGTCAGCCCCAGCAACCCACAAATGAAGGTCTACGACACGCTGTCGCGGTACAGCCACGACAACGACAACGAGGTAGCCATCAACGCCATCTTCGCCATGGGTATCGTCGGCGCCGGAACCAACAACGCTCGTCTGGCGCAGCTTCTCCGGCAGCTAGCCAGCTACTACCACCGCGACCAAGAGTCCCTGTTCATGGTCCGCATCGCGCAGGGCCTGCTACACATGGGCAAGGGAACGATGTCCGTCAGCCCATTCCACACCGACCGGCAGGTCCTCAGCCGCGTGGCGACGGCCGGCCTCCTGGCCACCCTTGTGGCTATGATCGACGCGAAGCAGTTCATCACGGCTAAGTCCCACTACCTGCTCTACTTCCTCGTCACCGCCATGCAGCCGCGCTTCCTCGTCACGCTCGACGAGGAGCTCAAGCCGCTGACCGTCAACGTGCGCGTCGGTCAGGCCGTCGACGTCGTTGGCCAGGCTGGTCGGCCCAAGACCATTACCGGCTGGCAGACACAGAGCACGCCTGTTCTGCTCGCGTACGGTGAGCGCGCAGAGCTCGAGGATGAGCAGTACATCAGCTTGAGCAGCACTCTTGAGGGGTTGGTTATTCTTCGGAAGGTATGTGATTGATTTGCTTTCTCTTTTCTCCCGTCTCCACTAGTGATCTGGACAGTTGCTAACCCTGAGAACTAGAACCCTGACTGGGAGGATGGCAAATAGAAGCCTTTCGTGGATAGGATGGTGATGATAGGCCCGTCGTAAGGGCTAATCTCTTGGCTTCCGGACAAAATGTGCGCGTGTACTGTATAATACGTCCTTTGACTAGGGAAGCGTAACCTCGCTTTATAGAGGTGGAGCGGTTCGTTAGGCAGGGCGGTTGGTTGAAGAGTTGAACCGGAATAGATCAATCGAGAATTCTTATTTCACTACATGTTGACCAGCTGTTTCGTGGGCATTGCCGATCAATAAGCCTGTCAAAGTTGATCCATTCCACCTCTACGCAAGAGCCATATTTCACAGTTACGGGTCAACAAGATGATGGGCGAGCCGCTAGATTGCGTTACCTAGGTCCTAACATGTTCCATGCACAAAGTGTGACAGCACACGCGCACCCACGGCTCGACGCTATCTAAATAGTACGACCTGGACTCCGGAAACGCCTTGCTCATGTAGTACTCCGGAATAATCAGGGAACCCCCGTTCATCCGCAAACCGAGGCACAGTGACCGGCACATCACCTCTTGATACCAAAAAACTTCTTCTTCTTGTGCTCCTTCTCCTTCTCCTTCTCCAGCTTATGCGGCGGAGCAGGCGCCGGGGCTGCCCCGCCATTCGCCGGCTTCGACGGCCCAGGACCGAGGTTCATGTTAGCCATGGCGCCGATAGGCGCCCTCGGACCGGACGGTATCCCGCCAGCGGGCACCGGTCTCCGACCCGGCATGCCCGCCTGGGGCGGCTGCTGCTGGGGCGGGGGAGCGGGTCGCTCGAAGAGATGCGCCGGCGGTTTCGGCTTGGGTCGGTCCTGCGGCAGGTCCAGACGCCGCTTGTCGACGGACAGGTCGCCGACCTGCCGGAGGAAGAGGCTGGGCGTCAGCATGTGCGAGGTTGCTAGGAAGACGTCCTTGCCCCGGGCGGCGGAGACCTCGTAGCAGGCGCGCGCCTCGCTGTACGTCGCGCCGCCGGCGACGAAGGCGATGATGCGCTGCCGGTTCTCGACGACGCGCCGGCCGGCGCCGGCCCAGCGCGGCGCGGCGGTGCGGAGAGACCCTTGCATTGAGGCGGCGTCTTCGTTTGGGTCCATGGGCGGTTTGACGTAGGGGAAGACGGTTGTGTCGAGGGCGCCACGGCTGAGGTCGTCCAGGAGACGTTTCAATGTCGGTTCAAAGCGTGACAGGGCATATTCCTCGTTTACTACTGAGTTCCTCTTCTCTTGCGGGAATACTGGCTGTGGTGGTGTGCGGGGTTCTTTGAGAGCTTTGATTGTGTGGCCACCGAGGAGTTCGATGTTGGTTATGAGCTCAGCGTCAGATGGCGGGAGGGATGCATGAGCCAGCAGTCTGCGGACGTCTTCCATAATGACACCACCGCGGTAGAGAACGTATGTCATGATCAGCCGTAACCTATCGGCGTGGCTGATAGCCTCGTCGTCTAAGAGGCGAACGACTTGCTCAAGGATATTCTTCGGCTTCTTAAAGTCCTCGTCCACGCCCGTGGCTAGAGTCTGCTCGACCGAGGCAATATCTGGCAACTTATGTTTTTCAAACACATTCATGGCTTCCTGCGCCATGGTAAGGTGTAGTGAGTATGCCTCTTTCATCTCCTGAAACTGAGGTAAGCCGGCCAGCATGTCCTTGATGGCGTTGAGACTAGTAGTGCTTTGGTTCTCGTTGGTAAAATTGGGATTCTGGTTGATAAACTTGTTGAAGTCGTCCATCAACTTGTCGATCGTGTCCTTCATATGTCGGTGTCGATTGTCGACCCAGACTTTATCCTTATCGTGAAGCTCCATGTCCTTCTCCTCTTCGCCCGAGGTGCCCTCGTTGATCTTCATGTGAAATGTGACCTTATCGCCGTCCTTTATTGGTAGTAGATCGTGAGCCATGGCCTGGTAGGTGAACTCGTGGACCAGAGGAGCCATCAGGTCCATGGACCTATCCGTTATGACTAGAACACCTTGTGGCCGAGATGTGGGTGGTGGGAAGTTTGGATTCCATTGAGCGTACTCGTCCAGCTCCTCTTGAACAAAACGAGCCAGGTGCCCGCATAGCACACTGGCCTCATGAGTGGGCGACCGTGGCTTATAGTATCGGACTTTGGGGTACTCGCCTAATGATACACATACGCCTGTAATCTGTTGGGGAAGAAATGAGCACCGACACAACATCCTCAGCGAACCAGGATGATTCGAGACTTACTCTCTGTGCTAAAGTCTGCATGTGTTCCCGGACTAGAAGGTTGCATGCTGGGTGGTATAGAATAGGAAAGCTCCAGGGGTCTCGAAATGTGATTAGGTGAGATTCGCGCGGGAAGAAATCGATGGTGAGGGTTTCGAAGCCTTCATAAGAGTGTTAGCTTGATGCACATTACAATAAGCCAGCGACGAACTTACCAGCTAGTTGTTGTTTAGCGACCGGTGAAGAGTCTATACGCCGTCGCAACTGGGGATCGAGCACTCCGGTCCACACCAGATAGGCCTTCTTATACCTGCGCCTCTCAAAGTCGGCCAAGACACACTCGACAATATGTGGCTGGGGCGAAAGTAAGTAGATCGCATCCATCGTCGGGTTCATATCGCGCTTCTCCTCGATCTGTTCTATATCTGTTCGACTATCAGTCGGTGGACGGAGGCTGTAGGGTGTCGAGCCGTCGTACTCGCAATGTTCTGATTGAGAATGTCATCTTCCTTGACGACATTATCGATGATTCTTTTGGAGTTCTCGTCGAGCACCAAGACCTTCCACTAGAAGTACGGCGTGTGTCAATGGCCAGACCTGGGAGTAGAGTTCGGGAGGGCGGAATGCTGCATGACGGCAACTCACATCGCCTCTGGTAATATTCTTGATAGTGTCGACGAGGACTAAAGTAGACAGCCGTCAGCTCCTGCCATGGGTGAGCTGCAATGTTTGGCGGTCGGATACATACGGTCATGTTGCTCCTGAATGGCAGAGACCCCCATCTTGACCGAAGCTCGTCACACGGCCAGGAGGTACCAGCCGGTTGGGGACGCCGCAGAGGTGAGGGAGGTAGGACAAGTGGTATGCCACGGACTGCGGTTGTATCTATGATCTATGGTCACTCTTGCGTACCGCCGTGCCCGACAGTGGAATTATGCTGGTTGCTCGGCAGTTTACTATGCAGAAAGCTTGACGGAGGTTATGTTCCAAGGTGCCTTGGCGGGGGGTTTCAGAGCGCATGGCAGCATATTCCTTGAAGTGCCGCCAGCCCCGCCAGCCTTGCATTCGTTAGCGTCCGTCTAACGGCGCCAGGACCAGGGGTCTTTTCCCCGCTCATCGTGGCTTTCCTCAGCCTCTGTGGCTGGTGCTAACTTTACCCTAACCCTGGTGACAAGTCGACGGTCATTTCGACTTCTCGCTCTCGGGTAGCTCAGTATACTTCGTACACACTCCACCTGAACACCTGAAGCTATCCGTCAACGGCCTGATTTATTAGTCTGTCGGAACCGCGAGTCGCGTCGTAGCTCAGGAGCGCATGTCATTGTCTTGCCCCATTTGCTTTGTCTGATTAGACAGGAACAACAACCGGGCAATCTTCTTCCTTGCTTCTCAAGGAATCCATAGTTATCTTGCCTGCATCTGGAGCTCCCTTTCGCAAGAGGTCTTAAGTCTTGACCAAGCCGTTTGCCACTTCGATGCCATCGGCAACTTTCCCAAGCTACTCTTGATGTCTAAGAGGGTGTCGCAAGCTACTACGATGGATCGGATGGTAGGGAACGGAGACGCCGAACAAACTCAGGCGATGATAGCCTTATAGCCAAGACGTCACGGCCTTGAGAGCACGACTATCCGCTCTAGCCGCTACTACAACTCCTTTTAGGTCTCTAAAACGCTGCAGATCAGTAATCGGTGCCAAGCACACGATGAATAGACACTCGAAACCCGAAACCTGCGAAAAGCCAGGTTCCGACTGTAAATACCTCTACCTTCCCACCCTTGGCTCATCGGCGATACGTATGTTCGTGCCGTACAAGATTTTCGGTGCAGCTGGTCTGTAGACATGATAACGCCGACCCTCCCAAGTCTTCGGACGGAAGGGCCGCTTTCTCGTGGTTGAAAGACGAGGATTCATACCAATTCGTAGCGGTGAAGGCCCATGTCAGCGCGGGATCACCCGCTCGGGAGCAAGCCGTATCTGAATCATTGTTCAACCATCTATCTAGATAGAGACTACGGCACGAGACGAATGACGTCGAGAGCTGAATGATTCAAACCCTTGCGTGTCCTGGTAAGGCGAAAGCTTACCTTGCCCCTGGTTTCGCGCTAATGAGCCGTGTGGTGCTTACTCATGGCCGTGGCCAACCTCCACCCGGATGGCTCGCCTCAGGGGCTCGACCAAATACGTGATACGCAAATCTGCACAACAAAACTTCTGGAATCATCTACCTCTGGTAACTCTGTTTGAAAACTGTATCCCACCCATGGTCTCTGCTAGGGGCCTGACATCACGGTAACATGCAGACATGACCGGCATACACTAGATCGACCTTCATAGCCACCCTTCGCCAGCAAGTGACTCAAAAACCTGAATTCTGCGGGCGGCGTAGCTCTATCAATATCAAATCATGACCACCCCCATGTGTCCATCGAAGTGGCGACAATCCCGGCGCCAACGAGGCGTGGTCATGCGGTTGGGGTACCACGCGTCAGTGATTCCAAAATCTTGACTTCTGCCTCGAAACTGGAGCCTGGAGTCGCCCACCGCCTCAGTCTCGGCAGCACCAGGGCCGTCAGTGGCATCAAATCGGGGGTGAAGGATGCCAGCTGTGGCGACGACTTGGAGAGAAGGAGAACCAGTAGGCAAGCCA
This sequence comes from Coniochaeta ligniaria NRRL 30616, assembly GCA_001879275.1. Lineage (NCBI taxonomy): Eukaryota > Fungi > Ascomycota > Sordariomycetes > Coniochaetales > Coniochaetaceae > Coniochaeta > Coniochaeta ligniaria. The sequence continues at coordinate 906,451 of KV875095.1, read as the reverse complement.
TGCAGCTCTGTGAGAAGGTCCACAGGTACGGCGAACGCTTGTCAAGCATCTCGACGACGTTGTAGAGGTATGTCTGACATGAGCCTATGCACACCTGGCACTTCTCCCGGACCACTCGTGGCAAAGGAAGCAAAGGTGGCGGCGAGCCCGTTATGTGGCCAGTTGGTGCTGAAGGTTGCTGGAGTGCGACGTAGAGGACAAAGGGCCGATGAATGATGTGTCTTGCAGCGTAGTAACGTATCCTGAGCACCTTGCCCCTATCATTAGCCACAGGCTCGGTCCCTATGGGCGGCCGAATCTTGCCCGGTATGGAATGATACCACTCTTCGAGCTGCCGGTTGAGCTCTGAGCTCAGGGTCAGGAGCTTGTGCAGACTGATATTGTTGAGCATGGCCGGATCCTCCGCCAAAGCATTTATGTCTGCATGTTCACGGGAGTATAGAGAGCTGTGTATCCGGTTGAGGAGTCGCCGTATAGCCGTCTCGGCCACAAAGTAAAGGACGTCGTTATTCTCGGTCACGTTTAGCGTTCTTGGAAGTGGCATCTTGTCTGCTTGTGGTTCGATCCCGCTTCTAGGGACATCCAGCTCGGCTGCTCGGTCACTATCATCGCTAGTTAGCATCGTAATTGTATTAAGGGGAGTTGGAATTAGCAGTACCATTCTATCATAAAGCAACTCCAAAATAACCGCATGTAGTTATCGTTGTGGTCGGTGTTGATGCCAGCTCTCTTGAGCCTGGAAACAAGGGTCTGAGTCAGCGGTTTCCAAATGTTTCCATATGAACTTGTCTTCGTATCCATACCTGTCATGGAGGGATATAAACTTCTGAGAGGCATAGTCCGCCATCTTCCAGCTATGCAGAGGTCTTCCGAGGTGCGCAAAGTAAGACGAAGCGAGGATCAATGATTGGCACACTTCCATGGATGGGCGAAAGCCCCATACCGTGTGGCGGAGGATGATGCGTAATGCGGGCTGAAAGAACTGAAGAGCGAGCTGGTCTTTCTTTGCTTGTACTTCAGCATCGACGCGGTCGTCTCCGGGCGATACGAGGCAGCCGAGGGCGTATACGCAGAGGCAGATTGCCGTCTCCGGCGTGTTCTCTGGCCCGCGTTTGTAAAGATTTGCGTGCCATGCTCCGAATTCTTGATAAGTGAATAAAGGAAAATTCGGGTGGACAAGCGAGAAATAGTTCTGCGCAAGTGATTCGAGTACGCTGGGGTTTAAAGCTGGTAGGGGTAGATGGTCTGTTGTGTCATTTGGAATATCTAGGCAGGTAGGGAGAGGGAGACTCTGTTCTATTGTGAAGAAGTAGTCCTCCGGATAGTCTCCAATCAGTGCCTTGACGCGGGGCCATGCAAGCAGTGAATTCGCCGAAGTGGAATGGCCATGCGGGATCAGAAATTGGGCCTGCTCACTCTGTCGAGTGTCCAGCAGGTTCTCTTGCGACCGATTGGACACTGAAGCAGGAGATGCGGCCGCAATTTGGGGGGAGTGGGACACATCAAGGGGGTGAAGAGCCGACCGAGTGGCGAGAGGAGACCATAAGCCGGGAGTGGTGTCCTGAGTCCCCCGTGTTAGGTCGTCGAGCCTTTGGCTCTGCTCCTCAAGAAGGGCTTCGATCCTGGTCAAGCGTTCCACGACCGCGCCAGGACTAGACGGCTCGACCCTATGGAGAAACGTCAGCAGCGTTTCCTCTCACCTTGGGGCGGGTTGTCATACCGGTCTGCGGGCAGCTCCTTGTAGATACAGTCTGCGTTGCTCTCTTCACACGTCGAGCACCGGGGCCTGCCGCCGTCGCACTTGCGCTTACGATGCCGACAGAAGTCGCAAGCCAAGAGTGCCCCTGTAGATTCCCAAAAGTTAGGTCATCTATTTGGAAGATGGCAGAGCAGTGACGCACGTTTCCTTGTATAGTTCATCTGGTATCTTGTGTGGCGTTACTAATGAAGTGTTCGGGAAATCAACCCGCCCTGTCCGAGATGTGCCGTATGTAATAATGTCAGGGCGCTGCCGGCAGTCTTTTAGTCTTATACCAGAGTGACACCGGTCATCCGCAACCGAGGCAACAGGGCAAAGTCTGCAGTCAAGCTGGACTCGCGCCAATATAGATCGAGTTTGTTTTCCTCATGGGGCTCCCATGCGTCGATCCATGAATGGATGACCGAGCTACGGTCCAATCGATGGCGACAGAACACCGAGTCTAACGCACCATAGCCTCCCGGGATACAGCTTGAGTCCCGTGCTAGAGCGAGCGGTACAGTAGCGATTGGCTGGACGACCCTTGTGAGTCTAATAAGCACGGCTGATGAGATATGGGAGGTTGAGTACAAGAGACGACAACAGGATCGCTGCGTATATTTGACCTGATTGTGGCGTGTCGAGACTGTCGAGGCGCGCCAAATACGAGATGCTAAGGAGAGAGGAATGGCTTAGCTCGACAAAAGCGACGGTGTTCTCTAGCTTTCAACTCCGCCAGGAACAGAGTCCGAGACCTTCGAAAAGGGAATAAGTGCTATGGACCTTGGGCTAACAGAACTCAGCAACGGAACAGTCAGATGCAGGCCAGGCCGTTGGAGATGTCGGGTGTGTATGCACTTTCCTATGTCCACACCTCCTCCAATAACTTCACAACGGGGTCTAGCCGCTTCTGGGGTGCCCTGAACATCCCCGGTCAGTCACCCGTCTGCATATGAGTGACGACAACCCTGCAGCCCCGAGGCTGACCAGGCAGTGACTGCATTCTTTGGTAAGCCGTATGCTCCAAAGACTGCTCCATTATAGCAACGAAGACTGGCACCCATCGAAGCGATCTTGAACGGCGTGGCTGGTGTAGTTCCGCTTTCATGCTCGAGCCATGTATCTTTCTGGTCACCTTCTCAGATCTGCCCCTTCTATCCTAGAATGCTGCAATCCTGGATAGCCTGCCGAGCCTCGGTCATCAAATGAGTCGGGGAGAGCGATTGGCCGAGCGAGAGCGCGGCTTGTGTATGGATCTCATCGATGTCATAAACCTGGAAGGAAACGCTAATTTGCCGCAACAGGACCCCGGATGGATAGAACTCGAAAGAGAGCAAAGAGGTAAGAGATGCCTTCATCCGTAACGCCGGGAGTGACGTGTCAACTTTCCAGTATAGCCGATCGCGGATACGCTGGCTGGCTGGTTCTGCCACGAATTTCGTCAGAAGGCCGGTTGAGGGCCGACGAAGCTGCGAGCATTAGCGCCCTACCACGGCATAAGCGCAGGCGAGGGTGTAGGGCAGGGGCGATGGAACGTCGCGTGTCTTTTCAGCCTTGTAGCAGAGAGTCGGTCACTGGATTGTGTGTTGCAGTCATCCCAGCAACCCAAATGAGCCCGCCAAGCGAGATAGCGAGGATAGGCCTGTCCAGCAACTGCAGCTCCCCGAGCTCTTACGGAGTTAGTGCAGGAAGAATCGGTGTTGACCGGGCATGACCCGGCATCTTACAGACTGGCACCTCCAACAAACAACAAGCGTGTCAAGATGTCATGTCAAGATGTGAAGCCATGGCAAACTTGGCAAGCATGGTCCCGGCCGGTTGACAGGGCCATCGGCTCCGGCGAAGCTTGACACAGCCCACTTGCGGCTTTGCGGTGATAAGATCGGCGTCTTCTGGTCTCAGCTGTCGATTGCGACAGGCCTCTTTGTTTGTCGGTCCTGTCCGTTAGGAACAATTGAGTTCGGGCCAGCGGGGACGAGCAACAGCTTTGCACGTAGGTAGTCCTCTATTGGAACTCGGATGATTACTCAAGTATGGCATACATGTCGACTTTGTGTCTGATCCCAAAAAGACACCAGAAGAAACTAGGAAACTGCCAGGATGCCACGCTTCCCTAGCGTCAAGTCTACACTAACTCTATCGTGCCTTCTAAAGATCGTGATTACGGTACAGATTACTAACCCGGGGACCCCTTCTAGGCTACCTTATGTAACACAAGACTTGAGACATCCGGCCTCTGCGCATCTGTTATCTCAAATAAGCATCTCAAATACACCAACCTGGCAATCCACAACAAGCATCTCCGTGCATAGCGCTTCGACTGCGTGTTGTGTGGTTATTTCTAATTCGCAAGGATGATGACGCATCACGCGGTAGGCCGAAGAAACGAGCCAAACTGCCGCGGATCTAGCGCCAATATTAAGGTTTACGCCGAAGAATCATCCCTGATATCCGGGATCTCGGACTTCTTCATGTTGTTTAGTGCCTATCTTGGGATAACATCATCTTCTGTGACGACAGATCGACCTATTAACCTACCCCTACATACACAGTAGGCCGTTGAATCCGCGTCCATGTCCGCCCTTCAACTTTAAACGGCTCCAACAATTGTCTCGTTTGTTCTATTTCTGTCCTTAACATCCGCTAACAATCGCAAAGTGGAATGCGCCGACATCCCGCACGTCAAATGGCGCCAAGCCTTGATGAGTTATCACGGAGACTCTGCGAGGCTTCACCTATTGCCGAATCATGGCCGTGGTGTTAGGCGCTTCTTGGACTACGGCTAGCTTCACCTCGGCCTTACCAATGATTTGAATTGAGGTCGAGATCGTGATGTGCTATCCAGCGCTCGATGTTCTTGCCTAAGTGGGCAAGAACACCCGAGGCTTGTGACCAGTTGTCTGTCTAGCTTCAACGTTTCTGTTGAAGCCGCCTCAACGACTAGTCTCTCCAGCCAGGGTCCGTGGCGCCTCGATGTTAGTCATGACCGTATATGTCCTTCCTGAGATGGTCGAGCAGGACGCCGCTAGACCAGCCTCACCGCCGGCAACGTTCTGCTTCTCGGCCGGACTCTGCATTTTCGGAAATTACTAACCCTGAGAAGGCGTCAGACGTGAAGCTGTTTTGGATCTGTGGCGACCATGCTACGTACTAGGACCATGATGTGCATGGAAGTTGGTGTCTTAATGGTGGTCAACTGTGCGCCAGTCAGCATGTGGCGATGGTAAAAAACTTATGCATATGGACACAAGCCAAAGACCACATTGTTAGTCGACTTGGCCTGCTATATAAGCTGGGGCTACTGTGGTGGTTTGTCAGAGCCATGTGTTTGTCTGTGCGACAGCTCTATACAGGGACATGGTCATTCCAAGACCGGCACTAAGGAAGATGAGGTCAGTCGTCATGCCGTGGAGTTACCTGGGAGGACTCGAGGGTATGCCTCTTCTCGTAGGTTTAGCTGTTGTCAATTCAGGTAAGACGTCATCGCCTCAGAGGAGTACGAGGGAACAGCTGATTGAAAAGCAAAAGTCTCCATGGCTCACTTTGGCTATGATCAGGTACGTCGCCCTGGCCACCTCATCCTCTGCTTCATCTCAGCTCATATCCGAAGGGTGTATTTTCAGGGGCTCTCATCTCGGCGGACTTTATCAGACTCTTCCCACAGACAAAACATGCCAACATTTCGGGAATTACCTCGAGCTGCTTTTCGGTATGCTATTCCACTACGAGCTAAACTAGAGAAGCGGATGAACACTGACTTAGCTGAGCTCGGTGCCTTCTTCGGCTGCATCGCAAGTTTCACGGCTGGTGACCAGTTCGGCCGAAGAAAGACAGTCTGGTTAGGGCTATCCATGAATGTCGTCGGAGCCATACTCCAGATTACTGCGTTCCATTTGCCACAGATGATAGTTGGACGTATCATAAACGGGTTCGGAATGGGTGTGATCTCGTCTACCTGTCCCGTCTTCATGGCCGAAACATCACCATTCCGGCTCAGGGGTAAGCTTGTCGTGCTAGGTTCGGTCTGCAATACCATCGGCTTTTGCATCGCCAATTGGATTAACTACGGATTATATGCCAATAACGGGCCCGAACAATGGCGCTTTCCTTTAGGCTTTCAGCTCATTTTCCCTCTAATCGTGGCTGTCATCCTGCCATGGGTGGTGGAGTCGCCTCGCTGGCTGTTGCTGAAGAACAGACATGAGGATGCACTCAAGGCACTGGCGAAACTATATGGAAAGTCTCATGCATTGGATGACCAGGACTTGAATGATGAACTGTCGTCCATTTGCAGGAGCATTGACGAGGAAAGGAAGAATCGCGCTCCAACCAAAGATGTTCTTCTTTTCCGAGATTCGAATCAGAACATGCGCCGACTACTGCTAAGGCGAGTCCTAGGCCACTTCAACAATGCATACAAACTACTAATACGTTGATATATAGTTGCGGGACCCAACTCATGCAGCAATTCACAGGGGTAAGCGGCTTGGATTTCCTGTTCAGGCCATCGGCAGGCTCATTATCGACTCCGATTGGAATATGCTCAGGCTAACACACCTTGTAGGTTAACGCCATGAGCTACTACCTCCCTACGTTGCTGATTCAGTCTGTGGGGGTGTCAAGTGCTTATGCACGCCTCCTCACGGCGGCTAACGCGACATTATACCTCGGGGCCGCGCTTCTATGCATATTCCTGATAGACCTGGTCGGTAGGAGAAAGTATGTCATGCTCCCTCCGCTTACAGGTGACCACGGCTAACGTACAGCTCAGGTTGCTACTCTATGGCTCGCTAGCCACTGGCTGCTGCTACCTTGTCGCAGCTATAACTCTCAAGGAAGCTCTCATCCATCCGGATGCAAAGAAGACTCTCGGGGCCGTAACGACTTCCATGTTCTTTCTGTACTATTTCACTTACGGAACCAGCTTCGCCAAGGTACCATGGGTTTTCAACTCCGAAATCAACAGTCTTGGCTGGCGAGCGAGAGGCGCGGCAGCTGCGACTGCAACTAACTGGATCGGTGGCTTCATTGTGGTGCAGTTCACTAAGACAGGGGTCAACAATCTGGGATGGGGCTTCTATCTCCGTGAGTTCATACCTCGCATCATTTGTGGCCTGACACGCGCTGACTGTAACGAACAGTTTTCGCTTGCTTCTGCTTCTCGTTCTTCCCCATCGTGTACTTGCTGTATCCTGAGACTTGTCGACGCACGCTCGAGGACATGGACGAGATCTTCAAAGAAAGGAGGGGTGCGTTCGTATTCTCCCACCCGGTGCTTACGCAGCGGCAGCGGCCGCAGGCTTTCATTGAAGCAGAAAGGCGCAGGATCGAGGCTGCCTCAGACTCCGAGGAGGCTGGGGCTCGAGCCCCACGGGGGCTGCTCGCAGTGTGATACATGCAGGTCGTGACCGGGGCACTTAGTCAGGACAATGCTTGGAAGGGTCACACGAGCTCGGCTATTGCTTCGTTGGTACCTCTCAAGGTAACAACCCTATGTTTTCGAAGTTCTATACCCATACAGGCCACATTTTCATATTTAGATAGTCAGTTTTACATATAGCATTCTTTGAATCGTCATCTCAAATGGTCATTCACTCAGTTAGGGACGTTTGAACAAGCTCGGTACGTGACAAGGACTACTTCGTGCTGGTCTTTGGTAGGCGGGAGAACTCCTAATGTCCCTATCCCAAGTCAGCTCTCGCAAACTCGGTGTCTTGAGTCTTGACCAACATTCACACGATGGAGGACCTGTATGTGACAGTCCAAGCTTCGCAAGGTAAGGCGTCAATGAGGACGAGCTCTAGCATGGTGGTACGCCAACAGCTCCGGCCAAGGAGAGGATGATGTGCAATCCTCCTATAGCACCGAAACTAGATCCTGGAATTGTACAACCATGCTAGAGTCATCAACCGTATAACCTTCGTTCGCCGCAAGGGAACACAAATGTCGAGGTCGAGAAGTACAGCGTCACATCGCCTCCTATTGGTCGTTATCTTACCTAATTGGGGCAAAAGTTCTCTTATCGATGAGACCAAGCACATATCACGAAAAGTTTACAGGTTGACTTCCTATACTCGGGTTAAGGACGAAAACATAGGTCGAATACCTGCGATTATCTTGTCTCGCTCAGTTGAGTGCTCGAGATCAAGGTCTCGCCGCCAGCAAGTCGAGAGGAGTCACCGAGCCATTCCGCCACCCACGCCCTCACCTGCGATATTCAGCCTTCACACGACATCTGAACACCGACATGTTTCTTAGCTCCTAACATAAAAGGCCGGCAATCTCCAACTACCTAGAGAGGAGGGTTCTTGTCACAATCATCAGGGCATCTTCCCTGCAACACACTACCAAGATCCTGCTACCACGTCTTGAGCCTTCTCCAAAATGGTGGCATCCTCGCTATCTATGCAAGACGGAAACAGTACTCCAGTCCAAGATATCGAGAAACAGGCAGAGTCCATCGAGAGCCAATACAAACCACACCCTAACGGCCTCATCTCGCTGCTCAAGGTAAAAGACGGCGAGGTCTATGAGGTCAACCCGGAGAAGCACCCGAAATGGTACCAGAGATTCCTAGACACGGGAGCCGAGGAGAACGGCATCAAGCCAGTGCCCCTATCCCAGAGAACGAACAGACAGTACAGCAATCTATTCACCATGTTCTTCACCTGTCTGCTTTGTCTCCTGCCGTAGGTTTCATGACTTCTTCCCCCAGCCTCTACTGCACTAACACCAAGCCTAGAATACCAACCGGCATGCTTGCGACGCTCGTGTTCGGCATGGGCTTGCGGGATTCCGCTCTGGTTATCTTGTTCTTCGCCATGATCACATGCATACCGCCTGCCTTCATGGCTACAGGCGGTGCGAACACAGGCCTCAGACAGCAGGTTCAAGCAAGATACTCATTCGGGCAAGTCTGCTTCCCTAACCACCGAAGCTTTACTGCTAGACCTAGATGCTGATCTGCCTCACCAGCTTATACCTCGTCACCATCCCCCTCCTCCTCAACGCAGCCACAGTGACGGGCTTCTCGCTCGTCTCGGCCATCGTCGGCGGCCAGGCCATCGCGTCCCTCAACCCAGACAACGTCAGCGTCAACGTCGGCATCGTGATCGTCTCTCTCATATCCTTCGCCGCCTCCTTCATGGGCTACAAGGCGCTCCACTTCTGGGAGCGCTGGACGTGGATCCCAAGCCTGATCTCCCTCGTCATCGCCGTCGGCTGCGGCGGCAAGTACCTCCACCTCCAAAGCGACGTGCCGCCGTCGACGGCCCCTCAGGTGCTCTCGTACGGCGGCCTGATCGCCGGCTACTTCCTCACCTTCGGCGGTACCGTCTCAGACTACTCCGTCTACCACGACCCCAACGGAGCCTCAAAGTACGCCACCACCACCCCCATACACCCATCTCTGACATAGCTAACCCCCCCTCCAGACTCAAGATCTTCACCTACACCTACCTAGGCTTCTTCCTCCCCTCCGTCCCCCTCCTCATCCTCGGCGCAGCCATCGGCGGCGCCGTGCCCCAAGTGCCCACCTGGTCAGCCGCCTACGCCGCCACCGGCGTCGGCGGCGTCTTCGCCTCGATGCTCGCGCCCGTGGGCGGGTTCGGCAAGTTCGTCGTCGTCCTGCTGGCCCTCAGCGTCGTCGGCAACATCGCCATCAGCATGTACAGCGTCGCGCTCAACCTGCAGATGCTGCTCCCCCCGCTGGCGCGCGTGCCGCGGTTCGTGTTTACTGTTGTTGTTTTTGCGGTCATGATCCCGCTGAGCGTCAAGGCGGCCGAGAGGTGGGAGGCTTCGCTGGAGAATTTCTTGGCGCTGATTGGGTACTATGCCGGGTGCTTTGATGCTGTGCTTATTGTTGAGATGTTGGTGTTTAGACGGATGGATTTCGAGACGTATGATCATGCTATTTGGAATGTGGGGAGGAAACTGCCTACTGGACTGGCGGCTATGGGTGCTTCGGTTATCAGCTTTGGGTTGGTTGTTCCGGGTATGGCTGAGGTTTGGTATACGGGGCCTATTGCCGAGACGACGGGCGATATTGGGTTTGAGTTGGCGTTTGTGGTTACGGCTTTATTTTATGTGCCGCTGCGGTGGTTGGAGATTAGAATACGAGGGCACCTTTGAGGTGTTGTCAATTCAGGGGTATACTTGGGCGCATGTGGAAAACAAGAGTGATATCAATGCATCAATATGTCAATGTGGACTAGCACGTACAACTGGGAGCTTTAAGAGACTCTCCGGCTAACTACCAACCCTTGCAGGCTCTCTTGGGCTTGCTTTTCCTCCATTCCCACCCCCCTTTCAAGTCCAGGCATCAATCAAAAACGAACACCAAGCCGGCCGGTCGGCACGAGAAAGCAATCTAACAAATACGCCGTCCAGCCAAAGTCTAACCCAAACGTCATAAAATCATGCTTGCTCATGCAGCGTCAGCACTGGCGACAGGCTGAGCGACCCTCGTGACCTGGACACCGGCACGGATAATGCGGCTACCAGTCGAATCGTTGACAACGATGGCGTCCTTGTTCTCGAGCTGAGCCCGCTTCCAGATCTCCACCTCGCATCCACCACGGATGACACCAACGCGCATCGTGGAAAGCAGGTTGTGGGCCGCGTTGCTGTGGTTGTAGACGCCGCCGTTGAAGATGGCCGTGGCGTCCTTGCCGATGGCGGAGGTGATGAGGGCCTTGCCGCCGGGGTGGTCCTTGATGAAGCTTGTAACGTCGTGGATGACGCCGGCCACTGCCACCAGGGCCTTGCCGTTCTTGGCATCGGCGACGAAGTCGTCCCAGGCGATGACGGGGAGCTGCTCGAGGGGAATGCCCCAGTCGAGCTGGGAACGCTTGGCGTCGAGCTTCTTCTGCTGTTGCTGCAGACGGCCCTTCTCGATTTCGTTGGCGCGGAAGGTGTTCAGGTCGTAGGCCTGTCCGATGAGGCTCATGAGGTAGATGAAGAGCTTGGTCGGGTCGTACTGCCACCACTGAATGGCGTTGCGGTAATCACTCGGGAACTCGTGGTGGAAGTTGTGGTATCCTTCACCAAGGGTGACGAGAGCGGTGATGACGTGGTCGCGAGGGCTGTTGCGGTCGTCGAACGGCTGGTCGCCAAGCCAATGGGCCAAGCTGTTGACGCAGAAGGTAGCCTGCTGGATGAAGAAGATGCGAAGGATGCCGGCGTAGACGTATCCGCCGACCCAGTCGTTCCAGCCCAGGCCGCAGACAAGAGTCGGGAGAACCAGGCCCATAAAAATGACGGACTTGAGGTAGTTCTTGTGCTGCCAGATGACGACGGGGTCCTCGTTCAGATCGGTGATGTCGGTGCGGCCGATTCTCTTGGGGTTCTGCTTCATGACCATCCAGCCGATGTGGGAGTATAGGAGACCCTTGCGGACCGAGTATGGATCCTTCTCCGTGTCCGTGTAACGGTGGTGACTCCGGTGTCCAGCGCTCCACCAGCGGCAGCTGCCCTCTACGGCGCCGGCGCCCGCAGCAGCAAGGAAGATTCGGAGCGGAAGGCGAGCCTTGTATGACCTATGTGACCAGAGGCGATGGTAGCCTATTTCCGTCTGTCAGTATATATGTGATAGACTGATTAGGATAATCGACTTACCAGCTGTGATACCGAGACCGCAATAAAAGTAGTATACAACGGAGAACACCAGTGTCTTCATCCGAAGGGGAACCCAGTATGAGGAAATGAGTCCGACCATGGGCACCATGATGATGAGAATCGTGTTCAGCCAGTTGACATGCTGATACCAGTTCTTGAGGGTTATCGGTAGGTCTGTGATGTGAGGCTTCTTGGGATCAAGCTTCTTGTTGGTCCGAATGGGAACATAGTCGCTGGTGCCATCCGGGAAAGCCTCAGCTTGCACCGGGGCAGATGACGTTGAGGCCATCTCGGGATAGGCTTCGAGGTGTTGAAGTCAAGAGACGTCTCGACTTCCTCTCGATATTAGGTTCCGTTGAGGTTGAGCGGAGGCCAGATGGTGGAAGTAGAGGAGAGGAGGAGGGTCCGGCAGAGGCACAGAAGATTTATATCAGTCAGGCGTAGGGGTGGTGTACCAAGGGGACACTAGTAGCCCTTCCGAGGCCCGACACTTTTTTTGCTGAACGCCAAAGGTGAAAGTTTGGTATGGGCGGGGCAGGCACGGGGAAGGAGTGAAAGATTCCTTTGGGGGGGACAGGTACTGGCCAGGTCAGATGAAACGTGCTTTTTGCCTCCGCATGAACTGGCCAGGTTTGCGTGGCCTGGAACAGTCGTAAATGGACGGAGACTGTTGGGCGAATTCAGGTGGAGATGGACGTTTTAGTGTTGATATTGAGCTCGCCGTGCCGGCTTACAACTGAGGAAGCTATCATGAGGCGATTGTATTCCAATCAGGGCTGATTCATCTCAGCGATGGCACCATTCTCATCTTCATCAGTTCACAAGCAAACAACAAATCGCAAGTTCATGATTTAAACTTCAGCCGAGGAATGACTCTACATGCTCATCCAGCAACTGGCCAGTCGTCGTTTGCGCCGTGGCCGTTTTTGCCGTGGTACTTTTTGTTGAGTTGAAATGTTGGGGAAGTCCCGTGCTGTCGATGATTGGCCAATGGAGCGGCCGATGGCTTGTATCTGTACCTTCCCGCCAGCTTTTGTGCCTGCACAGTTCAAGTACCGAGCCGTACCTCTTAAATCCCCACTTGGACCCTTGAAAACCAGGGGACCCACCTGCTTGGAGGGCTCGTGCACTGGCCAGCTCCTCCCGTCGTCCGCCAGTCTGAAGCGTCCGATTAATCCCAAGATCGTCCTGTCAACACGTCATGCTCCCTTCCGGGGCAAAAACAATCGGAAAGACCATCAGCTTACGGTGGTTCCTGCTTTTTGCGGGGTTTCGTGTGACATGTGCCTATTGTAGGGAAGACAGAGAGTTTTGTGGGATGATCTGTGGCAAATGTGTCAAGAACATCCCAACAACAACAGACAGAATGGAGCACCATTCTTGACCACCAGATCCGCGAAGCTCAGGCACTTCGATCCTCGGCAGAGTTGGTCGACGTTTAGAGACGAGCAGTCGTCGTACTCGCACCTTGTCTGCTTGTAACCCGAAAGTGTAAGGTAAGATAGCCCCTTGATTTTCTGACCGTAACCTCGTGAACCTCACAAAGGTGTACAGGTCACGTGGCGTCGAAATATTCTAGAATTAAGTTCCGATCGCGCTAGAAACACTAGCCGAGATCGGTAAGGCTGGCTTGCGAACAGCGCCACTCCCGCTCGGCACAGTAGGTAGGGTTCAGGCTTGGAGTCTTGGTTGACATAAATTAACTCCCACAGCCGCATCAGGTCGTCACCACTGTGGTCGATGTCCTAGCTTCCGGAGAGTACAACACCCGCTCAAGCAGAATTAGCGTGCCCGAGGAGTCTTTCAATGATAGGTGCGTTGTCGTGGCATCATGCAATTGCGAGAGCATAGGTATATTATGACATGTTGGCCTTCTGAGCCTGTTCCTCGAAAAACCACATCACGTCAAGAAATCCAAAACGAATCCAAAAGACCCAGTCCTCACGCTCACTTGTATACTCCAAAGCCATCATATCCCATGCAAATCCTCATCCGGTCAGTTCGCTTGCGCCGCTGTCTTGTATGCAGACATGATCTTTGTGTGTTGAATAATATGTCGAGAAAGGAAAGTTGAGAACCAATTTCATGTCGTGGGTTGTGCTGCCATATCCGTATGATTCATTACTGTCGTGTCATTGCTGCTGTCATTCTTTGCGTCTGCAGCCATCTCTGCGTCTATCAGGATGGCGATGTCGTGATCGGTCATTGATTGGTGCCAATTTTCAAGTCCAGTCTCATACGTCGAGCCCACACCCTTCAAGTCGTCAGGGACCCTGACTGTTGCTGGTACTGCTTCAACCTCACCCACGGGCTGGCCAACACTAGTCGCAGCCGTCATACTCTCGTGACTTTTGGCGCCGTCTGACTCCCATTCCCGAGGTATCTTCTCTTTTGTTGACGGTCTGCCGCTGTCTTCCGGCAATTTGGGTTCTGTGTACCCCGTCTCCGGCGGACCGTCAGCTTCCTTCTGCATGTGTTGTACAACCACCGACTCAACAAAAGACCGCACCACCCCAACTTCGGATTCTTTGGGACCTTCCTGCGGGTGCTCTTCTGGAAGTGTGTCAGATATGATAATTTCAGCATCCTGTTGCTGTTGTTGTTTCTGTTGTTGTTGCTGTTGTTGTTGCTGTTGTTGTTGCTCTTTCTGCGGTGTATGGGGTTGATCCGGCATCTGTTGGTCTCCTGGGTTTTGTATGTTCGCCATGTGATCATCAACGTCCGGAACATCTGCAACTGTTTTGCCGTTCTGTTGAGATGGCAGATCCTCAGCTAGCCGAGGTTCCTGATATTGGTCGACCACACTGATTTGTCCAGCATCGGCCACCGAAAGCTGGCTCCTACGAGGCGTAACACTCTTCTTCCCTTCCCCGATTTTCTCTTCCTCCTCAGCGTCACTTTCACTCGGTGCTGTTCGTGCACTTCCAGTTGTAGACGCCCACGCAGTGGTCCTGTACCCATACTTGGATGAGTCATATTCTCCTGGATTGCTTGGTAGGGGTGATGGCGGCGATCTGCCCCTCGTAGGGTAGAAGAAGGGTTCATCGTTCAGTCCATTTGGCGAGCTCACATAGGAATGACTCCAACCGACATACGAGCAGTCGGTGGCCGGTTGCACCGTTCGGACTCGAGGATACCCGTTGGCAGCAGGGTCGGCATCGAGGAAGTATTCTTGTCTGGTAACACCGTCATCCACAGATATTGACGGATGATCATACAGCTCCAGCTCCGGCTCCGGCTCCGGGAATATCGAGAGCAACTGCAGAGCCGGCATGCGGCCTCTCGGGTCTTCGCTAAGACAAATGTCGACCACTCGTCGGAACCAGTTGGGAACGTCGAGAACGTGGGATCCTATACGGAGGGGCCTCCCATGCGCTTCAGGTTCGTCTTCCTTCATCGCCAACGCCCACAAAACCATTCCGAGTTGGTAAAGATCGGATTTGACGCCGATATACATGGAAATGCGCTGGTTGCTTTCAATGAGCGGAGTTGCCTCCGGAGGCTCCCAACCTACGGGACAGCCCCTTCTGTTGATGTCTATAATCTTTGCGTTATCGTCATCGTCGATTACAATGTTTGAGAGCGTGAAATCGCCCTGGACGAAACCCGCTTCGTGGATTTCAGAAAGGCCAGATACGATCTGCCTGGCCCACCTCTCACGCGTCGACCACGGAAGCGGGTGCATTTGGTCGTAGATGATGTCTATCAGTGCACCTTGCTCAGCATGGCTGATGAGCAGGCCCTTGACATGTTCTTCGTTGTCGTCGACAATGACACCATAAAATCTTATGACATGATTCGAGTATTTCAGACGGTTGAGGGCGTTGATTTCATAGAGGAACTCATCCACCGTATCCGGACCGGGTATTTCCTTCTTGATGAGTACCTCGTCGTTCACTCTCACTTTGTAGACGAAGCCCGAGATGTGAGAATCGAATTCAATGTCTCTTTCCTTGACACGGTTACACCTCATGTGTTGTATCGTCCGGATGCTAGGGTAATGTATGATCTCCTGTGGGTACAATCAGCAAGTATACCATCTCGACCGTCTAGTCCTCGACTC
Source organism: Coniochaeta ligniaria NRRL 30616 (assembly GCA_001879275.1). Classification (NCBI taxonomy): domain Eukaryota; kingdom Fungi; phylum Ascomycota; class Sordariomycetes; order Coniochaetales; family Coniochaetaceae; genus Coniochaeta; species Coniochaeta ligniaria. The sequence goes on along the minus strand of KV875095.1, from coordinate 891,035 downwards.
ACATTGACGTCCTCAACAACATGCACATGAAGCCTGCCCTCTGTAGTTTGGAGCTTGAGGTTGGTGACGGTGGAATAAAACTGGATATCGATGAGGCTCTCCCGGATAGCGTCGTATATCTTGGCGATCTTTTCACGTTGAAACTTAATATGGGCAAGCTCCAACTCCAGTGAGTTGTCGGGAGCATTGCGATAGTCGACGGAGATGGTAACACGACGCCACAGAGTTGGCCGCTCGCGGTAAGTTACGAAGAACTTCTCTCGCTTGGACTTGTCGCGGAAGTGCATAGACAGGTTCAAGATCCACGTGCGTTCGAGCTCTTCGTGGATCAATGCGTCGTACTGTGAAGTCGTCATCGAATGACAGTCGGCTGTTGAAATGGCGTCTACCGGGACGTGATTCTGACCAACTCCATCACGAAGACTATCGTGAAAGTTTGGGACATCCACGGGTAGCCCCAGGTCGCCAGTGCTGGCCACCATCTCCTCCTCCAAGGAACTGTCCGGAAATGAGGGAACAGACGGGACAAAGGGTGTGGCACTGAAAGTCTGGTTGGTGAAATCGGGGGCACTGCTCCGGGGGTTGGACTGTGTCTGCGAGCCATTTTGCGAGGTCTGAAATCTCCTGTCGACGGAGACAGCACGTCGCTCAGCTGGAGTGGGCTGGACCGGTTCTAGCTTGTTTCTAACCTCTGACTGCTGTCTCTTGAAAGTCTGAGCCCTAGGCAGACCGGGGACGACCTTCCTCGAGACCCGACGTATGAGGCCAGGCTTAGGGTCGTCATCGGACTGGGAGCCTTGCTCCTTGGTCGGGGAGTCTGGCATTCCTGAAGCTGTACTGTCGCGACCGAATAGTCTTCGCCACAGGCTGTGAGGATTATTGCCATTTTCGGCTGTCGGTGTTGGCTCTTGCGGGGGTCGGTCGCTTTGAGCCATGAGCCTCGTTGGCGAGTAAGCGACAGATGCCTTTGTGTCGAACAAATATCGCAACCCTAACTCAAAGGAAAGATATTGGAGAGCAGACCAAGTACAAACGAATCCAGTTTGAGAAGCTGACGGTAGTTGCGCTACGCGAGTCGCCTTGTCTGAGGTCCTTAACCCAGCTCACTGAGGAAGCTGCAGGAGGTCGTGGCACGTTTCGAAGCTTGACGCAAGGGCAGCTTGCCTGTCAAATCCTATCCCTCCCACTGGTGATCTTCAAAGCCCAAGAGACTGTAGGCGCAAGAGCTAGACCGAGAGGCGGAGTGAAGAGAGAAGGCGGGGGTGAGATGATGAAGGTGACCTGGGCTAGGTCACCTTAAGCGCGATGGACGACGTCAAAAGCCAAGGCCATAGACATGAACGTATGTGTATGCGGCGGGGGGCGACAGTCACCAGAGCTCGCCAACATCTGAGACTGAACAAGCAATAAGAGAGGGCGTGGCAGGCGAGCGAGGCCGATTTGAGGCGAGCATCAGACAATTGGCCGGGACGATAGTGCTATATCGCTGAGTGTCTGATTCGGCAATCAAGGCGACGTAGTCTGACAGTTTGGATAAACCAAGGTATCAACGGGAGGAAAGCAACAAGTGTGCTGCACGGCGTGAGGCAGAAACCCAAGCTTGAGGGGGCTCAGTTAGGTTGGTTGTCCACCTAGCACTTGCGTTAGCTTGTGTCTTGTTCGTTTGGATCGCCTGCACGCTGCAGCTGCAGGTTGAAGGGGTCGACGGAACCTTTGGTCGTACGGATAGGTACTTTAGGAGGTATTCTAGCAAGGGATGCAATAACAATCAAAAGTCTACAGATACATCCATGATGTCTCTTCGATGCTTTGAGGACGCCGCGGTTGGGAACTGGGAAAAGTCGGAGGCAGGTTGGGCTGAGCCAGGGTCCCCTGCAAGCGGAGTCGTTGCACACGTGTAAGCTGTGCTATGGGGGACACTGGGTCGTCGAGTCCCCTGGGGTTGCTGTAGCCTGTCTGGGACCGAGAGCAGTTTTCTAAGTGAGACCGTTGCGCATTTGACGGAACGATGCCAGAAATCTGCGTATTACAAACACCCGAGTTGAAGCATGATTCCCCGACAAGCGTATTGTACTGAGTAGCACGGGAAGAACCAGTAGTACGTACGAATATCAATGAATTGCGAAGGTAAAGGGTCCAGGGGTGTACCCGGCTGTGATCCACGCAGAAGCGGGAAGTCTACCTCTAGCGCCGGGGCGTTTGGAGATCTTAACAATCAGAGTTAAGGATGTCGATGATGTAGCTACTATGTACACCTAGCCATTGAGATATAGTATCGAACCCAATGCCTCAATCACGAAACTGCAGTCTGACAAATGCGCTCGGGATACTATCGTGTTCGACTTGGGAATGTTCCTGCGTGGATTGACACCTTACCTTAGGCAGCTGATTCGGTTCTGACGTTTAGAGTCTGCTAACAATCGGTACCTCTTGACGCTAGTGACATGAACCCGCCGTTTGCACCTTCCCGCCAGCAGCCGGGGGTTGGGTTGCAACTTCCGTCCGGGACTGTCACCGACAATTCGAGCCCCTTTCTCTGACTTCAAACTACAATCTTCACCGCTTCACCTCTGACACCGCCATCTCTGTTCATCCGAGTTTACTTTTCCTTCTCCTGGCCCTAAGGCAACACATCTCTGACAAGCAGACAGCCGACGACACGTGCCGTGTTCCAGATGTACTGTTGTCCGTTACGAACTACTTCTGTGAAGCACCTGAATGGTTCGACCCGCAGCCCTGCCTTGGTGCATTGATTTATCCCAATCATGTCCATCCATCGACGAAATGGACAACTCATCAGCTCTCGGCCCATGCAGCGGCAACCATGTATCCCTTTCCGAACCATTCGATGGAATGCACCACGACCCTGGAAATCGCTTGGCTTGTCAGGCGTTTTCTTTGGCCCGCCTAGGTCGATCTGTCTCTCGTCGACGACAGTTCGCTCGCCATAATGTCGCACAACAGTTATGTGCATGCCCAAGAGGCAGCTGACCCGCGCTATCCGTGGCTGCCAGAGCCATTATTTTGACAGAAGGACGAACATGTGCACTCTCGGTGCTACAGACTCCCATATCAACGCACGACCGTCTGCCTCGACCAAGATCAATCTTCACTGTCTTGCGCGACACGGTTAAAATACCTTAGGCCCACACGTGTACAGGCGGACGGAGGTGGCCGTTCGCATGCGACCCGTCAGCGGCCACGGCTACGCCCATGCCTCGACCACACATCCAGCCCTGGCGCGAACTAAAACGTCATGCTGTCAATGAGGGCTTATTCACTCACCCCCTCCCTCTGCCCTTTCCAGCCCGCAGCCCACCCGTCTCTCCTCCATAGGAGCTAGCGTCCAAGCTTAGCACACTTGGCTATGCCGTTGCTGCCCAAACTATGCTCCCTCTGCAGTAGCGAGCCCCCTTCCCGGGGCTGTGGCTGGGCTGACCGGGCCAAGCGGCTCAGAGGGAAAATAGCCGCAGACAGCGAGACTGGACTGGACGACAGGAGAAAGCGAGGCTGCATGAAAGTAGTGGTCCTCGTTGCTGCCCGCCATCAGTCGGGCTCTGGGTCGGGCGCCGATAGGTATATGCTCACATTCCGTTGTCACGGGCGGATTACTGGATTCTCCCTTTCCGTCACCTTGCATGAACGTTTCTCACGCGAGTCTACCGTCTTCGGACGTATATCGCAGGATATTGGTCTCTTGCCGACATCTGCGTATGACGTCCTTGGACGTACATTTCCTTCATGTCTCTTCCACTGTCTAGCTTTGTGTGCATGTTACCCCGAATATGCCAAGTTCGAGGGGACCGAAGTCGGTCCTGTCACATACGACGTTCCAGAAGTGAGGTATCAACTAGCGTTCTCGTTGCATTCGACTCCAATTGACGCTCTCGTCCTCTAGTTACTCAAAGAAGCCCATGCTCTGAAGCATCTAGTGAGCTGGACATGACCTGGGTGAAGAATGCCACCAGGCAGGTATTCGAATTCAGCCAGTGAACGGAGCCTGAACTGAGCCTGGCCCCCGTCTAAAAAGATGTTACCCTTGAGCGCCCTACCAACCAGCTGAGTAGGCCAGCAGGCAGACGTACGTTGGGCAGTTATAAGGCAGCCTCTGAAGCGGGTGAGACGCCTGCTACAAAGCTCCTGTCATTAACCACCTGTGAGGATCTACCGCAGAAGGAAAGGAAGGACAGCGTGGGGAGGGAGGGAGGTGGATTGCTTTGGTGATATGCTCCACCCACGTCATGTCATAAGTTTGACACCTTGCTAAGGGCAGGTCTAGTAGCCGTATAGACAGTGTATCTTGTGTCTTATTGTACATTGGAAAGGGAACGGGAACGACGAGATGAAGCGCTCGCACCGCGTTCCTCCCCAGTCTCTATATCATCCGCTAGGTAATATACAATAACAGCAAAACACGCTGTAAGCCAGTGCACGTAGGCACCGGAGGCTGAAGGACAGGAGAGTAGTGAGTTGTGACGGAAGCCATTGTGCTTCCCAAAGATATCGATCATGCGCCAGAACCCACTGGGGTAGCCGTCCCAGATAACGCCGGAACATATTTCGCTCCATGTCCTCCCCTTCTTGCCATGCGCCCCTCCACGCTCACAATATGCGCTCTTTCTCTTTCTATGGGTGGCTGAAAGGGTGTGTTGCCACCGGACATACGACAGCTATCGTATGGCCTGCTGCTAGCGGATTACGTCGCGTCGTCGTCGCACACGGTCAGGACAGTTCACAGGTGCCTTCTAATCACTGTCGTCGTCATCTCTGCTCTTCGACTTGGATCGCTTCTTCTCCGACTTCTCCTTGTTCTTGATCTCGCATGCCGCGCACTTGCTGGCCTTCTCCTCGTCAATGTTGGGGAAGACAAGGTCTAGCACATCGGAGTACCAGGCGGCGGGACGGCCCTCAAGGCCTTCCTTGATATTCTGTTTGTCACTCGTTAGCTTCTGTACCTCTTGCTCATAGGATTGTTATGGTTGCTGCTGCTGCCTTACCTCTGGAAGCTCCAGCCAGTCAGACATGTTGTCCGCAGGGAAGACGATCATCTTGCACCCCGCCCTCCGCGCGGCAACCGTCTTCTCTCTCAGGCCACCAATGCGCAGCACCTTGCCCGTCAGGGTTAGCTCGCCCGTCATGGCGATGGTGGGGTCCACGGGCGTGTCGAATGCCAGCGACAGCAGCGATGTCGCCATCGTAATGCCAGCCGAGGGGCCGTCCTTCTGTACCGCACCTTCCGGCACGTGTACGTGGATGTGCGCTCTGTCGAAGAAGTGGTTTTGCGGGAACTTCTTGGCCATCAGAGCCTTGGCGTACGAGTAGGCGATCGTCGACGACTCCTTCATTACCGTCTTGAGGTTTCCGGTGATGTCCAGCGTTCCTCTGGTGCCAGGTCTAAGGGCACTCTTGAGTATCGACTCGACGTACATCGCAGCACCTCCCATCTGCGTCCATGCCAGGCCCATGGTGACACCGGCCGGCGTCACGTCGTACAACCTGTCGGAAGTGTAGATCGGAGGACCGACGTAGTCCTTGAGGTTGTCCTTGTCAATGACGACGTGGACGCTGTCAGGTACCTTCAGGGCGACACGTGGCTTTTCGGCCGTCTCCTTCTCAGATGCTGTAGAAGATGTTGCGGTATCCTCCTTGTGTCCCTGTTCGGATTCCTTAAGTGCGGATTTGCCCTCCTCAGTCAGAGCTTCTGATTCAGGGAGGGCCTCTTCTCCTACATCTTGGACGATCTTCAAGGCTGACTTCCGATAAATCTTCTCGATCTCCTTCTTGAGATTTCTCACTCCAGATTCCCGGCAGTACGACTTGATAAGCTCTTCGATTGCGGACTCAGTCATGTCGACCTTCGCGTCCTTCAAGCCGGCGAGGTCCTTTGCAGAAGGAGCGAGATAGCGCTGTGCGATCGCCATTTTTTCGTCTGCGACATATCCAGAGAGTCGAATAACCTCCATCCGATCGAGAAGGGGTCTGGGAATAGTGTCGGTCATGTTGGCGGTGCAAACAAACAAGACCTTTGAAAGGTCGACCGGAACGTCCATGTAGTGGTCCAAGAAAGAGCTGTTCTGTTCTGGGTCGAGGAGTTCTAGAAGAGCTGACGACGGGTCTCCTTGATATCCCTTGCCGATCTTGTCGATCTCATCGATCAATATCAGAGGGTTCTCCGTCTGACATTTCTTAAGAGCCTGTATGACACGTCCAGGAAGGGCGCCGACATAAGTCCTCCTGTGGCCCTTGATCTCAGCCACGTCGGTCAGACCTCCGACACTGAACCGGTAGTATTGGCGGTTCAGAGCTCTTGCGATCGACTTGCCAATGCTGGTCTTGCCGACACCTGGTGGACCAACGAAGCAAAGGATCTTGCCCTCCACAGTGCCCCGGAGCTTGCCGACGGCGATAAACTCGAGAATCCGATCTTTGACGTCCTTGAGACCGTAGTGATCCTCATCCAAAACAGTCATGGCATGCTTGATGCCAAAGTTCTCTGCACTTCTCTGACCCCACGGGATCTGTGTCAGCCAGTCGAGGTAGTTCCTAGTGACATTGAACTCCGAGGCAGCAGGCTCCAGGTGAGCGAGCTTGTTAATCTCGTCATCAAAGACCCTGCGGACGGCCTCGGGCATCGCCAGCTTATCCGCCTTCTCCTTGAACTTCTCGACCAGTTTATCCTTGCCATCCGATTCGATGCCGAGCTCACGGCGGATTCCCTTCATCTGCTCCATAAGCCAGTATTCGCGTTGCCGCTTCGTAATCTTACTCTCGACGTCCTTGGTGATCTTGGATTGGAGCTGGGCGTTCATGAGCTCCTTCTTCAAAACGACTAGGGACTTCTGCATCCGTTCCTCGACGTTGAGGCTCGAAAGAACCTCTTGCAGCTCAGCAGGCTCACCAGCAGAGACAGCAGCGGCGAAATCAGCTAGCTTAGCTGGTTCGGCAGTTACATTTCCAGTTGACTGGCTGATCGAGAAAGTAGAGATCTGATCCCTGAACAGGCTGTTCATATTTGCGACCTCCTTGAAAACATTCACGATCTCGTTTGTGACAGCCCGAATCACTGGGCTCTTGGGATCATATGGCTCCTCTGTCAGATTCTCGACATTGACGAGACTGACAGGATACTTCCGCAAAAAGGATGTAGGCTCGTACGGTTGAGCGGCTTGCTCAGAGTTCGGAGGCACAACTGCGCTCTCTTCAAAGCTCGCCACAACGTCTCCTTTCTTTTGCATCTGTGCTTCCTCGTCCGAAACCTTTGGCGGTATTGGCTCCGGTGATGGGGGCTGCTCAGTATCTGCTTTCTTGGTTTCCACGTCTTTTGCAGCATCCTTTACGACGTCCTTTGGAGGTATTAAGGTGGATAACTTGATGCGTCTGTGTGGGTAGAGGATGGCAGTGAGGCTGTTCTGGTCTCCTCCAGACACAGGGAAGGCACTTGTGATTTGAGCGAAGACACCGGTATCGTAAACATCATCCGCATTGTGTATGACATCGTCGTCCGCGTTTTCGTCCTTGAACAAGAAAGCTCCGATATATGGCTGTCCCCGCTTAATCATCTCGGTGATGGCCGCGGCAACGTTGGGGTCCTTAATCGTAATCGCCTTGTAAAATCCAGGAAACAACGGTCGCTTTGCTATAGGGATCGCCATGACCTGAGGGTACACTTCTGGCACGATAGGCTTCGAGAGCGCGCGCTCCCCTGACTTGCGACCTCGTCTGCCTCCGTCTCCGGAGCCATCGCCGGAAGAGCCCCCGCCAGGGGCACTGCTGCCCCGTCCATCGGGAGATTCGGGAGTGCCCTGGCCGCCAGCGGGAGGTGCGGGATCAGAACTTGACGACTTCGCCTCGGCGACCTCCTTTTCCTCAGCCTGTTTCTTTTCGAGGTTCGCCTTGGCCTCTTCCTCCGACAATGGCTCTATCACGCCATCGAAGAAGCCTTTATCGTTCTGCTTTCGTAGCGACGTCGACGTCGACAAGTTCGAAGTTTGTATCAGGACCGGTGGCTGTCTCCTTACGGACAGCGGGTGCAAAGTTGCGGCAGTGCCGGGCCGTCCGGGGGTATTGGATGTGTAACACCGTAGTCCAGCAGTGCGACTTGAGCCGATGAGACGCAGACCGCCTGGCCTCAGCCCAGCTGTCCGGGCGACACGCTGTCGTAATAGCATTGTGTTAAAATGTCCTAAAATGGGGTTGCGACCTTCAGAGCCGATCCGAGGCTGGGCCTAAGGCGCAAGTGGTATCGAGGACCAGACGAAACGAAACCGAGGTTTGAGGCGGAAGATGGCGGCTTCTGAGAAAAGGATACTATTATACCGATAAAGCCCAGGACTCGTTTCGTCGTGGAGTCCGTTGCTGCCGGGTCACACTGCTAGAGACGGAGGGCGACGACGAGGTTTTGCGAGGGGCGGATGTCGTCTTAATAATGCGTAATAGAAGCCAGAGGCGAGCTAGGAGCTCGGGTGGAGTTGCTTCGACATCACCAGAAGAAAAAAATGGAAGCCGGCAAAGCTTCGGCCAGCCGGCAGTCACAGTGACGACTGACGTTGCTTGGAAAGCAGCCTGATAGGTGGTCAAAGCTTCAGAGGCCAATAAGCGATAAGATACGATAAGGTTGATGATCCAGGCACTTCGGCAGAGCTCCGATCTTCTGCATGACGATTGTGGGGAGACAGCTTCATGAGACAACCCCCACATCTTTCTATTGTCAACGACGAGGGGTTCAACCTTGTAAATAATTCTTCGGTTGCTTTGGTTCACCCTTTTCTTCGTGCTCTATAACGGACAGCCATCCGGGCCATCGTCCCTATCGATCCGAAGTATGCACTGCTAAGGCGTTGGCTCCTTCGATTTTCTGCTCAGCTTCCCGCATATCGTCTCTCTTCTCCTCTTTTAATTTATTTGTAGGAATCTTTGCATTGCATTGCGTGGTACATTGTGCTCTACCCAATACACTTTCGTGATCCGGTCTTAGGCCTAGAGTGACACAAGGTTCCCTGAACTTGGGTCCTCGTTGGGTGGTGGTACGATTGCCTGGTCGTTCTGCATCACCTGTTCCGGATCTCCATTGCACACACATACACGGACACTCGCACACACAAACCGGTCCAGTCGATACGTCCACTCTGTCAATCCTGAGACTCCAGAGAGAATGGCCTCTCCAGACTCATCAGGGCGACTTGCCTCAGCTGTCTCCCAGCTCTCGCTCAACACCGGTAGTTCCGCCTCTAAGGGCACAAAAGCCAAGCCATCCAAAGCAAAGAAAGCGCCGGTTGCTGATAGCTGGGAGGACGAGAGTCTGTCTTCTGATTCAGAGAGTGACACAGACCAGCCCAGTTCCAGTCGGGATGCCAGTGGCATGAAGGACGTAGACGAGGGCACACAAGCTCCGCCGCCCACGCCCATATCACCTACTTACAACAACGCTGCCGGTCGGCCGTTCTCCCCCATAACGGCCAGCTATTCATCGTCCGTGCCAGTATCATCAACTGCTGATGGTCCGTCCAGTCCAGCCAAACGACCGGAAAAGACGGATGCCGTCGCTCGCCGCATGATAGCAGCTGGCCTTGGTTTGAAGGTGCCGAAGCAGACGGAAGAGCAAAAGGCATACGATAGAGCTGTTCGGGAGAAGGAACGCAAGCGCCGTCAACAGGAGAAGGAGGAGCAGAAAAAGAAGGAAGCCGAGCTCGAGAAAGCGAGGCAAGCCATTTGGGAAGACTGAGCGTGCCTAGAGCAAGCTACTGAGTTTCATTATGGTGTCCGGCGTCATGGCACTTACGGGCGTATGGAGGAAGAGAAAACTCGACAGACATCTGAGCATGAACATGCACAATCTAAAGATATTGGGTTTACGCCGGAGCGTGTCGCCTGTATTATTGCTTACTAGATGGTGCTCAGTAGTAGAGACGAGTTATGTCATAGGTAGCGAGTTTATGATGTACAATTCTTCCAATCCCTCCCATCCGGCTTTGATATGATGAGCGTGCTTGTCCCAGCTAGCACAGCTGGCCAACATCACCAGTGGAGCACTGTCGAGTGACACCGGGCGCATTACCGTCCATGCCCTCGGTTGCCGGTTCTTTGGACAGGAACCAGTGCCATTGTGGCCCACAATGGAATCATCGTCCTCTAAGCTAAGGCAATGAACCGCTATACCCCCTTTTCACAGAGCAGCCACATATTTTGCAAGGTTGCTGTGACATCTTGCTACTGACCCGGCCGTGATCCACGGTTCAAATGCCAGGCAGGGCAACGTGTTGGCCATGGTCGACCAACATGTCCATTTTGGACGTGTAGCGAACGCCATTTGTCGAGTGACTTCATCACCAACAACCACGACGTCTCAAATTCGACCAAAGCCAAGCGACTTTCAACTCCAGCTTGCGTTGTGGCAAAGCCACGACATAGCGAGTTGAGTACGGTTGAGGCGTAACCAGTCCGAACATATCCTCAGCTGCTCACTCGCCAACCCCTCCCTCCTCGCCACCCGTAGCAATCGGCCTGCCCTTCCAGGTCAGCACCAGCCTCGGCTCCCCTCCCCCCTCATCATGCCTAAACGCAACGCCCACACCCTCCAACCCCTCCCTAACAGCAGCCTGATTCCAGATAAACTGCCTCACCGCCCCCGTCTCCCGATCACAGCTCACAAACCCCATCGGCCACCGGCTGCGACCGACCGCATCCCTAATCCCCTTCGTCGACGGGCTCGGCGCGACGAGCAAGCCAACAACATTACTCCCGACCACGCCCTCGCCCCTCCGCCACCCCGAAGGGGCGCCGACGAACGCGCCCTCCAGCTCGCGGACGGACGCCGGCCGCGGCGAGGCGAGGGCCTTGCACTGCACGATGACGCGCAAGGGATGCGGGAGGGAGGGGAGGGTCCAGGTCCCGAGCAGGTCGATGCCGTGGTCTGAGGCGCCGCCTACGCGGTGCAGGGCGAAGCCGTGCGTGGCTAGGGAGGTTTGGACCGTGTACTCGTAGTGGGTGCCTACATAGACTGTGCTTTTGGGGGGGAGGCTGGTGCGCTCTGCGTAGGATAGGAAGGATGACAGATCGTTGTGGTTGGAGGGTGTGGAGCGGGAGGGGTAGATTAGAGGGTTTGGTTGCCGTTCAGGTTCCTCATTAGACTCGAGTTCTTGGTCTGGTTGTGGTTGTAGTTGTGTTTGTGGTGTGGAAAGCAGGCGATTTGTTGTATGTAAGGAGTGGACGTGAAGCTGTTGCGACCTTGGAAACGGATGTATTAAAGGACATGTGAAGGAGGCCGCCTGAAAGTCCAAAAGTCTTAAGCTTCGCAATGTCGTTAGAGGCCTCATCTCTGGTCACATGAGCTCCAACGGCTGTGACTACCCTGTGTAGGATCCGAACTTTAGATGGAAGTTGAAGCTCTTGAGATGAGGTTCGAGTGAAAGTCCAGGGGTATGAAGGAGGAGAGCGCTTGTGATTGGCTAGAATTCAAGGCCGGGCAACACTCCACCCCTGCCGATACTCCACCTTCCGCTCTTGTTCGGACGTGCCGTCGCGATTCAACTGGACTCTGAACTTCAACCACCAACCTGCAACTGTTTGCAACTTGCAGCTAGCTCTCGCAAAATGGGCGACCGACTGACGCAGCTGCAAGATGCTGTTGATCAGGTAAGTTTCGCTTTCTTTAGTAAGCAAGGCCGTTTAATTTGACTGACCTTGCTTGGTTGCGCCTAGCTCGCCCACCAATTCGTCGCATCCTTCTACTTCGTGGAGCGACACCACGGCTACAAGATCCTCGGACCCAAGGACGAGGTGAGGGACATCCAGGAGGATCCAGCGAAAAAGCCAGTCGACGAGTATCCTCCGACTGAATTCGAAAACGGCATCCTCGACCTTGCCCGCGACCTCATCGTCAAGGAGCAGCAGGTCGAATACCTGGTCTCGAGCCTTCCCGGCCTCGATAACAGCGAGCGAGATCAAGAGCAGGCGATCAAGGATCTGGAAGAGGAGCTCAAGGTTGCTGAGGCGCAGAGACTGGAAGCTGTCAAGGAGAAAGACGAGGTGCTCGCAAAGCTCGATCAGGTGCTTCGTAGTGTTCGCCGGCCGTGAAACAGAACACGGCTGCTTTGGAAAGGCGTTAGGTGGGAGTTTAGGCGTTATGGGAGGTAGGGATGACACTTCATATCACTGAACGGCTGTGAAGCCATGCAAAAGTAACATATTCTTGACGCAGCTTCGCGCAATGAACAGAAACAATCAACAACAATGAATTAATGCGGCCTTGTTTCTATATATCTATATAACTTGTGCCGTCTGACGCTCCAACTGCAATCGCTCCATGCTGGTAGATCTATCAGTTCCGCTGGGTCGACTTGAAACACTGAGGAAATGCCTCGCGGAGTTCTAGCAGGTTTCGTATTTGATACTTGGAGGCCGGCGTCTTGGGAACGGTCACGCCTTCCTCAACAAGATGGGCAGTTTTCCAGCCAATCTCCTGGGCCTTTTGGCAGTTGTTATAGTTATCATCTGTCTATCTGTTAGCGGGCATAGCACGAGGACGGGTTTTGCTGGGAAACGGCATACCGACGAAGAAGCAGTCCTCGACACTCTCGATACCAGCCTGCTTCATGGCCTTGGCAAATGCCTCCGGGTGTGGCTTGCAGACCAACGGCATAGCGGAGTAGTCACAATAGGTGATGCCTTCGAACACGTCCTCGAGTTCCAGGAGGCGGATTACCCTCTTCGCGTGGTTGACATAGGCATTGGTAAATAGCCATAGCTTGACCTTGCTCCTGTCGATATCGGCTAGGAGGTCTTTGAGCTCTTGATTGGGCTTTATGAGGCCTTCCAACGGTAGTGCGTCGTCCACTTTGGCGTTGTACTCGAGCGGATCGATCTTGTGGTGCCTGACCAGACCTTCAATGGCGAGACCGTAATTCTGGTAATACTCCTTGTGCAACCTCACGGCGTCATCCCATGGTAGTGAAAGATGATTTGCAAAGTATTTGTCTATGAGATCTGCCATCAAATCATGGACTTTTGCACCTGCAAGCTGTTGTTAGCACTTGTCTCGGCGGTGAGTCACTGAGAGATTAAGGACGTCATTCTCACTTTTGGGATAGAGACAGTTGTCGATGTCGCTGAAATACATGTCAGAATTGAACAGAAAGCAACTCTTGGTCCGTTTAGCTACTCACAAGAAGAAGACCTGTCTCTTCGCCGACCCGTCCCCGTTGATGCTTGTGTTGTTCTCGCCCATTGTGATGTCTCCAGCAAGATGCAATGTGGAATACCAGTGAAAGATGTTATTGTGGTAGTCTTTCAAGGTCTGATAGAGTTTGATAGAGTTTGACAGAGTCTGCAATATAAACGTCCTGTGGCAAAGTACAATTGTGGCGACTATGAAAGGTTGCGAAATAGATGATGGAGTTGAGGCCGAGGAGCGAGTAATTGACGGATGTACGAAGTATTTAGTGTTTCTGGAAACAACTTGTTGCTGGTTTCTCTGCTATTCGGATCTACAACACAGAAAGGACCAGAGTATTTAACATAATTTCAATGCGAGTATCTATGCAAGACAGAAAACCAATAAGACTCATACCTCGATCTACTCGACTACCTTACCTTCGCATCCCTTCCTTGAGTCACAACGTGAACTCGATGATAAAGCAGAGCTTCATCGAGGCTGTGGACCAGCATGAAGCTGAGCTTGGCATGTAGTATGTAACTATCGAGGCTTGCCTCGAAGAAGCGTGTCAATGCGCACCTCAGCTATGCACTTAGGAGAGGATTCCGACACGATAAAATTGTCTGGGACGCTCCCTTAGGCTCAACCACAAACCACAGCTCAGCAACGAGCCCATCCATGTTTGTCCAAGTCTGAATCGCATTGTCGTTCGGCTGAATCCTAAGGATTTATTGGACTGGCGTATACTCTCGACCTTCTGCTTTTGTCTATTTCTGTAGACCTAGATATAATCTGTTTTCTCTTGGGCTTCTGGTCTACAACTAACCGCGACGTGTTTCGCAGTCTAGTCTACGTTGTCCAACCTAGCATCCATCCACAATTGCTCTGGTCTAGGGTGCGAAGAAAGAGGAGGAATACGGCACAGAGAAGCCCTAATATTTGCTCTCGAGAGCAAATGATTGTACAAAATGGCCCAGACGCAGCTGCTTTCGATGCCACACACGGCCATGGCCGGCTCATTCACCGCTGAGGAGCTCCACGAGATCCATGAGTGCGAGAGACTGGTCCGCTTCCGGGATGAGGTGCTCTCTGGCGCCCATCCACGCATCAAGCCAGCACACTTGGCTGCGAAGACGGTGTCAAGAGACTCGCGATCTTCTTCATCCACTGCCCTGCCATCTGCCGTCAGTCCTCCTGCCTTCCATTCAACGAAAGTACAGGCAGGTGCGACCGGGAGCCGCCAAACAGCGGTGAATCCCGAGCAATCGGCCCACTCAAATATTGCGCAGACAGCTCTACAGAGTTTCTCAGTAAACAGTTCTCAAGCAGTTCCAGGCCTTGGTAGCTTGCCTAACGGTGCGAAAGCTATGGCTTCTTCTGCTCGGCCATTTGCGCCCTCTGGCAGTACCGAGATCAACCCGGTCTTGCTCGAGAAGTCGGCCGATCTGGTCAAGGCTGAAAGGCATTTGAAAAGGCAGAGACTGGAGCGTTCGCTACGAGATGAGATGGACCAGCGACGAGTCTCGGCCAAAACTACTTTGCAACCTTCTGAGGTGCTTCCTGACTTCGATCTTGCTGATGTGCTCTCAAAAGCTCAGGCACTTGTCAAGCCAGCATCTCCCCAACCTACTGATGACACAGCTGCTAACGCGTCAGCGTCGAGTGACTCCTTCGATGACAATACCTTCTATTCGAGTCAACACGATACCCCCGAGTTCCTCGAGGAAGAGTCGCGGCTCCTGCACAAGTCGCCAGAGGATGTTGAGATGCGTGAAGAATCACCTTACGAACCGCAATTCGAAGCCGAACCCATTGCCCAACCTATTGCCCCCCAAATACCAGAGTCGAATATTCCAAAGCGAGTCGAGTCGAATGCGCCCATGCAGAACAATCCTCCCCATGCCAATATTCCAACAGGGCCTCGTGCTGAGCGTATGAATGGCCTTGAGCCTCGTCAGAACATGCCGCCGAGAATACCAGGTCTCCAGACAGTGCAGCCATTTGAGGGGCGCATCTCGCTGCATACAGCCGCTGAGACCAGCTATTCTGCAGGATTAGGCAATGTGGGCGGACAGCAGGCTGTTAACCAGCCTCAGCTCAGCGCAGTGAACAGTGCACCTCTGGGCGAGTCTCTTGGCAGACAGCCATCTCCTCTCGTTCGTGCTCACAATCTGTCACCCATAGCTCCCCAGCCAGCCCACGTGTCGCCTTTGGCAGTTGCTCGCCAACCACCAGCGGCACAGATTGACGATGGTGTTCGAACAGGGACGCCCGCACAAGTTGCTGCTCTGAGAAAGCAACCCTCTGCGGCGTCCAGTCCTGACGGCTCGCCTCGAGACAGTGGTGCCACCGAGAAGAAGCAGAAGAAGAAGAAGAAAAGAAGATCAGAGAGGCTAGCTGCAGAGAGTGGCGCTACCACTGCTTCCCCCTATATCAAACCTGAGCCCCGATCGCCGTCTCCTATAGTTGCCCCATCTTATGCTCGCCCCAACAAGCGGCTGCGGCAAGAACAAAGACAGCCCGGGGGGCTGGATTATGGTGAAGCTAGGTATGATCAGCCGCCTAGAGCAGAAGAGGGCTATGTCCCACGTTACGAGCAGGGACGCACCTACGTTGAGGAACGATACCCTCCTAGCCAGCATCCCCAATTCGCTGAGGATCTGCGTCCTCGACAAGCACCGCCGTCCTTCATCACCAGTGGCTCCAGGATCGAGCGAGAGTACTACGAACCTGGCCGGCCATCACCTGCAGCTCTGTATCATCGCCCCGCGTCTCCAGGCTCTGTCTTTCCTGGACATTACATGCCTGGACAGGTGCGGCAGGCGCGGTCTGTCTCCCATGCTGTCTTGGAGGGGTCTTACCGCGAGGGACCTGTCGCTATTCAATACAATGCAGCGCGCGAGGGCCGCATGAGTGTGCGGCCGGCAGCTGATCGTGAGAGATCGAGATCACCTGTTGCTTACGAACGACATGCTTCTGTGATGCCTCCGCCCAGAGCACCTGTGCGACGGATAATTGTGGACGAGTACGGTCGAGAGTATATCGAGCCTTCTCGACCAGCTCCAGTAATTCGTGCATCGGAGGCTCCCGGAGCTCGACTTGAAGAGCCGGAGATTATCTACGAGAGAACGGTCCCGGCTCGCGCTGTTTCACGCCGGCCAGATATCTACGAAGATGCCTCGATGTATGGACAGCCCGCGCCATCCTATCCTCCGACCAGTGCACCTTACGCGCGACGGGTGGTCACCCAACCTGAACTGACAGGTCCTGACTACCGCGCCTACCGAGAGCGTGATTATCCGCCCCGGCCCATGGCACGGCACCCGGATGAGATGCTGCCACCTCGTGCTGTGGAAGTGCCCAGAGAATATGTCGCCAGGGCAGCCAGCGTTCGCCCAGCAAGTGAGGCTTACCAGTACGACCTGCCCGTAGGCTACCAGAGACGCATCGTGGAGGAGGTACCCAGGGAGTACGCTTCGGTCAGAGCCGGTAGCGTCCGGCCGGTCGACGGACAGAGATACGAGGTGCGACACGGCTACGAGAGACTGAGAGAGTACAGCGCCGTGCCAGCTCGGACTGCGAGCGTTAGACCCGCCGAGCCGATGCAGTACGGCGAAGTCGTGAGGGGGGACCAGGGATGGAGGGTTGGGAGTGTCCGTCCGGAGGTCCGTGAGTACGCGCCCAGCGCGGCGTTGCCCGGGGCTCACCGCGAGATGCTGCCGCCGGCTGCTCCTGGACGAGCCTACAGTGTGCGACCGGGCGAGGCTGCGTCGCCGGTCGCTCTTCGGCAGCAGGAGTATCAGCAGCCGGCTTTGCGCCCTGCGGATGGGTATTATGGGCAGGCGCACGTGCGGCAGGGAGAGGAGGAGGTCACTTACGTCGATCAGGTTCCTCGACAGGATGCGTATGGTGGACAGAGGCGTCATTGATCGTAACGATCTGGGGTAGGGGACGGGTCGAAGGGCGTGGGCGGGTCAGGTTATATTTCAGCCGGCTTGAACTGGTCTTCGGGTCTTAATCTGCGCCTGCGACTCGTTATGGATGTTTTGGGACGCGATCTGTGTTTTACTAGTATACCTTAAAAGTCTGGGCGATACTATGCTAGGCTGAGCGAGTATTTTCGACAGTTCTGCAGAGCGTCAAGCGGACAAGCCAAAAGGGGTGTATAGATAGCTAAGGTAGTGCTGGGACGGCGTCGGACCGACGCCCGTAACCGGAGGGGAGTCAAATGATACCATATTCTGGCTGAGCACTCTGAAGTACCAACAGGTAAAAGGCGTGGACAAATGTCAAAGCACGTAAGAGTGCAACTTGAAGATCTTGAAGGTTTGCACGGAGTGTCGGTGTTGCAGAACTTTGGCCGGCCCAAACACTTAACAGACATGAGGCCACATGAACGGAGCCTTGAAGCACATGGTTGCCACGTTGCTTGAGGCAGACCTTATGCTGTCAGATTAGGCAGGTCGCTATCATGGATATCAACTGAGGGAAGATACGGTCTCGGCTCTTGTGTGATAACGGCATGACCTCTTGAGCAACAGTGCACTAGTGTACACAGGTGGACGAAGATTTTGTTTTATCTATCGCGGTTAGAACTAACTGGATTCCAATACCGAGACATGAGGGTCTTTTGTGACGCTGATGCCGGTAGAGGAGCCATTTTGTGGCTGACTCTTGCATGCAGAACTCGAAATTCAACCGGGACATGCATCTCGAGGATGGGATGGTGCGTCTCAGGGTCCTGATTGGGCGATGTAGAGTATCACACACCAAGCCCTTGAAAAACATAACCGTTGAAATGGACAAACCATGGTGAGCTCGACCGAAACTGGGGGGAAACACACTTCCCACCTACACGTGTATGGCTCCAGAATGTCGAGGACCGGGATGAACAGCATCGCGGCATGGCCGGCCGACCGCTGCGTGACATACATAGTACGACAGCCCGGAGCGATAAGGCGCTAACCCGTTTCTTGGCCGTGACCGGGAGGTGCGGGATTCGGGAAGCGACGCGGATTGATGTGCGCAGGGTAAGGTAGCCACATCTTTCCCTTCTCAATCCGAAAGGGATCATCAGTGGCTGGTTGCTGGTTGCTGATCAGCAGGCACAAGCACCACTCCATGACTGATCAGTGCTGCTTAAGAAACAACGACGTATTGTGTACTGTTGCAGTGTAAGCGGTCGATAAGCACATCGGCCGCGAACTCACGTTGGGCCGGCCGAAAACAGGCAGCGGTCAGTATCATGCGCCAGCTCGGCTATGAGATATTTGAGATGAAGCTTGTTGGAACTCGTCATGCTCCAGCCGGGGAGCCAAGACATGGACACTGAGAAGGAAGGACCGCAAATGCATTATTATTACGGTGTGCTGTGTCGACCGCTGATGGTCACACACGACTTACCACGTACGAGGCGTCGTTTGGGGCTGACTGAGAGCTTCCAAGGTCAAGCTCTAACAGAAAACGCACATGCCTTACGTTGTGATGCGTTAGAAGGCTAATAATATCACGATGCGCGTGGTGTGGCATGTTTGGCAGTTGGGACCCCTGCAAAAGACGTGCACAACAATGAGCTTGAACCGGAAAAGCCAGGAAAGTCGACCAAAACCAAGAAAGACCAAGAGGCAGCAGGCACGGACCAGCCGGCCCAGGTGGACTGGTGGCTCGACTGCGTTCCTTTTTGCTGGGATTCGAGGTCCCGCTAGCGTGCAGCTAAAGTGTACTGCGGTCTGCGGTACAGCTTCCAAATCCGATCCACACAGTTCCTCCTGCTGCGCACCTCAGCGACACACTAAACTACCACTGTCTGTCCACCTTTTCTTCCCCTCTCCTTCCCTCCCCCTCCGAAGTCACCATCATCATTCCTTCGAGCCAGGAAAAGGAGGGCATTCGACAACCTCTCTTATTTTCTATTCTCCTCTGATTTCTCTCTTGTCAGTTTTGAGATACCCCTTTTCCTCTGTGTCTGTTTCTTCGTGTGTCTGGAATGCTCCAGATCTCTGCCACCCGTCCCTCCTCCGATCCACTTCGTCATACGCAGCCAACATCATGAACAAGCTAGCAAACATGCGTCACTGGTCAGAGAGGATGAGCCCAGCCAACTTTGGCATGTCGCGGCCGAACAACATGGGCATGCCGGGCATCAACCCTCACCAGCAGCCGAAGCCGGCCGTTCATCCAGGAGCCCCTCCAATAAGTGCTCCTCAGGCCGTCGATACGCCGATCCACTACTCCTTCAACGTCCCCTTCGCTTCCGATCTTGCCGGCCCGGACACCGAGGATATCCTCCACGCCACCACCGATGCCGTCATGAGGTGGACGCATCCAGAGGATGCCCCGGACGATGTTCCTGTCTACGAGTTACCCGTCCACGATCAGAATCTGGCCATGCTGCGGAAGATGTGCAAGGACATCACCCAAAGCCCGCTCGCTGTCGAAGCCCATGTGCTGGCCGTTAAACCCAAGACCGCCAAAGGCCAACAGGTTACCACCGTCTGCCTCTCCGGTTCTCCGGACCTGGTTTACAAGAGCAGGGAAACCATCCTGAACGAGACACCCATCTCTTTGGTGGGTGCCCCAAACTGCAAAGCGCCTCTTTTGTGACCTGTTACTAAATTATACCCTGTTCCTATAGCGCTGCACTACTGTCGACGTTGACGGAGACCTGTTTTGTGACCTTACCGCCGGTGTGCTCAAGGAGGATGTGACGCGTGTTCTGGACGACATATCGAAATTCTGCGGCGTCGACATCTTCCTCCTCGGCCCGAAACTGACGCCTGTGGTAGACGGCTTGAATGGTGACGTAGAGCTCCGACGAGACCAACGCTGGAGAGTCGCTATATACGGCGATCTATTGTCCTCGGAGCATGCAAAGACTCGTGTTCTCATCCACATTGATCGATTGGTGCGACCGCCCCCAGTATCTGATTGCTTAGACTCTAGAATTGTTGCTCACATACTCTCTAACATTAGCTTGGAAGGATCGTGGAATCCATGAAGTTCGACCTTACTCTCCACCAGCTTGTCTGCGGTCGCAATCGCAAGAATATCAAGATGATCGAGTCGATGACGAACACGGCCATATACTTTCCGCCTCCGTTTTCGCAAATGTACCGGTACTGTCCTCTCAATGCCGAGCGGCGGGATCCCGTGGAAATCCTCATCACTGGGGAGGACCCAAAGGGAATCGAGCTGGCCAAGGCCAAAATATTCGAGCACCTATCACGCATGAGGCTATTTGTTAAGGATGTCGCACTGCCTGCGGCCAAGATCGATAGCATATTGTTGACTCGCCTGGACAAGGTCCGTAAGATCCTGGAGGCCAACGGCACGTTCATCATGTTCCCACCTCTGGGTTCCAAGCAGAACCAGGTCAGAGTGCAGGCAGTTGAAAATCTCCACGCCGAGCGAACGGTTAAGGAACTCATGGCTCTGGTAAGATTTGAGGTTGGAATGGTGCGTGGAAGCCGTTTGCTAACGTGATCCAGGCTGGTCAATTTTACACAGCAACCTGGTGGATTTCGCAACCGGAGACACGGCTTCCCCTTCCGGAGGACATCCGCAAAATGCTAGGCGACATATGTGCTAACTCAGACGCCGATGTTTCTTTTGACAAGTTGACCTTCTCTATTACCGGATCCGACGAGGCCGTGAAGGAGGCTCTGATGGTCATTTCTCAGATCAAATTCGTTGCTCAGTCGCAGTACCAAATCCGCGTCAAGATCGAGCTTGCCAATGAGCACAAGGAGTTCGTCAGCGGGAAGAAGAATGGCAAAATCAACAAGATCATGGGCCAAGCCAACGTTCAGATCATGTTTGACAATTTCGGCGAATACAACTTCAACATCGACGTCATGGCAACAAACTACGAACACATGCAACAGGGCTTGATGCTGGTCGAGCAAGAGATGCCGGCATCTATATCTTTTCATGTGCCTGACCAGTACCACAAGCGCATTATTGGCATTGGCGGACAGCACATCCAGAAGATCATGAAGAAGCACTCTGTATTCGTCAAATTCTCTAATGCTATGGATCGTGGTAAGAACGCTTAGTCCTCTATTATTCTGCGTGGTTTGCTAACCAAGACTAGGTGGCTTGGGTCGTGAGGACGATGACAGCCGAGTCGATAACGTTATCTGTCGCACGCCAGCCAGGAACGCCCAGAATCTCGAGCTTGTCAAGGCAGAGATCTTGGAGATGGTTGACCGTGTGGTAAGTAATATTCTTCTCGTCCCTGCTGGGTGTTATCTAATATCAAGCCTCTTTAGGATTCCGAATTCACTTCGCAGATTGTCAACGTGGACCGGTTATACCACCGACAGCTGATCACACGTCTCGCTGAGATCGACAATCTCGAGAAGAAATGGAACTGCAAGATTGTCTTTCCTAGCACTGAACAGGCAAGCGACGAAGTCACCGTGACCGGACCCCAGTGGCAGGTCCCCATGTGCGTGGACGAGTTCTTGGTAAGTATTGCTTGGGAATGCCGCTTGCGTCGAGTACGAACTAACTTTGAACCACCAGGGTATGGTTCCAGACAACCATGAACTCGTTCTCACGCGAACTCCTACGCTTGTGAAATTTCTGGAGTCTCCCGAGTTTGTCCAAAGCATCATCCCGAAGCTAAAGAAACAGTATGAAGTGGATGTCTCAGTCCATGAAAATTCAGAGGAGCGTACAGAAGACGGCAATCCTACCGTCACTCTGCTCTGGACATTCACTCGAAACAATGCTGGAGGACTGCGAGACGCCATCGACTTCCTCCAGGCTCAGTCCGCCACTGTTGGTGTCGAGGCCACCGTCGTAAAGGGTTCTATTCCACGCCCCAAGTCTGATACGTTTGAGGAGTCACTTCAATACTTCGACTCGAAGCTCCTCCAGCATGCTCCGGCCTCCGTGGCGACCGACTCGCCCACCAAACCGTCTTTTGGCGACGAGGTTGCCCGTGAGAGGAGCACCATCTTCGACAGGCTCCGCAAGCCCGGCAGCATGTCCTCCATCTCTTCGTTTTTGGACCGCAGAAAGAACAGCTCACACTCGGCAACTAACTCGTTCTTCAAGGGCTCCAACAATGTGTCCAAGTCGTCCTTGATTTCGATCGAATCCACGCGAAGCTTCAACGCCGATCGCAACCCCTGGAACGACAGTGGGGTCAACCTTCCAGAGGAGGATAACCCGTGGTCGCATGGCCGTGCCTATGCAGGCAACGGCAACGGCCATGACCACAAGCTGGCCATCCCTCACCCCGGCGACGTCACGCCTCGCCACAATACCCGACAGTCCGGCGACAGCGGACGTCCGTCAACATCTCATTCTACCAATTCAGGATACCCGGGTCATGTTCTTGGACCCTTCCGTTAGATTCCCACTTACCACTGCGTTTTAAGATTATTAGAACCATGGCTGCGTCTTTCTCCATTTCTGTGCGAGGAAAAAAAAGAATACCCTACGGCTGGATATACCCTGGCGCATAATACCCTGGCAGTGCCGTTCGATGCATTTGGTCGGCTTGCTCGTTGTTTGCTTTCTCTGCTCTGTTTCTGCGATCTACGTTTGCGTGTTTGTCTCTCTTTTTGGTACTCTGTTCGGTCACGATCGTCCATCTTGTCACGGTTTACGACTGACGTCCACTCCTTTACTATACCCAACGAAAAGAAAACCGATTCGACACCAAGACTAGTCCATGGACCAAGGGTTATGTGCCTAAAAGCGACGTCTGATACGGCCCTACACGAGAAGCCGGATGGTTGCATCAAAAACACTGGTGGATATGAAGTTGAGAGACACGCTTTTTGTTTCGTCGATATACTCGGGCCCTACAGCCTTGTCATTTTCTCTCTTTTGCTATTTATACCGTGTCTGGTGGACACCTCAGCGTCGACTAAAAGCGTGTTGCGTGGTGGTCTGGTGGTGCGAGGAGGACTGGAAGCAGGTGGCGAAGCGGTCTTGGAGGACGACGACAACTGGGGGTTGTCAGGCGGTCAAATTGCTGGAGTGTCGCACGGGTTTGGGCGGGCTGGTTCTACGTGGAAAGGGAGGCAGCTGTACGGATAGGATTTGCGGCATGGAATACAAATGATACCCCCTGGCACAGTCCAGGTCTTGCTTCGCAGGCCGTCCTATATCGGGGTGTTCCCCGGAGCAAAGTGCATGAGTCTTGACCCAGCATCAGCCCTGGAAATAGTACACTAAGGCAGGGGCGCACCAGAGACTAGACTCTCGATTCTGATTGAATTTTGACATGCAGTTTCCTTTGCACACCTAATCACATAACTTCAGCCGGAGGCAAATTCTAGCCCGACCGCCGTACAAGCCGTGACTTTGCGATATCATACTGAACTCCGACGCAGCAGAAGCAAATCTTCCGAACCCGTACTCATCCCAAAGGCCCTTCCGAGCCTGCGCTATGCATCATACGTCGTTCCAACGCCTACCACGCTCAGTACAGTAAGAAGAGCAAACCCGAGACCCCCAAGAGCAAGCGAAACCACGACCTCAACCACCAATCACGTCTTCCTCGGCCTTAGGCCCGGCATACTCAGTCCCCTGGTTAGCGGTACTCAACCTGGCGCACAGACTGAGCAGCACCACCGTCTCCGTGGCGGCATAGTGGTTCAGCGCGTCGAGCAGGATCTGCAGGTGCCGGCTGAAGTTGCTCTCCCACTTCTTCATTATGTCGAAGAGCTCGGCAAAGTCCTTGGTCGCGCCGTCGGCAGGGGGGTTGTTGGAGGAGGTCGACTCGTTGTGTTGGGAGTGAGAAGAGGAAGAGGAGGGCTGCTGGGGGCGCTGGGATTTCATGGCCTGGAAGTGCTTCCACTGGTCGTTTGTCATGAGGGGCGGCTTGGTGGTGCCCGAGAGGTCTGGGTCGGATTTCTCGAGCTCGCGAGAGAGCCAGTTTGTGTAGGTTGCGAAGACGGTGCAGGTTTGCATTAGTTTGGAGTGGATCTGGGAGATGTTAGGTCGGTGAAGGAGATGGATGGAGGGGGGACGAGATTGGGAAGAAAGAGGAACGTACCCGTAGGAGCTTGCTGTTGGTCAACATGCATTCTTTCAGGCATGTATCCAGGAAGTCGACGTGATCCTGCATCAGCTCGTCCACGGTCCGAGACAGAACGGGCTTGGCACCCGACGAGTCGCCGTCTGCCCCGGAAGGGGTCACAGGGGCATCTTTTGCGTCTTTCTTCTCCTCCAGCCGAGACATCAGAGCCTGCCAGTTGGGCTCGATGACCTCGGCGGTGCAGAAGTATAGCAGCTGCTGTACAAAGACTAACATGCGTGCCCGTAATGTCCAGACGCGGCGCTTCCAGATCTCCAGGTTGCGGGACGAGCTCTTGTGCGACCATGTGACTCCCCTGGTGTGTGTCTGCCAGGTTGTCGCCAGCTGAGCTTCGAGGTGTCGGAGGGAGAGGAGGTAACGGAAGAGGGCCTGATACCGCCAGACTGTCTTGCGGCTGATAACCAGCGACACCGGAAAGGGGACAGCGTAGTCC
The DNA here is from genome assembly GCA_001879275.1 of Coniochaeta ligniaria NRRL 30616. NCBI lineage: Eukaryota > Fungi > Ascomycota > Sordariomycetes > Coniochaetales > Coniochaetaceae > Coniochaeta > Coniochaeta ligniaria. The sequence continues at coordinate 866,393 of KV875095.1, read as the reverse complement.
AGTTGCAGAGAAGTAAAGCCGCTCGCGTTCTTGTCGTTTTCGACCGGTTGGTTGGTCGGCACCTGGAGAGCCTCGCCTTGCTCTATGCCAGTGATGTTTACGACCCTTTGTAGGGACTTGATTAGGGTGATCTCATTCATCTCGACTTTGACATCTTCCTTGAAGGGATCCAAGGCGACGATGCTTCCCGGCTGGCGCAAGACGAGATCGAGTAATGACTGCAGCTTGCTGGTGTTAACAGACTTGACCGGCTTTCTCAGTTCCGACGCCCCCAGTTCCAGGAAATAGGAAAAGTAGTCCGAAGGATCGAGGAAGAAGTAGTGTTTGAGCGACCTTAGCCGCGCAGGTAGAGCATGTGTGGTTAGCAGAAGCTGCATCAGCGACTCGTTGGCGTAGGCGTAGGCGTTGTTGACGTTATCCAGGAACCGATTGTCATCGAAAGACCTCGGTACGTCCTTGACCTCCTTGCTCACGTCGACTCCGCCGCATTCTCGTACAACATTCAGGTATTTTCCGGCTAACAGGACCTTGTCCTTGAAGCCTTCCAGTTGCGGCGGGACGTCGTGATCTCGGATGGTGTACCGCCTCTCCCAGTATTCGTCCGTATAGTCTTGCTCGAGCCGCTCTCGCCTGATGCTCTTTTGCTCTTTGATCAAGAACTCGGAATGTGGGTCATTGATAGCACCGTGGTGTAACCACTCGTTTAGCATAACCATATACGGTCGGCTGGCGTCCCGCAGCAGAGAGGTGAGCAGTGCTCTGGCTGACGGGTCTCCGGACATTGCTTCTAGCCTCTTTGTTATGAGACCGAGGACGACGCCGCCCTTGCAGATCTTCTTCCCCGTCATGTTGCCCGGCACGAGCTCGCCTCCCTCCCTCAGTTGTTCTAGGATATGGTCGAAATCGTCGGCGCTATCGCTCGATTCGTCCGTCTCGTCGTCGAGCAAGGCGTTTCTTTTCAGGAGTTCATGCGCCAGCGCATATAGCTGAAACATCATCTGGCCCGTCGGGAGTATGTGAATGTTGAGGACATGAAGAGTAAAGGTATCATTGGTAAGAAACTGGGTTTCGAGTTGAGCAATCATGATGAGGTAGTCTTGGAGAAATTTCCGTATGGAGGCGCACAGGGCGTGGTTTACCGAACCGAACTCCTCCCGGCTCTGGACATCCACGAACGTTTCAAGCGCTGAATAGTGGGTTGCCATTTTGAGCATAGACTGCGTGAGGTCCTGTAAACTTGGGTCGAGGCCGGGGAGTATCCTAAAAGTCGGGCCAGACAACCTGTCTCTCTCCTCGTAGGGGTTGTACCCCTTGGCGAACCGGATGTACTGGCCTTCGAACCCCATAAACACGAAAAGGAGGTCCTCTAAGATGACGGCCTCCTGCGCTTCCAACGTCAACTCATGTAGCGGTTTGGGCTGTAGGCTTGGGGGCGCTGACGATGCCAGCGGAGGTTTGGATATTCGCGACGCTAACGGTGCGGATGTGTGTGGTAGCAGTGTCGCCTCGGGCTCCCAGTTGACTAATATATGTTTGTTAGCGACGGTCTGGCTACAGCTAAGATTGACGACATACCTGGAAGTAATGGCTCGACTTTGGACTCTCTCGGTTTTGCCTCTGGCGCCCTAGGCCTTTGGTCTTCTGCGGGGGCGCGTCGCCTGTCACCACTTGCTGTAGCACTCCTCCGTTCCGGACTCCTTGTCCGAGACACCAGGGTCTCTCTGGTGGTCACTTGCACTCGCTCGGTCCTCCTCTCCTCAACCGCCCGACTTGTCGGTCGCGGGTTGCCCGAAGCCGTGCGTTTGTGTGAAGTTGATACATTTGAAGGCTGTGGTGATGGTCTGTCTTGCCTCCTTGAATCTGACCTTTCGGGCTTGAAGTTGTCGCGGGCAGTGGCAGACATTCGGGAGGGTCGCAATGGCTTCTCATGCGCCGCCGCACCGTTCATGCCCAATGCCGAGTCTCTGGCGGAGGAAGAAGACATGGTCGGCCCGTGGTCGTCTGCATCTGTGGCTGCGTTCTGTCGTTTGCTGTGGTGGTCGTGATGCGTTGCTCCAAATGCGTGAATCGCCGTGCACTATATCATATGGACCGTAGTTGGAGCACGTCGTTCTTCAACTTACACAGACACCGCGTTTTGATGGAGGGGAACGCGTTTACCCCACGGCCCAGGTACACCGAAGCTCACCTTTGCACCCAGATTGAGCTAGCGCCAGGGACCGTGCGGCGCAAGGCTCAGGCCGACTCCACAATCTCAGAAATGACAGGGGTGCTTCCCGAGCCAGGTGTGGAAGCTAGGTACGTCGACGGTGTGCTTGCCTGGAGGCCGGAGCTATTCATCAGCCTTCCATCTCTTCCTCAACCTCCCACGATTGATGCCAAACAACACAGCACATACGCACCACCGTACAAGCGTGTTTCGAACCAGAATTATCTGCCCGTCACGAGAGCACCCTTCGAGCTCAATCAACGAGACACCACCTCCCACGTAACAACGCCCATCCAACACCGCCAAGATGTTTATGGCAAGATCTGAATACGGTGAGTTTGCCTGTGCTCGCTAAACTCTGTACGAAATCTTCTAGCTAACACAAGCAATCTACAGACCGGGGCATCAAGTACGTCACGACTCTACCACCCCTAACAACCCCGAAACTCGCCCACTAACAAAGCAAAAACAGCACCTTCTCCCCCGAAGGCCGCCTCTTCCAGGTCGAGTACTCCCTCGAAGCCATCAAGCTCGGCAGCACAGCCATCGGCGTCGCCACGTCCGAGGGCGTCGTGCTGGGCGTCGAGAAGCGCGTCACCTCGACCCTGCTCGAGACCTCGTCCGTCGAGAAGATCGTCGAGATCGACCGGCACATCGGCTGCGCCATGTCCGGGCTGCAGGCCGACGCCCGCAGCATGGTCGAGCACGCCCGCGTCGAGTGCCAGTCGCACGCCTTCAACTACGCCGAGCCCCTCCGCGTCGAGAGCTGCACGCAGGCCATCTGCGACCTGGCCCTGCGTTTTGGGGAGGGCGCCGACGGCGGCGAGGCCCAGATGAGCCGGCCCTTCGGCGTGGCGCTGCTGATTGCGGGCTACGACGAGGATGGTCCCAGTCTGTACCATGCCGAGCCGAGCGGTACCTTTTATCGGTACGATGCCAAGGCTATAGGGAGCGGTAGCGAGGGTGCGCAGGCCGAGTTGCAGAACGAGTATCACAAGGTAAATACAGGGTGCCGTGGTATCGTAGATGGATACACAGCTGACAGGTTCCAGTCTCTCACCATAACCGACGCGGAGACGCTCGTGCTCAAGACGCTGAAGCAGGTCATGGAGGAGAAGTTGGATGCCAAGAACGTGCAGTTGGCGAGTGTCACGAAGGAGAAGGGCTTCAGAATATACACGGACGAGGAGATGGCCGCCGTCGTCGAGCGTCTTCCGGCGAACTAGAAGGAAGAAACGGATCCCGATCAATGCTCTGCCTCTGCGTAACCACAAGCTGTAGCATGTTTGGTTCGCGTCAAGGATTGAGGAAGGGGAGATAGCTCTTGAAGGAATGTGACAATTCACGGTTCTCTCAAGGCAAAGACGAGCAGAGTGCGCCGGTGAACATCTACGGCTTCCACAGGCCCTAGTTAAGCAACCGCCAGATTGAGATTGTATCATTAGTGTATGATTATGCATACGTCCTCGAACGATTAGAGAATTTGGGCGTCCAGCAACTGACGCAGAAGCTGATAAACACCTTGTGTCCTGCCGAGCAAAGGACCGACCTGTCTGGCAACTCGCAACCCGCTATTTCGCCGTGACATTGGTCCAAACCGACCAGATCAAATTGATCAAATTCCTTGTCCCATTACCCAAACGTCGCTTTCCTCCAACGCCAGTTTTTACTCTTGCAAGTGTCCTCCGTTACCGTAATCTAGTCTTTTCCTCAGCCAGCTTCTCGCAGTTCGAGCCTCTCAAGATCATGTTCGACGCTCAACAGGCCCAAGGCGTAGTGCGACTGTTCCGACTTGGTCAGAACGAACCTCTCCTCGCGCTTGCCGCTGAGGCTACCGCCTTGATCGTTGTTGAGCTCGCGAATGCGGCGATCGATTCTCCGCGCATTGTCCCACGCCGACTGTGGCAGCAGCGCCTCTACGTCCGGTGCTCGCTGGTATGGCGGCCCCTTGTTTAGTTGTGCTGCTTTGAGCCAGGCTGACTCGCAGCCGTCGGCGATCTGTCGTGCCGATTGCCAACCTGTCAATCGAGCAATGTCGTGCAGGCGTCTCACGGTCCAGTGTCGCTGCGCATCATCCCTATACTACAAAGTTGTCAGCTCAGACGATACTCGTATGTCCCAGGCTGTGAATAGGATAGCTTACCTGAACAGCAGCGACGAACAGACAGAAACAGCTTTCAATAAAAGCTGCGCCTACGAGCGTGCTGATGCCTGCAAGGTTTCTGCAATCCTCGGTGGTCAAGCCGGCTGCAATCCTCCCAATCTCGTTCGCCCACACACCCGTCTCTTGAGCGGCCATGCCAGCAGCGACCATGGCGATCGGCGGTCTCGAGGGGTGGGCTCTGTGGAGTACGATGAGGCCCATGTAGTAGTTCATCCATATACCGGCAATGCTAAAGGTCCGATATGTTCGTGCCGGGCCAAAAGGACTGGGCTGCGGCGGTCCGAGATCCGGTCCCAGTGAATCGAAATCCGGCCCTAGGTTGGCTCGAAAGATGTCATAAGCCTGACGGATGCTCTGCCATTCGCGCATAGCAGCGGCCGTGCTCTCCTCGAGGTCGATGTCTTCCGACCTGTCGCTCTGCGGAGACGTTTCTCGCGGAGGACTGAAGCCCGTCGGCACCGTGACGAATGCGCTGGTGGGAACCAACCCTGCCATCATAGGCGGAGACTGCCCATGCGGTATTCCACCGGCTCGTTGGCCGGCTGCTGCCCCGGCACCAGCCCCTGTTGGCCCCTTTTTCAGTGCTCTCCGCTTCCGTGTAATGTCTTGTGCTACGAAATTGCACGTTCGGCCTAGTAAAAGCATAAGATGGTCGTATGTCCCGAAACTACACTCGAGGTTAGGGTCTCTCCTCATCTAGGGACTGTGTGAAACTTCGACTTACATGGCACCAGTGTTGTTGAATGGTCCTCGAGGCGCACATTGTGTCCAAAGATCATACTCCATACTAGGTCAGGCTGTCAGTTCCGAGCTCACGTCGTCGAAAAGCTGGATCCAATTTCAACTTACAAGAGGCTGGTGGCACCAAGAATGCTTTGGTAAACATCCATCTTGCAATACCACCAGTACAGGTCGCTTGTGTGTTCATACGTCTCAATATCACGCTCAGTATATCTCCGGGTCGGCTTCTTCGGACCCTCTGGGTCATAGACGAGTCCAAAATCTTCGTAAGTGACGGCCTTGCCGGTGATCTGGGATATAAGTCCTGGATTGATATCTGTGAAGTCGGCCTCCACATTGCCGTGCTCAGCGGTCATAGCGACGCCGAACGAATCAAAGCCACCGAAGTGTGGCTGGCGTTGTTGCTGCTGGCGCTGGAGCAGAAGGTCGCGTAGCCTCTGCTGCCGTCTTCGCTTGAGTCCTAGGATGGCCTTGGTCATTTCCTTGAGAGGAATCTCGCGTATGATAGCTCTCGCTCCCCACATGTGTTTGCACCATTTGCCATGGTCGCCGTTCCATACTTCATAGAAGCCGAGGAGCAATGTGGCGGCCAAAGTTGCGGGCTGTGTGCGTCTGGTTGGGCTCTGGTAGTTTTTGGCAATGCGTCTGAGGCTGAGGTGATAGTGCTTCATCGAGGCAGTGGCTGGGATTCCCTGCAGCTTGGCCATCTGCAAACTGCCCAGCGCCAGGATTGCCTGAAGCAGTGCGGGATGGTTGAACGATATTATCGGAAAGGTGTCTATTCGCGTGTTAGGAGTCTCTCTACCTCTGACGCAACCAAAGTTGCCTACTTACAGGTCCAGATATGTCGACGTGCCTTCGGCACTGGTTGTCCTTGAAACAAGGGTGACGGATCAAAAGGATGCCTCTCATATAAGGACATGCTTGGGCCCGTCACGTTTACGAAATACCAGAACACTGATGCAGTTTGGGTATCGTTCAGGGGTGAGTTAGTTGATGACGGCGTATAAGTGTCTAACACGTTGTTTGCGTCGACGAAGCCGGTGAATGTCCGTAAGCGTGCGTCGTAGTACTCAGCTTTTCGATCCATGCGCCGTGCTACCTGGATTCCGAGATCGTTGGACTCGAGGTGCGCCAAATCTTCCTCAGCAAAATCCTCGTTCTCGTCCTCGGACTCGCCCATGGATGCCTCGTCGTCCGGACTCCAGTAAGGATCGCCATGCGAGGAAGCATCGACCGACTGCGTACTGTTTTCCCTCCCATTTCGGAGGTGATGTCCGGGATTCCTCGAAAAGTGCTGCGGGACACGGTCGTCCAAGGGAGAGTATTGCGAGAATAAGCCCTCCGGTTCCTCTGTCAGGGATGGGGATACAGGATTGAAGAAATCATCTGTTGCATACTCGGCATGGGCGGAGACCGGTGTGCGGAGCTGGTGTTGATTGAAGGACGAAGCAGGCAGTCCATGATGTGGACTGAACGTCGAGGGGCTCAGAGTAACAGAAGCAGCTCCATTTGCCGGTCCCGGCCGTGGCGGATACACTTCTTCGAAGTGGTAGAATTCAGCAGGCTTCGGCGCGATGGCAGTTAACGAGCTTCCCTGAGGTATGGAAGATCTAGTCTGGTGCGAAGCTGCCAACTGGGCAGCAGTTAACGCGTCTGGACCGCGAGGCGCGAATGCAGGTTGCCTGTGGCCGAAGAAGGAGGCAGGATGGTGGTGATAAGCTGATAGGGGCTCTTTGAAAGTGAGTCGCTGGTTATATCCTTCACACAGCCGCTTTGATTTGATGCAGTTGGTACATGTGGGTTTGCCCTCGTCGCATTTTATCCGGCGTCGACGGCAAGCTGCCAGGTATTTATTAGTCTCTAGCTGTAACGTGTGACTCCCTGACAATTGACCTACTAAGACATCCGGTTTTGGTTCTCTTCCGCACAGCGTTCTTTTTGGATTGTTGGCTGTCCCTGTTGCTGGACACGGTGGGTGATGACTCGTCCGGCTGAGAAGCGCTGTAGTGCTCGCTCTCAGGGTCGGACTTAACTTGCAGATCCATCCTAGAAGGTTGCTCGGATTTACCGTATGGTCTTATCCAGGGGGACATTCATGACGGTATGGTCGAGTCGGTGAAGTAACGAGCTCTCCTCACCTATTTCGGAGAGCCATGCAAGGGTCGCAATCGCTGGGACTCGGCCGGAAGAAACCGAAGAATGGGATGAGGAGCAGGGCGACCACGACAAGGACAAGCACCAAGTAACCGTGCTGCTCTGGCTGGAGCAACGGATGTGACGGTAGAGATGGTGCAAGGTCGTGGTAGAATAGATATGAGCAAGACAGGCTATAAATCCCCGCCGCTGTGCACAGTTACCACTCACGGTTGCTACCGGTTGGATGTATCGAGAGAGGTGGCCAGAGCGGGCTGCGGATGAGGGACGACCGGGGGAGCTCCCGTATATAAGAAGCGCAGGTGTCCAGAGCTTTGAAACAATCCGGTGTAACTATTTGGAGGGTAGGATGGTCAAGGTCAAGTATCGGGTTCCTGTTGTGTTCCCCAGCACAGCAGCTTTGTGAGCCGGCGGTTTGTGCCTGCGATAGGCGGAGAAGCCGGGGAGAGATGAGGTCTCTGGGACCAGTAGTGCAGGAGACCTAGATGATGAGCCGCTGCCCGGATGATTGATCTAGGCACAGCTAAGCAGGCCGCCAGAGCACCTGCTGTCGAAGTCGTGGTTGTTTGTGTATGCGGGATCCGTCGATGCTCGGCACGCTAACGGCTCCTTCGCCAGACAATGAAAGGCGCGGGAATAATATGTCGACAGGCCTGGACAAGCCTCCTAAGCCCTGCCAAGGCCAACAACGTTCTCGAAGAGCGATCAAAGGCCGCAGGATAAGATGATGGAGAATGCCGCCGCCAGGCAAAGGAAACGGAATGTGCCGGCAGTATATGGAGTTACAATTAAGTACACTGGCTTTTACGAGTCCAGCCTCGAGATAAGACCGATGCGAATGAGATATGCAGGGGTATCGATGATATATATCACCATCCGTCCATGACCAGAGCAGAGAAACTCGTCAAGGTCGGGTTGAAAGGTAAGTTGTCGGTAGAGGAAGAGATGATGGAGACGGGAGGAATGAGAGCCGAGAGCCTGAGGATGCCGAATAAATTAGGGTTATTGACTGCTTCGAGCATGGAACAGATATGCGGAGATGATGCAACATGCACCTGAAAGTCAAGTTGGAGATCGACAACAAGATCCCACTGCCAGTGCCACGGGTCTAAGTTTTTGACGCCGTGACGGGAGACGCTGCACTGCATCGAACCAACAACTGAGGCGACCGCACCAAGACCGGGGTTGCGGTTGGGGAAATGGGGAAAGGTGCCTGCCGTATTCGTATGAGTCTCTGTTCCAGGTGCCAGGGAGAGGGGTAATTCAACACCCCTTCTGAGGAGAGTACTGTATCTTCAGGCAACCTTCAACTCCTTTTACAAAATACATTTCCAGCTCAAAGGTGTAACAACATGTGTTTTCAACAAGGTCGACTGCCGTATCTTCTCAGCCTACGGTCGTAGCATGAGTGCTGCCCTGACAGTACCTGGCAACCTAGAAGAGCATAGAAATTCCTTCATTCCTCATGGCTTCTGCCCAGGCTCGAACTCCTTTCATTACAATTTACAGGAACCAACTATCATATCTGCACCCCCTTAAACAGGGATTCCGTGGTAGGACCAGCCGCTCTCTGCGTCACCCTTCAGTGGTCTGGATCGGGCGTTGATTGGCTTCAGTGCAGCAGGTGCAACGGCGTGAACACAATCAAGCGGCGGGAGAGGAGGCTTTTGCGGACATCCATTGAAGAACCTCGTGCCTGTTGATCGTCCTTCAGAGGCTGCCATGCATGACCCTGGACACTCACGAGTAGAAGCCAACCTGCCCTGCCTGCGTGTAAGCGAGCGACTCGCACTTCTTCGTCCTTGAAAGGACGACGACAACATATTGCATACCCGCACTCCAGTCTCTTGTTGGCTCCCAGGGCTGCTAAGGCTGTCTGGGCTGTAAGGTACAAGATGGCTCCCGGCGTCTCTGTGGCGATACAACGGCTCCGGTGAAGTAGGGCCGAGATAGGTCCTTTCTCCCCTCAACTGCATAGGCCAAACATGCGCTTGACGTCCGCAGACGGGGCCGGACCCGATATTGGAACGGTTCTCCCGACTGCAGGGCCCCCGAACTTAGTTACGCCAAAGCCTCGACGGCGGCCGGTAAAAAACCCTTGTGTCATAGCCGAGCACTTACGTACGACAACCGTCCGTCTTTATTCAAACCCGTCAAACAACCCAGGTCCCAGTGCCTTGCCTTGGTTCCTGCCACGAGTGGCGGAAGAACACAAACGCTCGTGGCAGTTGTTGTCTGGGGTTGGACCAAACACGGGCGGCCGCGAGATCTTCTTGAGAGAAGTAAGACGAGGCGTCGATGCCATCACCAGAAATCATGTGCCGGCACGGGCAAGGACCGCAGGAATCCCGACAGGGGGTCCGCGGAAGACAAGCCGGGTGGGCTATTGGGTGCCTCAAGTTGCTAGTCGCCAGTGAGCCAACGGCTCTGTGGTGGAGGGAGCAAGCAGCCTAAGGTCGTATGCCGCGAGCCATGCTGCATCCTTGGGATCTTCACATTGTGTACTCCATCATGCGGTATCTGATTATGTACCTTACAACGTAGTCGACTCACCGTGTGGCTTTGAGTCCAAGTATTGAAGTAAGGTAATCAGTCATAACTTTGGTGTGCGGCTCATTCATTGCCTAATGTCGTGGCTTCCAGCACCGTAGCAGCGACTTCAAAGCTGACAATGACTTCCGTTACTCGATCGTTTTGGGCCTCAGGATTTGACATGTGTAAGCGGCAAGCTACAGAAGATGTGTCGATGTTGTCCGAGTTCTCGTGCGTATGCGGATGGTTGTGCTAAGTACAGAGAGACTTTCTCAGCCACAAAGAACAACAAGCAAATGATTTCAACCAAGGCCGCCAGATTGGTTGCTTGATTCGATGGAATTGAAACCAAGCGGTATAGTGGTGATGTTCATGTGGAAGTAACTGCTGAAGGTTCAAGGCAGGCTAGGTACCTGGCTACCTCGCTGGTGGGGGTGGGAAGCGGGGTGGGGTACCGGGAGCTGAAGAACCCCACCACATTCAGTCCCAGCTCCGATTAGATTAGATCTGCGATAACTCTCCAGCGGCCCACTAAAATTTTCAGAGGAGGCGGCTCGAAGACCCTTTCCCAACGACAATTCGCAAAGGGAGCTGCATCCCGATATCCAAGGCAGCATTCTAACGGCCGCAACTCTCGTAAGCCAACATGTTCGCCGTCAAAGGCTGGTCGGTCCCAACGGACAATCTCAAATCCGAGGCAACAGGTGCTTCCGCGGCTGGCACTGGGTCAAACTCGGTCCCCGTAAAGAAGCGCAAGAGGCCCAACAGCAAGCCCAAGATCGCCGTGACAGACGAAAATGTCGGCGAACTCTGGGAGAAATTCGTCCAGAACAAGAAGCCCCGTATAGAAGCCGAGAAGAAGGAGAAGAAGGAAATACCCATCGACGAAGAATCGGGGAAGCCGCTGAACAAGCGACAGAGGAAAGCAAAGAAGGACGCCGAACGCAAGGCCGAACTCGAATCTGCGCCACCGGCACCAGAAGACAAGCAAGCAGAGGACGACGATGAATGGGGCGGCATTGACGAGGACAGCCCAGTCGATGACCAAGTGTCCGACGAGAAGGCTTCCCAGCCCACAAAGTCTCAAAAGGAGGGGACCTCGCCGAAAGTTAAGAAACCAGACCCCAAAGCTACGAAAGAAGATGCGTCCAAGCCAAAGAAGGACGCCAAACAGAAACCAGAAACCGCCATAGTCCCAGCAGCTCCCCCCAAACCAGCCGGCCCCAAACTCACCCCCCTCCAAGCCTCGATGCGCGAGAAGCTCATCTCGGCCCGCTTCCGCCACCTCAACGAGACCCTCTACACACGGCCCTCGGCCGAGGCCTTCGAGCTCTTCAAGACCTCGCCCGACATGTTCGTCGAGTACCACGAGGGCTTCCGGCGGCAGGTCGCCGTCTGGCCCGAGAACCCGATCGACGGCTACATAGCCGACATCCTCGCGCGGGCGCGCGTCAAGCCGCCCCGCGTCGACAGGCAGCACCGCCACCAGCGCGACGGCCCCGCCCCAACGGGCAACAAGGTGCCGCTGCCGCGCGCGCGGGACGGGACGTGCACCGTCGCGGACCTGGGGTGCGGCGACGCCAAGCTCGGCACGGCGCTGCAGCCGCAGGCGCGCAGGCTGAACCTGGACGTGCGGAGCTTCGACCTGCAGACCGACGGGAACCCGATGGTCATGGCGGCCGACATGGCCAACCTGCCCCTGGCCGACGGCTCGGTGGACGTGGCCGTCTTCTGCCTCGCGCTCATGGGCACGAACTGGGTCGACTTCGTGGAGGAGGCCTACCGCGTGCTGAGGTGGAAGGGCGAGCTGTGGGTCGCCGAGATCAAGAGCCGCTTCACCGTCCCCGGGAAGGGGAAGAAGGGGGGCGCCCGGGCCGTGGTCGAGCACAGCGTCGGCAACCGGCGGAATACCGGCGCCCCCGGGGCGCCGGCCGTCCCGGGGCCCAAGAGCAAGGCCGGCAAGGCGAACAAGGAGGCGGAGGCGGCTACTGCCGAGGCGGACCTGGCGATTGAGGTTGACGGGGCGGAGGACAAGAGGCAGGAGACGGATGTTTCTGCTTTTGTCGACGTGCTGGCGAAGAGGGGGTTCGTGCTTAGGGGCGAGCCGAGCGAGTCTGTCGATCTGAGCAACAGGATGTTTGTGAAGATGTACTTTGTCAAGGGTGCGACGCCCGTGAAGGGCAAGGGTGTCGCGGCTGCCAACTCGAGAGACGCGGCGTACAAGCCAAGGCCGGCGAAGCAGAAGAAGTTCATCGAGGGCGACGAGGTGGAGGTGAATGAGGCGGCGGTGCTGAAGCCTTGTGTGTACAAGATTAGGTGATTGAATCACTGGATATAGAATATGTAGGTGGTGGTATAACCACACAAGAGAGCAGGCAAATATCGTCAGCTTGCATAGCGGTATCTGTGGAGATGTTATATCCCTGGTCTTCCTTGCCGGATCTAACCATGTGACGCCTGTCTACCAAATAAGAGAAGGGCTTCCATCTGTAGCCCGCTATCAAACATTAGATACTCCTCCACCAGCCGTTCCGCCGAGATGTATGTATCAAGCCACAGCAGTGGCACAGCCATATGCGTTCCTTGCCGCCCTCCATCTTTATGTCTTCCTTGGTGGGCATGCAAAGTTCTAATCCTCGAAAATCAACGACGCCGCGTATTCCACGTTTCCTCCTGTCTGGTGCAACGCTCGGATAGCCCGTTCCCTCGTCGCGCCTATGGCCATGAGCTGTTCTACATCCGCATCTGGAAACTGAGGTCGAGGAGGTTGGGGTGGAGGAACTGCGGCAGATGCCGCAGGCCGAGACGCCGCAGCCGGACCCGACCCGGACGGACCGGCAGGCGCGGATTCGGACGGTGGGGAGACGACACCAGACCTCTGGCCGATCGTAGTACCCCCGGGACCCTGGACTTTCGGCTCCTCTTCGAGAGCCTCCTCCGACTCCTTCGGGACATCTGCCTCGCCGAGGAAGGGCAGCTCGACGCCCTGGATGACGAGCTTGTCCTTGGCGAGGTCGATAGACGCCTGGTAGCGCTTGAGCATGTCCAGGCCGAGGAGCAAGTCGACCGTCTTTCCCTCCATGACTGTGAAACTGCACGGCAAAAACAGAGTACCGATCCTGATTTGGGCTGCGTGGACACGACCGATGATGGTGGCAGTGCCGACACCGCGAGCCACGCCGGCGAAGCGCTTGTCAACGAGCCGCATGATGCCACAGGCCTCGGCACACCTAGGGCTCATGATTGTGGCCTGGGCTCCGGAATCTACCAACGCCTTCATCTTGTATCCATTCACCTCGACTTCAATGTACAGTAGGTGGACTCGGCCGAAGACTACAAAACGACCCCTGTCAGTATATCGAAACGAAGCGGCGATGACGTAATCGGGGCGCATGAAGCGTCGGTATAGGATCCTTACCTTCAGGGTTATGCTCCATGGCATTTTGTAGATTCTCCATGACACGCTCCTGGCGGATCATCTCCTCGATTCTAGCCTGTGCCTCGACGTCAAACGGATCGTCATTCAGCCGCTGGATCATCTGCTGCCGCTCCGCGCGCTCCCTCTGCTCCCGGTCGAAGCTGGCGTTGAACAGCTGGGCGAAGCGCTGCGGATCCTCCAGCGCGGCCGCCATCTCCGGCTGCTGGTTCGCGAGCTCGGCCCTCAGGTGTGCGTTGCCCAGGACCTGCAACCGGACTAGCTCGGGATCTTGCTGCGGCGGTCGGGCGCCGCCGCGGGGCGCAGAGGGCTGGCCTCTGGGTCTCCCGGCGCCGCCTCCGGGCGCTGGCACGCCGGTGGTGCCTCGCATGTCGCGGACGTGGAGGGCGAGCATGTCGCCGTCGCTGATGCCCAGATCGGACATGGTTTTGGAGTAGTCGGATATGAGCTGGCCGTTGTGGTAGAGGTGTTGTGACGAGGGTTCGATGTGGGCCTCTGCCTGGATGGAGCTCCGGAGTGTGTCGACGGTCATGTCGGGGAAGATGTCGAGCGAGAGGAGGTCGCCCTCATCGCCCTCGGCCTCCGGGTTGGAGATGCTGAGCGTGATACGCCTGGCGATGCAACGAAGGTTAGGCTCCGGCCAGCTTGCAACCGTTAAAGGGCGTGGAGCTGCGGAACTTACATTGTGACGTATGCGCAGGCTGTGGTTTTCTTTCTAACGAACTGTATCCCAAAGTAATTTTGAATACCCTTGGAGAAGTCCGGTAATAATGGAAGGTTGTTTAAGGCTCGGGATGGCGGGAGTGTCAGGGAAGAGAGGAAAATGGTGGGTGAGAGTTGGATTATGTTCCAGGTTCGTCTGAAGCTTGGAGATGGCAGCTTCCGTTTGGCTTTGGAGGGGCAAACGTACGGGCAGGTAACGGATTCGGGTGCTCTTTAAATTGCTCTTTTCCTTTCCACCGCGACAAATAACTCAGCAGTCTTCCTGCAAGAGTCCGAAAAGAGCCGCAGCTCAATACTTCTGTTGTCTCGACTCACCGCTTAAACCCAGGGAGAATATCTGCGTTATGGCAGTGTAGAAGCCCATGGAACGTCTGGCATCGGATTAGTAGTACGTGCTACGTGTAGGCAGTCACAGCCACGCAGGGATAGTTGCCTCAGCCCTGAGAGTTACGGAGCATGACGACATGAGAGAAAGACGAATAATGTGACTCTTTAAATCGACCGAGAGAAGCTCTGTTTGTCGGAGTCACGAGGTATTTATTTTGAACTAGATCTTGCGGTTTGAGATTGTCTCCTTCGACTACACGTACGTAGTAGTACCGAGGGTGTTGGCATTTTGGTTTCTCGATGCAGGGCGCGGCTTTTCGCGGCCCAGCGGCACACCAGTGACATTGTGAAAGCGGCATAACTACCGGCGGTCCCCCACGGGGATGATACCCCGTCGTGATGGCTTCTAGTTCTAGCCCTCCCTGATACATCTCCCAAGATGTCGTGGAATGCCTACGACCTGGGTATCGTAACATTGGATATCGGTATTTATGTCCTAGTGGGTACACACCATCGTCTCTACTCATGATCGTCCCATCGTCCTATCGTAGAAGAGCTCGTGATATAGCGCTCCCAGTGTTTATGTAGTGAGGTACCGTCCTAGCATGCGCAATCCTACGACAAGTGTAGATATCGACTCTACAGTGTTATAACCACGGACACGATATATCGCCGAACCCCTGCTCGTCCCATGAGCTGCAAAGATGCCAAAGCTTGAATTCAGCTCGTCCGGTCACTGGCCGTTAACCATTCGGTACCCATTCAATAAGCTTCATGTTTCAAGCTGGACATCTCCTAGGCATCTCGTTCCAGGTCTAAGGTACCTAGTCGGACCGTATTACAGACTGGTTATCTGCAACAACGGTCGCTGCAGGTTGGGTTGTACGCTGCTGATGCTGATGATACTTGTTCTAGGTCGCACATGTTCCTGCAGAGTCAGGATGAGTGAGGCCTTGTCACTTGACAGCTCAAGGTAGCGGCACTTACCATTCTGTACCTTAGGTTGGTTTCCTCCAAGCTGCAACAACGGTGATCCATTGAGTTTTCGCTACCTTGTGCATCCAACATACTGAGGCTCATGCGTTGTGACCGTGTGTCCAGATCGTACGCCAGTCTGCGTGCCCAAAAGTAAGGTGTTCTTTCCTTTTCAGCTTCCCTGCATGTCGCCAACTCAGTCTCCTGCCACACGGTAAGCCTTCAAGGTAACCCTTAGCCTCTGGCTTCTCGGTCACGCGACGAATTGTTCGAGTGTCGACCACTTCCTGTTCCAGCTACCCTATAGTTTGGATTTTCTTATTCCTCCCTCCCTCTCCGAAAGCCAGCAAAGTCTCTCTCCTGTCCGGTCCAATATTTGACACACGCTCCAACTTTTTTTATTCATTTCATTCTCTCTTCCTCACACCCCCCAAGCCGCCACCATGTCGCCGCCGGATCCACAAATAGTAGCATCGCCAACCACTGCTTCTCCGAACAACGAAGATGCCATTGACGACGGTGAGGAGCTCGACGGCGATTTCGTCAAGCTTCAGAAAAGCAAAAGTCAGAAGCGGCGGGCTGCCAAGGACATCTCGGACACCCGCATCAACACAGTCCTGCCCTTCGCCTTCTCGCCCAACATTAGACCACTATGCGTATCCGACATCGAATCTGTCGTTGCTCTAGAGAACGCAGCGTTCCACGACCCGCAACATCGGGCCACGCGCGAGAAAGTATAGTACCTCTCTTGATATCGGTCACTCATCGTCTCTGATCAGGCCTTAGTTCGAGTACCGTCTCACAACATGTCCGGAGCTCAGCCTCGGCCTATTCTGCACCGTAGTTCCAGACCATCTCAAGGGATGGGATATTGAGACCCTATCGGCGGCAAAGACTGTCGAGACTGACCGTGCTGACAAGGCCGTCAGCGTGCTACTGGCGCACATCGTCGCTACCCGCTGCTGCGGGGACGACATCACAGATAGCGACATGGACTATCCTAAAAACTGGCGCAGTCTCGGCGGAAAGTGCACTGATGTCGGCCACCAAGAGCAAGGACGGACCATCGCACTCCATTCTCTGGCCGTCTCGCCCAAGGTTCAGGGCTGCGGCGTAGGCACCATCATTATCAGAGCCTACCTTCAGCAGGTCAACAACTGCGGTCTGGCTGACCGAGTGTCAATCATATGCCAGGATGTAAGTTTGTCCCTCCAACCAGTATAACATCTCTTGCTCACAAAGTCAGTATCTGGTCTCCTACTATGAGCGCTTCGGATTCAGGAACAAAGGTCCGAGCAGTGCTCAATATGGAGGCGGTGGATGGCACAACATGGTAAAATCCCCCTCTCTCCTGCCAGGCATCTCTATCACGGAGAAAGGAACAAACAGATGAGCCTAACGGTATCTTTACGCTACAGGTCTTCGATCTACCAGGTCAAGCCAAGGCGATCTGATTCTCGCTTCGCATCTTTTGACTACCTCCGCGATTGTCTTCGGCGCAAAGATGAAATATCTCTTCAGCAGCATTGTCTTCCCGCCGACTTCGAAAGCGAAGCTAGGTTACGGCGTTTCCTTTTCAACTGTCGTGACTTCCACAAAACGGATGTGGCTGGGCCATGAAACTGGGGAAAGACTGCAGACGACCGCTGGCGGCATCACATGGAGTAATGTCTCGTGGCGGAACGGGCAACTGGTCCTGCTGATCATGGGCGAGCGTGATTGGACTTTTTCGCATGGCACTGCTTTTTCTCGTGGGATAGACTGGGATAGACTTGACTTCGCATAGACAGGACTAGGGTATAGACGGCGCAACTCTCTTCACCTCCACCTCAGTCGCTCGCCTTGTACTGTGCACGGTACGCCTCCGTCCTCCTGACATCGTCCCCAGTAGCGAAGCTCTTCATCCCGGCAATGATGTTGTCCAGCGTCAGGATGGCGATGATGGGGATGCCGTACTCCTTCTTTATCTCGCCGAGGGCGCTGGGCATCGGCTTGCTGTCGTCACCGTCCGGCGAGGGGAGCTTCTCCATGCGGTCGAGCGCGACGACGATGCCGACGACTGTGCCGCCCTCCTTCCTGATCTTGGCGATGGCCTCGCGCTTCGCCGTGCCGGCCGTAATGACGTCGTCCACGATAAGGACCTTCTTCCCCTTCAACGGCGCGCCGACGATGTTGCCGCCCTCGCCGTGGTCCTTTGCCTCCTTGCGGTCGAACGAGTAGCAGATCTGACCGTAGACCTCGGGCTTCAGCTCGGCCAGCTTGTCCGTCGTTGCCGTGGCCAGCGGGATGCCCTTGTAGGCGGGACCGAAGACAATATCGAAGTCGAGCCCGGTCTGCTCGCGGGCCTCGATGATGGCCTTGGCGTAGGCGGTCGAGATGGCGCGCAGCAGGTCGGCGCGGTAGAAGTCGCCGGCGTTGAAGAAGTAGGGCGATATCCGCTTCGACTTGAGCTCGAAGCTGCCGAACTTGAGCACGCCGCCGTCGATGGCGGCCTTGAGGAACTCGGCTTTGTAGGGGGCGAGATCAGACATTTTGACAGTTCGTTATTGTGTGACTGGGAGAGATAGTGTCCAAATGCTAATGCCGTCACTTGGGATGTTGAGGAATTTTGAACATTTCGCTATCTGGAGGTGGGCCCACTGCTGAGGTCAAGCATTTCTTTTTTTATACGCACTCTCATCGTTAGATCTACCTAGTACAGTAACGCATAATGCCGTTCGCTCATTCACATCATTCAGCATCCGAAAGGCCTTCCTAGAAGACACACTTGACTGGAATACCTTCCCGAGTCAGTCAGTCTTCGGTCGTAGCAGCAGTGTGACAAAGCTTGTTGAGGGGCAGACAGAACATTTTGTAGGTGGGGTTCTTATCTTATCGCTCTGGACCCCGCATTAGACCCCTGAAACCTCCAGGTCGACTGGTCGAGGCACGAAGATCGGTGCCAAGCCTGCCGAGCGCCCGACACCGACTTTTGCGGCTGGTGGAGACCTAAAAAAATTGAGTATCCAAAAACTGAAATTCTGCCCGCCACTTTTCTTGCTGTAGGAGACAGCAACATCGCATAGTCGACGTTGACCTCCAAATACCACCACAAAATCAGTCAAGATGCCTGCCAAAACAACATGGAAGGTAAGTAACTCTGCTCGCTATACACTATGAGCACGACAGAATGCTGACAATACGTTCAGGACATCCCTCCGGTGCCCACGGCACAGGAGTTCCTCGATATCGTCCTTAGTCGCACGCAGCGCCGGTTGCCAACACAGATCAGAGCCGGGTTCAAGATCAGCAGAATCAGAGCCTTCTACACCAGGAAAGTCAAGTTCACGCAGGAGACCTTCAGCGAGAAGCTCGGCCAGATCCAGCAGTCGTTTCCCATGCTCAATGATATCCACCCGTTCCACCGAGATCTGCTCAACACCCTCTACGATGCGGATCACTTCAAGGTCGCTCTCGGCCAAATCTCGACGGCAAAGCACCTGATCGAGTCCATCTCCCGCGACTACGTGCGCCTGCTCAAGTATGCGCAGTCGCTCTTCCAGTGCAAGCAGCTGAAGCGCGCGGCCCTCGGTCGCATGGCTACCCTGCTGAAGAGGTTAAAGGATCCGCTCCTGTACCTGGACCAGGTGCGCCAGCATTTGGGCCGTCTGCCCTCGATCGACCCCAACACCCGGACTCTGCTCATCTGCGGATACCCCAATGTCGGCAAGAGTTCGTTCTTGAGGAGCGTCACCCGCGCCGACGTTGAGGTGCAGCCGTACGCTTTCACGACGAAGAGTCTGTACGTTGGTCACCTGGACTACAAGTACCTGAAGTTCCAGTGCATCGACACGCCGGGAATTCTCGACCACCCCCTCGACGAGATGAACACCATCGAGATGCAGAGTATCACAGCCATTGCCCATTTGCGGTCGGCAATCCTCTACTTCATGGATCTTAGCGAGCAGTGCGGCTACACAGTGCAGGCGCAGATCCACCTCTACAAGTCGATCAAGCCGTTGTTCGCCAACAAGCTTGTCTTTATCGTTATCAACAAGATCGACGTCAAGAGGCCCGAGGATCTTGACCCAGAGACACAAGCCGAACTTCAGGAGCTCCTGAAGGGAGACGAGGTCGAGATGCTACAACTCTCCTGCAACACCCAGGAGGGCGTGCAGGCGGTCAAGAACGCCGCGTGCGAGCGTCTGCTGTCGGAGCGTGTGGCGCAGAAGCTGAAGGCCGGCACCACCACCTCGGGTGGTGTTGGTGGCCGTCTGGCCGAGGTGATGGGCCGCATCCACGTAGCTACCCCCATGAACGGCGTCGTCCGCGAGACCTTCATCCCGGAGGCGGTCAAGACCATGAAGAAGTACGACAAGAACGACCCGGAGCGGAGGAAGCTGCAAAGAGATGTGGAGGCAGAGAACGGCGGTGCCGGCGTGTTCAACGCCGACCACCGCGCGGACTACCTGCTCGCCAACCCCGAGTGGAAGTACGACAAGGTGCCGGAGATCATGGACGGCATGAACGTCGCCGACTACGTCGACCCCGAGATCGACGCCCGGCTCCAGGCCCTCGAGGAGGAGGAGGAGAAGCTCCAGGCCGACGGCTACTACGACTCGGACTCGGACCTCGGCGACGAGGAGGAGCAGGAGATCCTGCAGAAGGCCGAGATCATCCGCGAGAAGCACGCGCTGATCCGCAACGAGGCGAGGATGAAGAAGTCGCTCAAGAACAGGGCCATCATCCCGAGAAAGATGCAGAAGAAGCCCCTCTCGCAGCTCGACGACCACCTCGACCAGCTCGGCGTCGACACGCGGCCCATCGTGTCGCGCGCCAGGGACCAGGCCGACGCCATGTCCCGCGGCCGTTCGCTCACGCGGAGCCGCATGGGTACCGAGATGTCGGACGGCATGGACCTCGACGAGCCCAAGAGCGCAAAGGAGCGTCTGCGGTCTCGCAGCAGGGCCCCCTCCACGAACCGTCGCGACGACGGTGTCGTGGACGAGTCGAAGCGGACTACCGCCGAGCGGGTGGCCAAGCTCGGGCAGCGCAAGAGGAATCGTATGGCCAAGGCTGGTGAGGCTGATAGGCATATTGGTACCCCTATGCCGAAGCATCTGGTAAGTTTCCTCTTGACTTTATATATATACATATTTCACTGTGCTAACGAGGTTTCCTACAGTTCGCTGGCAAGCGTGGAATGGGCAAGACGTCTCGTCGTTAAGGGCTGTCTGTGTGGTGCTTCTCTTGGCTTCCGGTTTCATTGCAAGCGGCGTTTTGGCGAAGGGGAGAGAAAAGAATGGTCCTGGTTATGTTGATGTCAGTATTCTTGTCGTGAGATATCCAAAGATAGGTAACGAAACGACACATGCCACATTTCACCTTTGATGTTCCAATGTCTGCTTGAGATGTCGCACCGTTGATTACACAGTATTGAAGCTGGTTCGGTTCCATGTGCAAAACAAGGTTGGATATATGTGTTCTTGCAAAACTACCCTTCACCTACGCCGTGAAACAAATTTCAGGTCCATGTTGTAGTAGACTCATGTCCAAATAATCAGAGGAGCAACCGTCGGCTAGACTACGCAGCAGATTCAATCCCGCAGGCCTCAGCACTGAGCATCACCTGTCCTTTCCAGGTTCGGTCACCCCTTACTCTTCAGCAACCTGGATGCCTTCCCTCAGACCCTCAATCACGAGCTCCTCGCCCGTCGCGCGGCGATAGATATCCCGGACATCGACCGTGGTCGACTCGAAGTGGCTGCTGGCGTCGTAGCTCCTGGAGATGAAGATGTTGTCCTTCGTGCCGTCCTCGAGCGGCTCGTACAGGGGGACTGGCGGGCCCTAGACACGGAAATGTTTGGTTAGCTCAGTGTATCTGGTGCTCTCAGGGATGCAAGGTTGATGAAGAGCTTACCATGAACTGCTCCTCAATCTTGCCCAGACGCTCAAGACCGGGCTGAAGTTCCAGGTGGTGGTTCGCAGACGTCTCGGCAATGGTTGACACGATGGCGATCCAGTACCCCTTAGGGCACACATTATGTGCCGACGAGACACAAGCAATGTAAATATCGTGCTTACGGCCAACCTGCGACTGCGGGATGATGATCTGGCAGGAGTCGGCATCGTTGGTCTTCTCGAGCGGGTGCTTCAAGATGCAGATGGCCCTCAGAACATGGCCCGTCACCTTGACCTTGTCCGGGAAGTAGCTCGGGTCGCCGATGATCATCTTGGCCTTTGTCTCGAACGCCATGGGCGGCTCGACTCCGGTCATGGTGGCCTTGATGCCGACCGCCTTGCCGTTCTCGTACTGGACGTCCTCGATCTTGGTGTTGAGCATGTAGGTGCCGCCGTAGATGGCGCTCAGGCGGGCGAAGCCCTGGGGCAGCTCGCCGAGTCCGTAGAGCGGGTAGATGTAGGGCGACTTTCCGTAGCGGGCGACACTGTTGCCGTAGAGGCGGATGCGGTCGATGGCCTCGGGGGCGCGGCCTTTTTCGTTGAGGTACGAGTCGTCTTGGTATAGAGCCATGGCATGGCCGATGAAGTCCTTGGTTGTAGCCTCGAGGCCAAACTTGTCGTACACTTCCTTCATGGTGCATTGGGATATGTCGAGACCTGAACTAGGTTAGATTGGCTTCCGATTGTCATTGTTGAGTGAGGGAGCGGTCAGTGGCTTACCCTTGTGTGTGGCGGAATCCTTGGGGTCGAACTGGCCAACCCACTCGATAAACCCCTTCATCCGACGTTTCTCAAAGATGCCCATCAGCGGTGACCGGAGGGCCTCGCCAGCGTCCGAAGGCACCTTGGCAACCGTCGCCCTGGGCCCGGACCCTTGCTGCACATAGCTGCCTGCCACCTGCTTGAACTCCAGGTATCTTGTGACGTCGGTGGATACGAGGATGTTTGTGAGCTCGCCGGAGGACATGAGGAATTTGGGTACGAGGTCGATATTCCAGTCGTTCAGCCGTCCGTACTGTTTCCATGGCTCGGTGCCTTTTGCGTAGTTGCCATACTTCTTGAAGAGCTATTGTAGGGGTGGTTAGAGAAGATCTCTGACGGGGACACGGAGGCGCCATACCGTCTCGAGATTCACCGAAGCGGCCTCGCTGTTGGTCAAGACACGTCAGTCCTGCAAGAAAGGAACCATGGGGGAAGCTCGCCAACGTACGCTCCATAGTGATCGTTGCGGTCAATGTGCAGGACCTTCTTGCCCTTGACACTCAGAACACTGCCACGAAGCTTCTGTCAGCATCCCAAGAGCTAGAATCGGGTTAAGTAGATCGGATCATGGTTACCCTGAGAGAATACATTCGGTGAGGCCTGGTCCCAACAGTTAGCGACCGACAATGGCAACAATGCGGTCAGAGACCAAGACAGCTTCAACCCCACATGTGGGGTACTTACCAGTGCCCAGCACGATGACATCGTACTCCTTTGCAATCTCATCCATGTCGGTCGGTTTGTTCAGAAGTCTGCGAGTCTAGAGGGGGGAATCGAAGGAGAGGTTATGTGTTCCTGAGCGAAGTATAAGGGGATGACGGGGATATTAGACTCGAGAGTTGCAAGGTTGCCGAGTTACGTCGTGGTGGGGGAAGCGGAGGAGGGGCCTAATGCTAACGCTTGTTGGACAGCTGTGATTCGGCAGCTCTAGACTGGCGGTATCAAGTTGCAGGCCCGATGGTCTCAAGTCAATCATGCCTCAAATGCTGGAGCTATGTCTCCAGGCAGCTTGCAAGCCCAACTTCAAGGCACATTCACCTCTCTGTGAACCTAAGGTACCTTACCTTACCTAGGTACCTCACTCTGCTTCTTAAGGCAGGTACGGTACAAAGGCAGTATCACCATAATTTGCAGTAGAAGCACGTACGCACGGACCACCGATATTCCTATATCTATCTTCGCCGTCCCCCGAAACTTCGTTTCCCTTTCCTCTTTTTTCTCCAGCTCTCTTTGCCTTTTGGCTTAGATCAAGTGTAGTATCTGTTCTTAAAAGTTTAATCTCTTTTATGGTCTATTGACCAAAATTTGATTATCCCTATTTTTGCCACCCGGAGACCGTCCCTCTGGGCTTGCCCATGGATGGACTTCACTGTGTCCCTGGTATTACACTGCCTCCAGGCGACGCGAACATTTTCATTGCAATCTTGGGCTTGCCTGGGATGCGAGGAAGACGGTGATCAGTGTTGCAGGCTGGCCAATATCTTCTTGGATAAGGTAGTGTGCCGGTGAATATGAACTTCCTGGAAGAAACGGCCCAGTGCCTCGTCTGTCGTGAGTCTTTCCAGTGGTCTTACCTGTAAACCTGTATGTGATTCTTGCACGCTGCGGGAAGTGCGATTTGTAGGGGAAAGCAGGAGACCGGGAGTGCATCCTCTACACCTATGCCCGTACATAAAGTCGTGACGGTCGTCGCGCCGTCTGGAACTGTGTGTTTCGAAGCCGTGATGATGCTGCCTGCCTACATTGCTCTTACATGCGTAACCCTAACCCTGTTTAATATCCCATTTCAGGTCACGTGCTGGTGCCATTGCCCAATCGTGGAGCTCCAAATTCGGCAGCTGTGACGTCCCACATATTCGGCGAGCGACGGCGACGCACCCGATCTCAAATCAACCCGTCTTTGCCCATCCACCACGACAAACCACCAGCCATTGACAGCCACCACAATGCGCCGGACACTCTTCCGTCTCGCAGCGGTCAAGCCGGCGCGCTACCTCGAGGCGAACGCGCCGACGGGCATAACCGGCCTCCTCACGCACGGCTCGCCCCGAGCGACGCTCCTCTACCTCTACACAACCACCCTCGACAAGCTAAAGGCCGTGCCCGAGCACTCGCTCTACCGCCAGTCGGTCGAGGCCGTCACGAAGCACCGGCTCTCGATCGTCGAGCAGGCCGTGCCCCCCGGATACGCGGAGTGGGCCAAGACGGCGCAGAAGCTGGTCGCCGACCACCCGGAGCAGTTCAACGTGACCGAGGAGGCCTCTGGTTCGGTTGACGGCGCCGCCGCGGCCAGGGTCGAGAGGGACGGGCAGGTCTTTATTGTCAGGGATGTTGCGGTCGAGATCGATCCCAGGGACCAGGAGTGGGATGGAGAGGTTGATTTGGGCTCGGGTCCTGAGGGACTTGCGCAGCAGAAGGACTTGCTGGATGCGAGGCAGGTCAAGTGGGAGCCTGAGCCGCAGTTGACGGCTGATCAGTGAGTGACACGGAATTTATGGGCTATACTGGACAGAGGGCTAACGAACGCAGGATCTTGGAGCTGGAGAACAAGATTGGCGCTGGGTTGATCGAGGAGGTTGTCCAGGTGGCAGAGGGAGAGCTCAAGCTCGTTGACACGATGGTGAAGGCCAAGGTGTAAGTTGTTCCAGTCACATCACGTCCTTGCGATCATCACTAACATGCTTCTGTAGCTGGGAGGATCTGGAGGAGGCGCCGGCAGAGGGCCAATGGAGCTACTTTGAGCGGACCTCGTAGGCCATACCATGCATATGAGGAGAGACGGCGGCTTATAGTCTGTTGGGGCAGTGTATAACAACACAATGAATACAGGCGGAATTGTATATATGGTACGGGTGCATGTAGCAAGCAATAGGACGCGAAGCTGACAACGACCGTGATCTTCGTGCCAAACTGTGAAGGGAGGCGTGTTTGCTACGTATATCGGGGTTATATGTGATGGTGAAGCCATGAATAGCAGATGATCAGCTCTTTTGCAAGTATAATCAATAAATCAGCATGCGACGAGAGAGAGAGAGGCGTTATGTAGGCCAACTTGGACAACAATGTGCAAATGTCGATTTCACGCTCCTTTTGGTCCTGGCTTGTTCTTCTATCGACCTCCATGATTTTAAACATTTTCCACGGCTTTCATCCTACAACTCAAACATTTCCACCCCGATGCTCGAACCATAATCTAAATGTGTACGGTTTAGCAATCCCGCAATTAACTAAAAAGTACAAATCACGACATTTATCTTCGTTGGACCTCGAATGAGAGACGTTTTCATGGCCTTCGCGCCATCACTCCTATCAATCCTCCACACCTGCGAACAACTCATCTGTCCCGGGTATCAATCTCAATAGTAAAACACAGAAATGTCATCCTCAACCCCAAATCAACCCCGCAAATCTAGACACAAGCGCAAGCGCTCCGCCTCGGTCGCCTCATTGTCGCGCCAGCGGGATCTCCCGCCGGAGACCATCAACCCGCACTCACACCCGCCTAATCTACTTAAGCAGTTCAGAGCGGCCGGCCTACCGGAGACGGAGCGGTTGCCCGCAGTGCCGAATTTCCCGCACCGGACGCTTCCGAGGAATTATGCTGACCCGGCCGGCGAGGAAGAGGATTACGAGGTCCGCGACGGTGAGAACGGCCAGGATGAGAGTGGGAGAGAGACCGCTACCGACGGAGACACGGATGCGGAGCTGGACCCCGATGCTAGGAGGCGAAAGGCGGCTAAGACGCGGTTGGCGGGCGTGCGGCGGGACAGGCGCGAGCGCGAGCGGAATGTCGGCGTTCTCGTCGGTATACTCCGGCGGTGCGTGGCTGAGGGGGACATGGTCCGCGCCAAGCGGGCGTTTGGGCTGCTTGTCCGGGCGAAGATCGATGGACGGCGAGTTGATCTGAGGAGTGAGGGGTATTGGGGCCTTGGGGCTGAGATTCTGATGAGGGAGGGAGAGACGTCGTCGGCCGGAGGAGGAGAACGAAGCGAGGGAGGAGAGATGAAGAAGAGGTGGGGTTCTGTGCAAAACATGGTGCAGGTGAGGAGATTCTTCGAGGATCTGATTCAGCTGCATCCTTATAACCGCTTGCATCCTGAGTCCATCAGTGCGCTGGACTTCTACCCGGTGCTTTTCAGCTGCGAGATGTATAATGTGCATGTTGAGCTGGATATGGCGTTGCACAGGGTCGAGGAGGAGAATGAGGACGACAGTGGGATGCAGGACGACGATGTATCGCGGGAAAGGAGGGCAAAGGCCAGGAAAGACGAGCTACGAGATGGAGCCCTTGAAGTCATGAGAGGTGTAGCGGGCCGTATGGATGAGCTGATGTCGGTAC
This sequence comes from Coniochaeta ligniaria NRRL 30616, assembly GCA_001879275.1. Lineage (NCBI taxonomy): Eukaryota > Fungi > Ascomycota > Sordariomycetes > Coniochaetales > Coniochaetaceae > Coniochaeta > Coniochaeta ligniaria. Next base: position 840,088 of record KV875095.1, on the reverse strand, counting down.
TACCGTACTCTAAGAGCCTAGAGATGTTGCGCCTACGAGCCATGATTGCGCTGTTTATGGGCGACTTGGAAGTACCGGCGCCTCCGAGGGATGAAGACGAAGAGGAGGAGGGTATGAGGAAGAGGGATACGGAACGGGACCGGGCGATTATGTTGTTCAAGAAGGTGCTGACGGGAGGTGGTGCATTGGAACCGTGGATACGCAGGCTTGTGGCCGAGCACGACAATGAGGGCGATGACGAAGAATCAGACGGGGAAGAAGAAGCACCATTATCACTTCCAATGTTCTCCTCGCTTCCCATTAGGTAGTTCAACGCTCAGCTGTTACTATCTACGCGACTCAGTTCCGGTGTTCAAGCGCCCTTATCCTTGGCCCATCTTTGGAAGAACAGCGCCCGGTTCGAATTTCCAGACACGATGCACCAGTCGCCGTCAGGACTCCATGCAACTTGTCTCCCTATGAATATAGCCTCACGGTGAAGATCCTTAGTGACGGCGTGCGTTTTGTGCGCTTTGAGCGGCTGCCTGTGCGCTTGGGACACTCCGTACATGCCCTCCCAGTGGGCGACGACGTCCGGACCAAATTCCATTGCTGGTTCAGCCACGCCTGGGTCCGGAGTCGCTGCCTCCGATGCTGCATCATATTGATCGCCTGGGTCTCGGAGCTTAGATACGGCATCGCCCTTTTCCTTTTTGGGCGCTTTGGCCGGAAGCCAGGACGGCCGCTCGATCGGCACCGTCTTGTCTCGCTTTGGGTCCTTCAGGGCCGTCATAAACTCGTGATATGCTGTCAGTCTAGCCAGATCCCAGAAAAGAACCTTGGATCTGGCATTGCAAAATGCAAGGATTGGGTGTTTCCCCGGAGCTTGGAACACACTAAAGCGCATAAAGAACTGATGACCGCATTCAGGGACCGAGAACTCGAGAAGGCGTGTGTATTCGGCCGGGCACGAAGAAGGGGTCGCCGACGAGAAGGCTGACCGGGTAATCTTTTTAGGATCGTAATTTGTTGGTGCATCCAAGGGGGAAGGGGGCGGGTTTTGCGAGTTGAAACCTTCGATGCGCCACAGAACGATGGTATCCTCATAGCAGGCTCTGGAGAGGATACAGTCGCCGAGAAAGGCAATGCTGTAACGGTTAGATAAACTCGTTTCGTCTACCCATGCGGTGAACACTTACCAGTCGATCAAGTTGCTGTGAACAGCCCAAGTCGAGAAATGGGGATAGTGAACGACGATAGGAACCTCCATGTGCTCCTTTGATATTTCTGGGAGTGTCCACTTTTGGAACACGATCAGTACCACATACGGACTGTTCCGGAGTAGGCGGTAGACTTACCATATTGATTACTTGATCGTGTCCGGCGGACAACAAGTACCGCCCAGTCGCGTGCCATGCCTGGCAGATGGTTAGTCGTCCAAGACCTTTACAAAGGATACCGTCGGGATGAGGATTATAAGGAGAAGCTGGGCATACCACGGTCAATAGATTCCAGGAGTGGCCCTCGCCGGCGAGAAGCGCGACACATGGCTGCTTCTTATGAACAGCAGCGAGACTCCACACCCTGACAGTAGTGTCGTCTGCTGCCGAAGCAATGATTGACGGGTCGCTTGGGCTTGTCGCAACGTCGTTAATACTCTTGATGATACGAATTAGCGGCTTTCTGTGAGGCCTATCATAAGTAAACCTACATCACCGTGTCCTATAAACGTCTTGATACATTCCTGTTAGTCTACGGATGCCCGAAAACAGAGTCGATTAATTGGACTTACGTCGACTAGCGTGCCATCTTTCACATCAAAGATCCTGATGTTGCAGTCGGTACCTGTAACACATAGACGGGGCTTCTCTGATTCGGGATCCTTCGCCCAACAGCATCCTATCCAGTAGGTCGACGGCTAGGCAAGCGTCAGCAGAGTGACTCACGGAATCAAGGACATCAGTTGAGTGGACGCACGTCGTCATCGGCTAGTATTCGAATGATCTCAAAGGGGTGGTCCTTTGTCTGAATTACTCGGCCTACGAGAACCTGGGTTGAAAGTCCCCTGTTAGCTTCAAGGACACGAGTAATCTGAGGGACGGGAGACCGACTTGTTTTTGGCTCACTATCGCAAATATTGGACTTGATCCGGGCGGGCTGTATGGGTAGAACTTGGCATCATAGAACTCTCCTGTGTCTGTGTTCCATGTCAGCGTATCCTGGAGAGACGATATATCGTTCCGTGATGAAACTCACATCCTGCTTGGTCCTAGGACAGAGAGCGCGTGTGAGCATGAAATTATGGCCATATTGGGTGACAACACGACATACCTCCATACCAAAAGAGGCACGCAATTTGGGAAGCTCCCAGGCGCCAGCGCTTTCTGGCATTCGCCCCATCTTGACTGATGAGCCGATTCGACACGGGCGATGTGAGAGAGAGGAAGAGTGGGCGACGCGTCGGAGATGGACCTCAGGGATCTTCAGCTCCGAGCCTCAAGGGAGCAGTTTCTCAGGAAAAATCACGCGAGAAGCATTGCGCTGAGTTGCACTGCTCATTAAATGAATACTGGTGGCGCTTGTCGATATTCTGGCTCGATAGTAGATGAGATGTTAGTTGATGGGTGAGACTGTTTGTAGAGGGAGCTCAAGAGTGCGAAATCCATTTACGCGGTATCACGTGGTTACGTGTTTCAATAGCCAACGGCAACTTTACAGCTAAAGTAGAAGGTACGACTGAACGAAACAACACGTGAATCGGAACAAAGGAAGGAGCTGGATGCTATACGAACGCATAGTACACGATGCCAATGACCCTGACGCTGCGAAGGGAAATCGAGCGAATCACTGAACAGGGCCATAATCGAGTAACTACCTTATCCGTGATGATTCCCAAGGTTGACAACCTGATCGCACAATTGCAGTTCCAGCAGCACACATCACGGCTTGTCACGCAAACGGACCGTTCCATCATGATACGCAGCACAGCACGTCACAGCTGTCTGTCGGCAATTGTTCCTCAGAACACTACCTACTACTGTGGTAAGGTAGGCGGCTCACCGCCGTTGTTGACTGGCGGTCCACCGGGTCCACGATCACGGCCCGTGGTAGCGGCTGGAGAAGGCGCCTGTGCGTCTTCTGGTTGGTCAATCGTCTACGGACGTATCCGTGAAATGCAACGGTATTTTGGCCCACTGGGATTCAAAACCTGGACATACTGCGGTACTGTGTATACCCTCGTTCTCCATCAGGGAACTCGGACAAGTCACGACGACGACATAACTACGTGACAATACGATGTCGGATAGCCGGCTGCCTTGGGTTTGATGATGCGGTACACGTACACTCGCCATAGTTCTATCAGCAAGGAGCACTGTCACAGTTCCGGTAGCGCTTCCCAGGAACCTGGTTTGACGGCGAGGAGAGACGGCGGCTTGGCGACAAAGACGCCAGCAGGAAAGCTGAAATTGCAACCTTACCGGCATTTGATTTGGTTCATCCACAATGGAGTGTCGTCTGGAACCTAGGTAGACTTGGCCCTGCGAGTCTCGCAAGCTCTGCCAAAAGGGCCTTAACTCCCGTCATCTCAGTCGCACGAGAGGACCGTGCCCTTCTTGCTCCCTCGTGCTGATAGCACAGTACGTAAGCGGTCAGTCCCAGCGGCTTGAGGGTCACGCCTCTGGCTTCACGGCGTCGGGAAGGAACATCATCGTCAATTCCACGCATTCTTCTGATTCCAAGTCCACGGGTGCATGAAGCCGGAGCGTACATGATGGCTACATGATGGCTGATGCATCATGGCAGGCATGCAAGAACAGTGCATCCATGGATGTTCCAACTTCAGTGTGTTGCAATTACCCGGCCCGCGGATGCAGCCTTCCCCCAACAATTCCAAGAGTGAAGCGCTGTAGCTTGGCGGAATTGGCGGACTGCGGAGCAAACTGGAAGCCCCGGCCTGTCTGTATTCGTACCTGCCGGGGCTACCTACCGGCAAGCTAAACTGTATTGGCCCGAGCAGGCATGTCCCATGTGGAGAGAACTGCCAGCCAAGCCAGCCCAGCTTTGGACTAAACATCAGTCCAGGACCTCCAGCTGCACCTTTCATCCCGTCTCTTCCTCCACTGCATTCGCTCGGGTTTCACTTAGTACGAAGTACAACTCCCCTTATGAGAGGGAAAGCAGACGTGTTGTACGCGTAGCGGCTCGTTTGATCTGCCTTCAGTAATAACTTAGCCAGGAGCCCGACAACCTCGACGTGTTCCAATTGTCCCTCGTTCCGAAACTCCCGTCCAGTCTTCAACTGTCGACCTTGCAACTTCTGGCCTTGATTGTCCACGAATCTGCGCGAGATAGGAGAGAGATTAGTTAGTAGCAGATTCCGCTCTTCTTCGTCTCTGCTCTGCCTTTCCGACTGTCTCTCCCGACCGTCCTTCTGGGTGCAGCTGTCTCGCGCCTTTTGGCTGGCGCTGCATTGGTCCGAGAACGAAGAGCCGGTCGTGGAACCTCCCAAAAGGACAGCAATTCTCTCAACCAAACACCCCGCCGTTTTCCACGACGCCGACTCTCAGTCTCTCCAGCCAGGTCTGCACCTTGCCGCTGTCCCATGTGTCGTCGCCCGCTCGGCAATCCTGGTCTCTGGAAGACCTCGTGAAACTTGACATCCACCGCTCCTGGTGACGGCCGGATCTGTGTGCCACAGTCCTCCGTCGGGCGAAATAGACGTCTCTCCTGTGTTTCCCAACTCTGGTCGACGGCCTCGCCAAAGACAGCCGTTTTGTATTTGCACTACACCGACTGCTAGGTCGCCCGCGGAACCTAGACATAAGAGACTGTCTCTGAGCTTTATCCTGTCTTCTTAGTCGTCCGCTTTCGGGACTTGACGACCATTCTCTATACACTGTTCCACCACCATTCATCCGTGCAGGGGACTTTTTTTTCTTGGTGAGCTATCACGAAGATAACCAGCCAGTCCGGCACCGATTTTGGCACCAACTACATCCCCATGGATCCCCAAGACCAGACGTTTATGACAATACATAGTGAGTCTAGCTGACCTTTTGCAATTGCGCTTGGAGATGCAGACTATGTCGGGAAAACAGGACATGAAGCAAGCATAGCCACGTTTGGGCGAGATCAATACACATGTGCGGGGTCCGGACTCGAGTCCGGACGCTCTTTGACGACAGTCTAGCTAACTGCGCATTCTCTCACAGACCTCACACCCGAGGCTACCATCCTTTTTGCGTCCGATTCCGTCTATGACATCTTGGGATACCAGCCGTATGAAATACAAGGAAAATCATGTTTCGATTACTTCCACCCTGAGGAGGTCCCTTTTGCCCGCTCCGTCCACAACCGAGGAGTGCTTCTTGATAAAGCCGCCGTCCTTCACTATTGCCGCATCCAGGCAAGGGACGGACGCTGGGTGAGCTGTGAATGTTGCTTCACAGTTGTCCACGATGTGCTGGTGGCATGTACCAGCATCTATCTGCGCGGGGAGAAGAGTGAGCGGCGAGCCCTCGAAGCTCCTCAAATCCGCCGCATTTTTTCATCTTCCCCGAGAGATCCCCGGTACCACATGCTGGAGTACCTTTCGCCCAAGTTCAAGATGCCTCCCATGGAACGAGAACCACGTGCGGCCTTGATACTGAACCGGTTCACGAGGAACCTAAGCATCATGTTCGCAACCAATGCTGTGTCGACAATCCTCGGGCTCCGGCCAGACGAGATCAAGGACAAGTCCTTTTACGAGTGTATCCAGGAAAACTGCCTTCAGGATGCAATTCGGTGCCTGGAGAGTGCTAAGGCCAACGAATCAATAGCATATCTCCGCTTCTGGTTTAGATCTCCGCAGGTCGGTGACGACCAAGAGGACGACGATCCGGAAGAGGATGAAGAGGACGATACGGAAGGAACCACTGACTCGGAAAATGGTGGCGCAGTGCTCTACGAGGCGATGGATATCGACAGTCCTGTTTCTCTTTTCGAGACTGTGGATAGAAACGATTATAACGGAACAGGTGCAAGGCCTGGACTCTCGGCTCATACGGGTAGCTCGTTGTCCGACGCCGATCCTTCCGCAGCCTATTCGCGTCATCGCAGGCCGCAGATGTATCACACTCCTCCAACATCGCGTGGCTCGGGGGCCACAATGCGAGTGGGGAACAGCCCTACTCCTGAATCAAGAAGAAACAGGAGGCGAGCAGGGCCGGAGCCGTTCGAGCTGGAAGCTGTTGTATCTTGCACCTCGGATGGACTTGTCGTCGTTCTGCGCAGAGCCCGGCCTCCCATCCCGGCGCCACACCCACCGCTAGCGCCCGCCTTCAACTATGAGAACGGTCTCTTCGCCGCTCCCTGGGGCCAGAACCCGATTCGTCCCCAACTACCACCGGAGATGTTGTACACATTTCGGCCGCCACTTCTGCCGGAGCACATGCCCCTGCGGGAGAGCGTAAAGGCCGCAGGAGGGCCTCCATCCGATCAGTTGATGAGGTCAATCCGGGAGGTGGCGGTCTTTGCATGGGCATTGGTCGGCATCAACGGTAACCTCGCGACGTATGGCCACGGCTCGCCACGGGATAGAGCTCAGCCAGACGTGCTACCTGTCTGGGATCCGGAGGTCGGCAGCACGGATTATGAAGGGCCGGAGAACCTGACCAGTCGTCGACGGGGAAAGATGCCCGTGAAAGACAGCCAAACACAAGCTCCAAGTGTGCAATACAGCAGCAATCCGACCCCCCGACCCCTGGAGCCAGCCCTTCAGCGACACACCTACTCGCCGCTGCAGCCTTCCGGCTTAAACCACTACACTTACAGCGGTTCATCATCGTGGACGCAACCCAGGCATCCCAGCTCACATTATGGAAGAGAAATTTATGAGCAGTCCATTTACCGAAGCCGCCCGGGACCTTTTAGTCCTGGTCCAGCGGTCTTGCCTCCCCTACAGTCACAGCATTCGAGCCGAGAACCGCAGCCCCAGACATACCAACCGACGCCGTCTTACGCACCGAGCAATTACGGTCTTGCTCCGTTCCAGAATCAACCGCATCAAGCGTCCACCGAGGCGCCAACGTCACAAGCGTATCAACCAGCTCCTGTGCCAATCCCATCAAACTCACCGCCAACTCAAGGCGCCAGCATTAACACATTGAGATATCTGTGGCAGTAATTCTTCACGACGCTGTGCCTTCTGCACATGAAACCTTGCTATTTATTTGTTTAATCAACCAAAAACTAGGCTGACACATATTTCCATTTACTCTACGGCATTTTTACGGACGTTTTCATCTTGGAGTTTCAGCGTTTTATGTACTGTTGTTGCTTTTGTCTGTAAAAAGACTGCATGGCTCACATTTGGGGTTGCGTGAGGGATGGCACTGCCGGAGTGTCTACCTCCACAAGAGGTGATATACCTACTGAGGGCCTAGCTTGGTCTGCGAGAGAGAGGAGGGGACTCGCTGAGACGTCAGAGCTTAGCAGAGTTGCCTTGAGCGGTGTCTGGCCATGGCACATGCTGTTTCTGGGTGGTGATGGAGCTGGGCAGAAGGGACATGGGAAAACCGTTTGGGAGTCCGGAGTCGCAAATATCGTTTTACTAGAAATGACTGGCGCTCGGGATTGGATAAAAGGACGGCGAAAGATACCCAGGAACGAGGATTAGTATTGCTCTTATTTTGGCAGTGTTGAAAATGGGTTACATAGTATCAAGACTACAGTCTACCTTCTACCTCCTTTGACGGCTCTGCTCGAAGGTGATGCCTACGAAGTACGATTCACTAGAAGGGTACTTCGTACTTATGCTTCAGGGTTATGCACGGTATTATTGCACAAAGCTCGCATGTGATTGGCACAATTAGCGTGCTGTACGAGGGAGCTTGGACCAGGTGCAACGTCAACCTCCCTTAGACCCTTTGAGGATACCGTGGAACTTCTTAAACATCACTGCCTGATTCGCACCTCTACGCACAACACGTACAAAACACTACTTACCTCTACTACACTCGACGATACACTGCATCATAGCGACAGTCTACGTCGATCCACGCAATCACCCCATCGAAGACTAACCTAGAACCGTCTGCTCGGCCCTCGCCAGAATGGCTTCGACAAGCCGGAGAGACTACCAGAATCCCGCCATCGACGATGACGAGGACCTAATAGACCCAGATGACGGTACAGTCCCCCATCCACCTCCTCGCTACCCCCCAACTTAACTAACCCATCCCTCCCAGCGGACCTCAACACCTTCGACGACCCCCTCCAATCCGCCCGCACGCCCCTAACAGGCACAATCGGCTCCTCCTCCTCGGGCGCCGGCGGCCCCACCCCTTCATCGTCTCAAGGCTGGACGAACCGCATCCCGGGCGAGGACCGGCGCGCCCCGACCAACACCATCGACGAGTCCGTCTGGGACACGCTGCGGCGCGACCTCGTGGCCGTGTGGGACAAGATGCGCGAGGTCCTGTGGCCGCGGCACCTCTTCTACGGCACCGCGCTCGAGAACGTGGACGGGTTCCGCGGGGCCTACGCGAACCTGCGGTCCGGCGGGCTGCGCGACCTGGCGGGCAGGGTCATGGACACCGAGGCGCTGCTGGAGGGCGCCGCTGGGGGCGGCGTGCCGCCCGGGATAAGGGACTGGGATCTCTGGGGCCCGCTTATCTTTTGTCTGCTGCTGAGCGTGCTGCTTAGCTTTACGGCCAAGGCGGACCAGAGGGATATTGTGTTTAGTGGGGTGTTTGCGCTGGTGTGGATTGGGGAGGCGGTGGTGACGCTGCAGATTAAGCTGCTTGGGGGGAATATGTGAGTTTCACGCCTTGTGACTTGGTGTATATGAGGTTTGGGAGACGGAAGTTGCTGACAGAGTCGAACAGATCCTTTGCTCAGAGCGTGTGCGTCATCGGATACACGCTCTTTCCGCTCGTTATCGCGGCGCTGCTGTCGGCTCTGCATCTGCCCCAGATTGCGCGGATTCCGGTCTACCTCGTGCTTGTGGCCTGGTCGTTAGCTGCGGGCGTGAGCATCCTGGGCGGCAGTGGCGTGGTCAAGAACAGGGTCGGGCTGGCGGTCTACCCGCTGTTTGTCTTCTATCTTGGGCTTGGGTGCTTGTGTTTCATTAGCTAAGTCGCGAGACTGAACGAGATTGCTACGGAGTACGGCGGTGGGAGATGGCGGGTCTACTTCTGAGGTTTCGATGCATTGAGTTGTCGTGCCTTCAGAGCCTTGTACGTGTATCTGATAGCCAGGAGTCTCTATCTTTTGGGGCAAAACGCGGAGCTTGCAGATAGAGCAGTTAATGGAAGATCGTTAGGAATCATGAGGCTAACTATCATGCCCGTCTAATCTCTGAGAAGAAATAGGCTATCGGTCTCAAAATTCGAAATGTCATAGGAATGGTGCTGTGCTCAGAACAAACTCCAGATGATCCGTAACGTCCAGGTATCTTCTATGCTTCATAGCATGACCGCAGCCTTTAACAGTTTTGCTTCCCTCATATAAAGACCAGTAACACCAAGCTTTTCCCCCTTTTACCAAATGGTTTCCCTGACGGCAAAGAACGATCAAAATAAGAGCAAAACATAAAGCTGCAAATGGTTGTAGTCCGCCCTCAGTGCCCCTCGCCGCCACCACTCTCCGCACCGCCACCATGGACAGGATTCGGGTAGTACGCCGCCGCAACGGCGATGGCGACATAGACAATGACGCACAGGAATCCCTCGAGGTAGTTGCTCTTCTGGTCTCGGAGGAAGTTGCCAACTGTAATAATGGCCAATATTAAAACGATAAGGTTAAAGACCTCGAAGTTCAGCCCCATATCCCTGTCCAGTCCCCATCCGACGATGACGACCAGCGGGGCGTTGAACAGCGCCGTCTGCAGCGTGGCGCCCAGGACGTGCGACAGCGCAAAGTTCATCTGGTTGTCGTACGCCTCGTCGATGGCCGTCAGGTGCTCGGCCGCCTTCTCGACGAGCGGTACCAGTATCAGACCCATGAACGAGTCGGACACTCCGCGGTCCTCGACGATGGAGTGGATTTGGTCTACCAGCGCGATGGCGATGACTGTCACGAGCGCTACCGAGACGACCAGGCTCAGCACGCACTCCGTGAGGGTCAGCTTCTCCTTCTTCAGATCCTTAGTCCGGTCGCGGTCCTTCTCCTCGTCGGCCTCGAAGATGGCGTCGTAGATGCCGTGGTGGGTGCGCGCCTGGAAGTAGACGAAGACGAAGTAGGCGATCATGAGGAGAACTGCCGTGACGCGCGAGATGTCGATTGTCTTCCTTAATATGTCGGCGTCGGTGTACGCCCCGCCGACGAGCGAGGCTTGGAAAGCGGTTGGGATGGCTAGGCCGAAGCCACTGCGGAGCGTCAGCATATGTCATGTACTTGTACAGGTAGGTGGCTGTAGAAGGAAGCGCACAACTCACGCTGTCAGGAGTAGACCGCTACCGGCCTCGCTGACCGACTCGCTGAATGTCTGTTCGTCTCTCCTAATCCCTCCGGCAATGAAGCAGAGGCCCAGACACAGAAGCATTGTTGCGAGAATAGAGCCGAGAATGGCGGCCTTGATGACCTCTATATAGTCGACTCCTCCCTGAGCGACTGCCGCATCGTCGACTCTGCTTATGAGCACCATGAAGAGAATGATCTCGACCACCGAACCGACCCTATAGTTCACGATGTTAGGCCGACAGCTCAACGGTAGATGGACCGGCCAACATACGTAGTCTCGATCAGCACACCCCAAACATGGGGCGTCTTCCTCGCCAGCTCCTGGCCCGCGAACCCGATCAAGTTCGCACACGGGATCATGGCCAGGTACGCCAGCACAAAGACGATCAGGTGCGAGGTCTTGTTGTCCGGGAGCGCGTACCGGACCGCGATGGCGGCGGGGACCACGGGCCAGAGGAGGTTGCAGAGCCGCGACGCCTTGCTCGAGGACCGGAAGATGATGCGCAGGAAGTGCAGCGGGTCGACGCCCGACCGGCCGCTCTCGCCCGCGGGCTTGATGCGCTTGGTCACGCCGTTGGAGGTGTCGACGTCGTTCTGGTGGACGGGCAGGCTGCCGTTCTGCGAGGTCCGCGAGGTGCGCCGCTTCTCGGGTGGCATGACGCCGTCGCGGGGCGAGGCCATTGTCGGTTACCTGTTTACAGGTTACGGAGAACGGTGTGTTGTGGTGCTCTGGGTTGAGTTTTCTTTTGGTCAAGATCGATGCTGATCGGACTCGCCAGAACCCGAAATGAGAAGAAACGAGAATTGAAGCCGCTGACGAAACGAGGAAACAACGAAACGAGGAAACAACGAATCGAGGCTGGTCTCGCTTTCCTGTTATAGTTGACTTGACGAAGGGGCAGACGGCACAAACATGGAGGTCTTGGAAACAGGCGCGCCTGTCTTGTTAATGCTTCACCTTCACCACTTCCAGAGTCAGAGGGAATCACAGGAACCGAGGGCAGCCGCAACGCACAGGTTCAATCAAGACATGGCTGAATCAGATACCTCACTAACAGGGAGAGGGAAACACGAAGGCAATCAATCATCCTCGCTAGCATTTCTTGGCTTCCAGAAACCTGGTGGAAAAGCCCGCGAAGCCATTGCTTTCCCTGCGCTGTGCTGTCATCGCCAAGAGAAATGGTAAGCCGGCGGGTCGCTCCTGAGTGGTTTCAGGATGAAGATGGCCTGGGAAGTCAGCCATGGCGTCTGCAGGGAGTGTCGAATAGGCCAGTCCGGCCTTGCTTAACGAAAACGCCAAGCAGCGGGACCATTGACCCTTGGCGGGCTGAAGAGGGAGTCCCCCAATTGGTGGGAGCCGATGGTCCAGCAGAGACAAGCACCGACAAGCCAGAGACAAGCACTGAAGCCGTTGCGTCACTTGGATCAAAAAAGGCTGGGCCAAAAGCTTGTCCTATCCTCTTCTCTTGGAAATCTCGTGGAACGCCGGACGGGTCAAGGAGCAATGCGGGAGACTTGAAAAGCCTGGAATCAAGTTACCTTGGCCCCAACATTGCGGCCGTATATTCGTTCGCGTACCAATGCCTGGTACAGCTATGTTCCACAGCGTCTCTCCAACAATGAAATGTTCTGTAAATGCTGAGCACAAAGCTTGACCGCTGGGTCAGTTGTTACTCAGACTCGTTCCTTAAACTACAGCTCTGTGAATTGACCGCCGGAGGCCCTACAGGCATTGCCGTGTGCTCAACGTCCTCTCCAATTCATGTAACAAGAGAAGGTTACCCTCCAGCACCAGCACCAGCTTCGGCAACCTGATCGAGAACAACCACATCCTCCTCCTCCTCCTCCTTCACAACCCCAACCAACTGCAGCATCCCCCTATCCCTGGGCGGCACAGGCTTAGCCAGCACAACCGTCTCGATCCCCGCAGGACTAAACTCCTCCGGCCCCATAGGCAGCGCCTCGACATCGATCGGCTCACCAAGCAGACTCCGCAGTATAACCTCCCCGCCAACCTTGCTCATAACCTCGTTACTCTCCTTGCACAGCTCGCTGCACACGCACTCGATGCACCCCCTCTCGCACCGACAAGCCACCACCCGGTCCAGCGCCTGCCTGAGCAACACATCGATAAACTCAAACGCCTTGGTATTGATCCCACTCCCCCCGGCACCCCCCTTCGCGTCGTAGAACGTCAGCCTGGCCGGCCTCTTGCGGCGCGTCTCCCGCCTGGCGAACTCCTTGAGCGAGTTCTTGCACTCGGTCCTCACGTCCCCCGGCATGCTGACCACGAAGTTGGGCATGAGGCTCATGACGGCGTGCTCGGCCGCGTGTATCGCGCCCGCGACGTGTAGCCGGCGATCGACCAGGATCTCGAGCGCCCTGCGGGGCACGTCGAGCCACATCCCCTTGCTGTGCCGTATGACGGGCGGGTTGTCCACCTGGATGGCGTCCAGGATGCGGTTGCGCCTGTCTACCTTGAAGTACCCGAACACGACCTGGGTGATCCGGATGGCCCCGTGGTACGCGCTCGACAGCGAACCGGGGATGCGCTTGATCGCCTCCGTCTCGACGGGGTCAATGTCGGTGTAGTCCCTCTGCTCCGTCGTCCAGTCGACCTTGACCTTTTCCACGCGCGCCATGCCCTTGTCCGGGTTGAAGTCGCGGACCAGGTAGGTGGTGCCCTGGTGCAGGAAGATGGCGCCGTCGTAGACGGTGAAGGTGGCTCGGGAGGCTTCGAGCTCTTCGAGCACCACGTTGCGCCCGTTTGTGATGTCGATTATGGCGAAGTGGTCCTCTTCTGTGTCGCGGATGGAGACGAACTTTGAGGGCAGCGGACGGAATCTGTCGTGGCAGTGGAAGAAGCCTAGGTCGTCTTTGACGAGGCGTTCGCTGCATAGCTCTTGTAAGCCCGCGCCGAAGTACTTGGCGTCCTCGACCGGCCGGATCGGCATCTCGTAGGCGGCGCACTGGATGTGACCTTCTCGGACCAACATGTTCTGCAAGTCCACTTGCAGCTCACAGTTGGGCTTCGTGAAGAGCTCATCCGGATTTTGCATGTAGTGCTGGTCCGTCGCAAACCCATCGCCAACCAGAATGGACAGAGAGTCTTTGTTCCGCCGTCCGGCTCGTCCACTTTGCTGACGTAGGTTGGAAATAGTGTACGGAAATCCCCAGGTCAGCACGCAGTCAAGCGTGCCGATGTCAACACCGAGCTCCAAAGCCGTGGTGGCGACGATGCCTAGGAGCTTCCCCTCAAACATGTCTCTCTCGATACCGCGACGGTCCTGGGCGGTATATCCGCCACGGTAGCCCATGACTCTGGCAATGCACTCCCCCCGATCCAGGTTCTCCAGCTCCTGTTTGATGGCGCCGACCAATTTTTCGCACTGCTCACGCACCCTGGTGAAGGCGATGACCCGTACGCCGCGCAGGATAAGCTGACAGAACAGCCTCGCACATTCAAACATGGCATTTCCACGCCCGCTGGACGGATCGCCGGGGTCCTTGTACGGCGTGTTCCAGCACAGGAATTCCTTTCGGCCGGACGGCGACCCGTCAAAATCTACGAGCCGCACATCGTCGAGGCCAAAGATGGTCTTGAAATGCTCCTCCGGGTTCGCCACAGTCGCAGAGCAGGAGATGAACTTGACTCGACGATTTCCAACAGCGGCACAAATGCGCCTCAAGCGTCGCATGATGAAGGCGACGTGCGAGCCCATGAGACCGTTGTAGTAGTGTATCTCGTCAACGACGACGTACTTGAGATTCTTGAGGAAGCTTCTCCACCTCTCCTCCTGGGGTAAAATGGTGATGTGCAACATATCGGGGTTGGTAAAGATTATCCGTGCTTCGTCACGGATCGTGTTTCGTTCCTGGAAAGGGGTGTCTCCGTCAAATGTCTCGACCATGACTTGTTCGAGGCCAGGGAGGTAACTTAGCATTTCTTTCAGACTCCTCTTTTGGTCCTGTGCTAGGGCCTTGGTGGGAAAGATATACATCGCTCTGGTGTTGGGATCCTGCTCTAGAGCGTGCATTACGGGAAGTTGATAGATCAGAGACTTCCCGGAGCTGGTGGAGGTTGACACGATGACGTTGTGGCCGTCGTGTAAAGCGTTGATCGCTTCCGCTTGGTGTGCGTAGAACTGCGTGATGCCTTTCGCGTTGTAGAGGGCATTTACCATCTCCTGGCTCAGAAGGAAGTTTAGATCTCCATATGCAGGTTCCTGCGCATCAAAGACACGATGGCCGTCAGGCACAATCTGGCCGGTATACCACGGGCTGTCCCTGAGCTCCTGAACTATTTCCGGTATGCTCTTTCGCTCTTTCGGTATAGTGTCCGGCAATGTAGAGGTCAGATCGGGCTTGGGGGACGTCTCATCGGGGGTCGACGGGTGCGGTATATAGGCCTCAGCCTGGCTTCTTAAAGCCATCTCTGGGTCGATATTGTCCGCCACACACCGATTCACAAACTCATTCATCGCATTGGTGAATTTGATATTCCTCTTCTCGATGAGCGTCGTCATCTGCTTCTGACTGTAGACCGGCAGCCTGACGTCTTCATCCCTAAGCTTCCGCGTGGGATTCGTGGCTTCGCCGGTTTTCTTACTCTGAAACTGACGTTTGAGGTCCTCATCGACAAATTCAAAGTAAAGGACCTCTTTGCCACTTAGTTCGATGTCATCCGGGTGGGTGGTCAGCCCTTCTCTGCCTGTGAAGCCACCGACTGACGCATCCGGCGCGAAGGCCTGCGATCCTTTGCCGCGAAATCTTCCGGTCTTGAAGGTGTCTTCTTTCTCGGCACCTTGTACGTCGATCTGCAGCATGACCTCGTCCACGTACGCGAACTTGATTGCGTCTGCACGCAAGGATACGATAGCGGCGACATCGTCGATTCGAAGATCTCGCTTCGTGTTTGCCTCAACAGCAGAGCGTATGGTGTCAAAAGTAGTCACCAGGTGCTTCCGCGTGCAGCAAAACGTGAAGACTAGGTTCAGCGCTCGATGTGTCTTCTCGAGGGTCTTCAGCCACTCGGGCCACTCGACGACGCATTCGACTGGCTTTATGGCTGTCTCGGACCGCTTAATCCCAGCTGCTCTGCCTTTCTTGACCTTCGTCCGCCGAGAACTTGAGGGTCCATCTTGACCGTCGGCGTCTGGTACCGGGGTGGATCCAGCCACTGAAGGGCTAGAGTCGCGGGAGGCGATATCAGGAGCTGGCGTTTTCGTCCTTCTCTTTCGCTTTCCCAGATGAGAGTCCGGCGTATTTCTCACCTGCTCAGGCGTATCCGACATATTAATGGCATTGGATATGGCGCAGTGAAAGGTACATCAGTCCCATTTTGCAGTGTGGGATCGACGAGATGTGACAATGAAAGAGCGAGACGCGGCTTGGTGACGTCGTGGCGAATCAATTAACGCGAGAATGGCACGGATCACGTGACGCCTTTTAATCGAACCCCTATCTAGTTCTTTCAAAGGCGAGCAGTGGTTTCACTTGAGTACAAACACGATAGGGCATCTGTACTTGATGTGTTTTGAAAAGCTTCCCTCTTGTAACTATCGGGTGCTGCGCAACAAATATGCCACCAAGTGCGGCCCTAATTTATCCTACCGTCGCCTAATTCTTCCAAACCTCATATCTAGAGAAATGCAAGAAGCGTAGCCGCTGCCAGTTGGGTATATAGACCTGCCCTGACCAACCGTATCCCTGAGTTGCATGTCTTTCATCCTCAATCCCTCGTGTCCGCCTGATCCAGGCCGACGTATCAAGATGAATGCCCGTACTATGCCAGGCGGTTTCCTTCCAAAAATGCTCCATGCCAAACTCCCCGTTCCAACTCTCTGATGATAAAGGAAAACGTACCAAGAGAGCGAACGGTATGCTGATTTTACCCGTCATCGTGTATTTAAACGCATACCAGCGAAGTGTCAACGCATTAAGACTGCTGCGATGCTTTCTGCGATGCTTTCTAAGCGTCCCGTAGTTCACGCTGTATAGTCTTCATCAAGTTCGTGAAGTGATTTGCATTGACTTCGGACATCTGTGAGGAGTTAGCATGAGGTCCGAAAATCATAGCACGTAATGAGACTGACCTTCATCTGAACTTGCTGAACCTGTGGACCATCAAATGCCATAAAGAGAACAAGCGACGCCTTCAGTTTTTGGTTCAGCTGAAAGTCCATAGCCGGCAGTATGACCGTGTTGAGAATAACCCGGAGCGTGTGGTCCTGGCGCATAATCAGACGCACACTCTTCCGCCCCTTGGATCCGTCGGGCATCGGGTCCTCGTCAATCACTGAGGCGTCGAATGTTTCTGGTCTGGGGGCGCCGTAGTCGTCATACTCGACGCTCGACTGAGGGACGTTGACTTTGAGCATGCCGGCTCCCCTCTCTTTCCACCCGACGCCCTTCTCCATCAGGAACATCTTAGCCCGGACTTGCAGTAGAGTGACTTCACCGGCTTCGCCGTCATCGACGACAACTGACATACAGTTAGCAGGCAGACCCGAAAGACGTGGGAGTAGTAGTAAGAACTTACCCTTTTGCAGTTTAGGTTTCTTCTTATCGTCAGAGGGCGCCTTATGCTCCTCATCCTTGTCCTTCTCCTTCTGCTTGTCGTCATCGTTCTCCGCACCCTCCTCATCTCCACTACCGTCCTCGCCATCCTCATCATCCTCACTTCCGTCCTCGTCCTCACTGTCAGGTGCACCAAATGGCTTAGCCGGCTTGTCGCTCTTAAAGACCTCGCCAGGCTTTCCAAAACCTCCGAGCTTGGGACCAGAAAGCAGACTGCCGAAGGAATTACCTCCAGCCAGTACACTACCGAACCCGCTAGATTGTCCGCCGTTAAGTCCGCCAAAGGGGGATGTGGCTCCTGTTGGGGCGCCGCTGCCGCTGCCAGAGGCAAAGCTCAACTTCGGAGGGCCAGCGGCCGAGAAAGGAGATTGCGAGGCTCCGCCGGCGAAGCCACCAAACCCGGACTGAGGCGCTCCACCGCCGAAAACGCTCTTCCCGGGTGCCGCTATGGTTCCGAAAGGTGATACAGTCGAGGAGGCAAGCTTGGCGAATCCGGAGCTAGCAAAGGCCGAAGCTGACGTCTGTTGTGGCTTATCGTCTTTCTTTTCCGATGTGGCGGAGGGGGCTGTGTTTTTGGTGTCAGACAGCTTATCTGTAGCACCTGGCCCAGATGAGCTAGTTGGGCGAGAGAGCTGGTACCGTTAGCGGCCAATCGTGATATCAACAGGCGCATAATACAAACGACATACCTCGTCTCCACTGTTCTCATCGCGAGCCCGTTTCTTCTGGGGCTCTGATCGATCGCTCCGGCTGAGTGTTGCAGTACCATTAGTCTTGTCTGTCGATGGGTTAACGGCAGCACCATCCTCGGTGTCGTCCTTCTGCTCGTCGAGCTGATCGTGTGCTCGCTTCTTCTTAGGGGACGAGACTTGTTCTTTCAAGTCGTCATGCGGGGCATCCTTCGTCTTGGACTCCGGCGTTGTGGTCTGCTCAGCCTCGTCTTCGGAGGGCTCGCTGCTGTCCTGTGATGTCTGCTCTGGCTTCTCTCCTCCGTCGGAAATATATGTCTGCTTGAGCTCTCTCCGGGCGGCCGTGGTCTCGGCGTCTTCCTTGGCGGGTTTGGTGGTGACGGGCTCGGAGTCGCCTCGTTGAGGATCGTCAGCCATGATGCCAGAAGTTCGCAGGTGCGGAGAGTCGAGCGCAAAACGGTCAGTCGTTTGCCGGGCAACGGCTTGTTTGCTGGCCTAGAATCTGAAGAGCGAGTACGGCGAGTTGCAAGGAGCACAAAGGGATGTAGGTCGAGTGGTTTCACGTTCCTGCCGTAAGCACAGGATGAACAGCCAGCAAAGCAATGTGGTAGCCAGGTAATATCGCGGTTAGGTTGGGCGTTGCACAGCGACTGTGAGGAAACGTCGATTGGAGATTGATGAAAGGATGTCTTGGCGCAGTCACTGGTGGATGGGTGTCCAAGGTGGGGTTGCCAATGTTTGGAAAAACAACTGCCGCCAGCTGGACAACCTGGTTACCACCGTATCGTGGGTATTACCTAATCAAATCATTGACTCAATGTTTGTCTCTAGAGGTAGGTAGGTACCTTACCTATTGTCCCAAATACAATAACTGCTTGTCAATAAGACAATAGAATAGGGTTACTTTGTTCGTTCACTTTAAGGGAACATAGTCGACGTGCTCTAACTTGGGCTGCTTGAGTAATTCGTTCACCGTTTTGTAGCCGGCTTCGAATGCTTCGTCGGTCAACGCCCGCGCGTGAAGAGCAGTTTGAGTGCTTTGAAGATATTTTTATCTTCTTGTATGATAACTTGGAGTTAATCAAAAGCTTCCGCCAAAATATTCGCCTCTGCAAAGATCGCGAACGCGTCGATTCTGCGAAATCGAGCGGTCGTCCGTCTTCGGCCTCTTGGCAGACCCCCTCCAGCTCGCGAAGAAGTATGAAGAAACACAGGACAGGACACGCCTCACATGCTCAGCAAATCGACGATCTCCGCCATCACCACCTCCAATAGTACCTAGGTACATACAACCAGAGAGCCGCAAATACATCAGTACATCAGTCAGTTCTGTCCATAATTAGTGCGCCAAATTGTGAATTTGTGCGCGATTACAGGATCGTGAGTGCGCATCGCGCAATTCTTTATACACCCAGTATGCGATTCATCATATGTTCAACCTCCGCCAAGGACCGCAGCAGCTTCTCGACGCTTTGTTTCTGCGCGCTCAAACCGTACTGCTTCCCAATGATCAGGCACTCTACCCAAGCCTTGCAAGCCCGCTTCTGCAGCGCTCCCGGAGGCTGCTGGGCTATCAACGCCGCCATCTCCTCCGGGATGGCCTCACCAATGAGCCACCGGTGGGCGGCGGCGTTCTCCTGGCAGAGGATCAAGCACGCGGCCGAGGGTATGTTGAGAAAGCGGTCCTGTCCCTTGTCGTTGGCCTGCTGGGCGCACTGGAAAATGGTGATCAGGAGGAGACGCAACAGGGCAGAGTCTCGGCTGTCGCTGGCGACGAGCAGCTTGTTTGCGTACGCCTGGTTCGCGTCGCTGAACAACCCAACCTCGTAAACGCTGCCGATGTATCCTTCAAAGAACTCCGCGGTGACCCGGGATATGTACTCGATCGGCCCTGGTTTCTGTTTGTCGAGCATGGCGAAGTGGACCGTCATGAGTAGGGTCGTTCGGAGCACGTTCTCTTCCCGGTTCTCATTCCGGATACAGCCATCGAAATCGTTCAGGAATTCTCTGATGCCGAGGTGGAAGTACTCTAGAGAGTCCCTCTCGTAGGCGATGGCGGCCCAGTCTGCGATTGCCGCAGATGTGATGTCGTCTCCTGGCTTCCATCCGTGTTGGACAGCTGTGAATTTCGTCTCCATGCCGGTGAAGGTCATGATGACCACCAGTGCCTGCATATCTCCGGGCGTGACCTTCTGCAAACAATATGTCGGCAGGTCGCCCATGGCCTGGAGCTTCCTTGCACTCTTAGCATACACCAGCCCCGCGAGGAACACATGGTACGGTTTTGCCCATGCCCGCAGTTGTTTCATCTTGTTCTCCCGGACCAGCTCCCGCAGCACAGGCAGACTGTCCATGCGGTTCAACGCCATATACTTGAGATAGAAGGTCATCAATTCAAGGACCAGAGGAATGCGGATGGATAGGACCAGTCCCTTCGTGACCAGCTCCACAGCTCGCGTCGAATGCTTGAAGCGGGCATTCAGGACCTGCTCCTGGAGCCCTAGTAGCTCTTTCACCCGTTCATCCAATGAATCCGTAGGCCTCCTCAGAGAAGCAACTCCCAGAAGAGACGGCAATTTATCCACGCGCGCTCCTTGCTCGAGTAGTTCCTCCGTAATTTCTCTCGAGTTCACCAAAATGGCTCGCACCAATGGGGTGTCCGTGTCGCCAGTCTCCCCCTTGGCCTCGATGCGGGCACCGTGCTTGAGCAGCACCGACACAACGTCTCTGTTTTGACCTATTACTGCTATGTGTAAAGCAGTTAACATGCTTCGATCCTTGAAGTTGACACGTGCCCCATGTTCAAGCAGGAGCTCCACCATTTCTCGGTGACCTGCGTTGACTGCCCAGTACAAAGGTGTCCGGCCGTAATTGTCCTTCCGCGAAATGAGGCGGGCATGTGTGCCGAGTAACATTTTTGCCCAGGGTACGTTTCCAAAGTATGCCGCGAGATGCAAGAGAGTGAAGGTGGGCGGACTGCCGCCGTTCTTCTCCTGCTCCCAGTAGACTTTCCACCATTCTGTCCGGATGGGAGAGTCCACTCGAAAGAATGGACGCGAGAATTCTGTCGCTGAATCGATCACATGAATGGCGTGGTAGAAATGCACCGGCCAGTACTGGCTGGCGTAAGATAAGAAGGGATCCTGGCCGGGCGTGCTGGAATTTCCGTACCCGCATTCTACGTGAGCCAAACACGTCTGCATGAGCTTCCTGTGGGTTTCCTGGCCCATATGGAACATGTCGATCCCTTGGATGTTGACTTGATCGCTCTGGAAGAACTCTTTCGCCGATTCGTGAACCAGATTGACGACGTCTCCTTCGACCTTCACGAGCAACCCGCCGACCCTAAGCCGCCTCCGGGTCACTTGCGTTGCTGGAATAGTACCAGCCGCCTTGACCCCTGCGGCCACGGCCAACTCTTCCAGTGTGAGAGGCCGGGCAGCGAGAACAACCCATTGAAGAATGGGGACCAAAGCTTCCTTGTCGTCGACCTGCCGAAGAAGCCGCTGATAAATCCCACCCAGGCCTTTGGGAATTTGGCGGAGCACTTCATCGATCTTGCTCCAACTCCGGCCCTGAAGCTCATTGGCAACGAATGCAACCCACAGAAAGGTACCATCAGCGCCAGCTAGCAGGCTCTGCTGAACCTGCGCGACCATCTCTTCGGAAAGGTCTTGCTCGGATGCCAGTTCGGCGACTTTGGCAAAGATGTATCTCTTGACATCATGTGTAGTTTCCGTGTCGGAGGCGTCCAACTGAATCTGCTGATAGCGACCGAGTTTGCTCTCCAACACCGGCTGAGGTCGGGAGAAAATAATGAGCTTTAGTCGTGGCTTTGCCCCTTCCCCAGACTTCGACAAGTAGCTTCCAACGGCATCTAGAAGCTGTCTGAGTGATTCCTTCTCGCACTCGTCGAGACCATCGAGGACACAGACTACCTGAGAAGATGTGGTCTGCTGGAGCAAAGTCAGGAAAACCCCCCACAGCGCTACAAGACTGGAAATTGTGTACTTGGTCGTCTCCACCCCCTCGAATGAGTTCTTGACTTCTTTGGCCAGGTTGGGCTGGAGATCGATCCATTGATGCAGGATGCCTCTCAATATGGTCAATGCGGTGTTCCGATTCTTGTCACGATTACTGCAGAAGTAATAGAGGAGAACATTGTCACCAGCTTCAACCAGTGGTTGTAGCACCTCGGTGATATAAATCGCGAGCATTGTCTTCCCTTTTCCAGGGCCACCTGAGATCCAGAGGAGTGGTTGGCTCGCATCTGCCAGCCACTCTTGATAATGGTGATGCTTCGTAACCCACTCGCAGGTTCCATCAACCCTGCGTCCCTTCAGTGCAATGAGGGACTTCCGATCAACGTCTGGTCTTGTCAGAAGTAAGGCGTCAAGAACGGGCGCGGCCTCGGCATACGCGTTTGCGGCCAAAGGTATCGTCTTGGAGGCGGCGGGCACAAATGAAAGGACCTCTCTTGCGTATGCTGCTGCGGTCGCTGCAGCCCAGGCATGCCAGATATCTGAGCTGTGCGAGTCTGCGTAGTCGCTAATTCCTCGGATGACCAGGTACTGAGCGGCATCCCTCAGCCCAGTTGCCTCTTTCTCGAAGCAGAGAATATCATGCTTGCGTGCGAACTGGTCCCGGCCTGCTCCATTGCGCGTCAAATGACGGGTGGAGGCAATTGAGCCATAATGAACAACGGGATCCTGTACTTCACGCGGCTGCCTTGACCGGATCCTATACGGGTCGCAATGACTGCATCCGCCTTCTTCGGATTCATTGGTGGCATGATCATAATTTGCGTCGAAGAGGATGTCTTGTTCTGAGCCAGGGTGGGCAAAGGTAACTGGATCTTTCTGCACGATCTCGGAGATGTAGCGGGGAATCTTGCTTTCTTCAAAGATGGCGGCTGTCTCGGCCTTCCCCATAGCTGTGAGAAGCAAAAGCGTTGGCTGATCCAACGCTCTGCCGAGAGCAATCTGATCTTTCGCTCGTTCCCCGTTCACGTCGTACTCGAGGACACCCGACCACCCAGCTGCCGACTTGCTGACAACAACATCACCGAGACGAACATCATCCTTCGTATCGGGCACTCCTCCCGCAATGCCTACCATCAGATTGAATCGGACAGATGGATAGCTTGCATGCAACTGTGCAGTCACGTCGGCCAGCGACGATTTGCCGTACACCTTGGGATATGCCACAACGACATTGTGGCATTGAAGATTCCCCAGAATGTAGTTGTTGTTGCCGTCTGAATCCTGATCCGTGGGTAGATTGTCATGGACGCGATCGAGCGCTGCTTTGGCTGCGGCCACCTCGACAGGCAAACGGCAGACCCACCCAACTACATAGTCTTCGCGGGCTGCCATCTCCAGCCAGGGCGCAGGTCAAGAAACGAGAGACTCCGGGAGCGTCGATGCCGATGCGTTGTGTTAGCCCGGTGCGTGAAGCTGCCTGAACGGTCCGTCCATTGCGCGACGACAGGGTCGCGACTTTTAGGCTGTCGCATCGTGCCGGCCCGTAGTTAGCCGCCGGGTCCATCATCGTTGCCAAGCACGCGTATCGCTGGAAAGGGACTAATTAAACCCCTGCATGCTTGAGACGCATGGGGCCGGTGACGGAACTAGCGGGAACTAACCACGTCGAGTCGTTTGAGCTAGGATATTCTGGTTCAGCCTCGCCAAATTAGGCAGCTGCTGGGGCCACAACAGCGCTCAGATCGCTGTACTTCGTATCTGCTCCAATAATTAGCGGTTGTGGCCTGTGGCATGTGGGGTCGATTGCTTAAGGCCGTTGGAGTACTTCGTACTTCTGGTACTACTACGAAGTACGCACCTCAACTTGTCGGAGACTACCTCTAGGATCTTTGAGACGTTGATTGGCAAAAAGTCCATCCGCCCAGGCAACCAGCTCAGCGAGGCTGGCGCTTAGCGAGTCCAATCGAAGAAAAGAGCCGCGGCGCAACTTCGCCAGACACAAAAAAACTACGAAGCAAAGAGGAAACGCATTTCTTCGATTCCATTCTTACTCACTCTCAAATTGCGGCCTTCAGACATTACCCATCACCAGGCGCGACAGTAAATGGCGTCCGCTCCCCGTCTCCGAGTTCCGCCCAAGGAGCCAGAGGCGCGCAAAGGGCGGGGCATGGAAGAAGACGCATCCGGGTCCGGGTCCGGTGAGGCAGGACATCCGACTCTTCTCTCGTTCGATGAGATGCCGGAATGGTTTCAACACGACAACAACCAGTGGATTCTTCACGGTTACCGGCCCATATCGGGCTCGGCTCGCGCCTCGTTCCGCAGTTGGTGGTATCTCCACAACGAGACGGTCAACATCTATTCCCATCTCATTCCGGCTGTTGTCTTCCTCCTCGGCGAGTGGTATATCTTACAGTACCTTACTGGCAAATATTCCAGAATTACTAGCACCGATTTTGTTGCTTTCTCATCCTTCATCCTTACGGCGACCATTTGCTATACATTTTCGGCTCTTTACCATACTTTGATGAACCACTCTTACACCGTGGACCATTTTTACCACCGACTAGATATGCTTGGCATAGGGATCTTCATAGTCGGTGACATTGTCTTGGGAGTATACATAATCTTTTGGTGTGAGACTACGCTACGCAATATTTATTGGTCTATGGTTAGTTGATCTCCACACGCTCGACTTTTTCTGTCCCAGGACTAGTAATCGGATCTAACACCGTCTTCATCGGCAATAGGTTGGGGTTTTCGGGGCATTGACCATCGTCATGAACATCCATCCCAATCTCCAGAGCCACAAGTATCGCTCCATGCGAACACTAGCGTTCGTGGCGACTGGCATGTCCGTTGTGGCGCCCTTGGTTCATGGGCTCGTTATATTCGGGCTAGACGTGATGAACAAAAAAGCCTTCACCTACACTATGGTGGCAAAGATAGGCTGCCTTCTATCTGGAACCGCGCTTTATGCAGTGAGTCTCCCATATCACCCATACAGGAGAAAAATCGATCCTAATACACGTGACTCGATAGATGAGGTTTCCCGAAAGTTGGTGGCCTGGAAAATTCGACATGTGCAGCTCCCACTCATTCATGCACATCCTGGTGGTCTGCGCTGCTGTTATCCAGATGATAGGGTATCTGGAAGCCTTCGACTATGCTTACTCAAATATTGCCTGCTCGGCCTCTTGAGTTACTACCTTTGTAGAGCCTCTAACCACCGGGAAGAGCGGCGACCTTCCAACCTAGATAGCGCTATTAGAGATCCTGACAGCAAGATGGCTTTTGGGAGCCAGGAATATATTGACATTCATAATGAAGGAGAGAGTATTCACTCCAGGGACCAAGATTCGTCAGCAATGGTTGGGAACGCTTGGAATTGAGGGCGTGGCAGTGTATCAGTGGTCCGTTTCGTTATTTTGACGTTATAGGGTTCTTCTCCGAGAGAGATCCAAAGGGATCAGCATATGCCTTGATACCCTCCAAACCTCCCTTCCTTTTAGCTCGAATATCCTGCCCTTAGTGTTCAATTTAACACTTCTTTCGTACCATGCCAGGTCATCTACCTAGCGAGCTACATCGTCGGCCTGGGTGTATTAAGTAACCCAGAGTCATCATGTCGTGATGATACCGTTGCACAGGCCCAGATTGTGGACAGATGGGCTAGCAAGGGGGCACCCCGGATTTTGCACCAAACTCCTTATGTTTTAGCGGCTTTTCTTCCCCGGCGTTGAGCCAAGTGGAGAGAATCTCTGCAAACTGCAGCTTCTATTGGTGAAGACCCTTGCTAGCCCATCTATCCACTTGCTCGAAGTTCTACGGTAAGGTACCTTAGGTCTCTAACCACTCGGAGGCAACCCCTCAACTTTCTAAACTGCAGCTGTGCCGCAAAAGTACATGAAGCTGCCCGACAGATATGCGCCCAGGGGGGCAGCTGTGACGGCGTCCTGAGGATCTGGGAGTGAACGTAGCACAGCCTGATCTGAGACAGACCATACACAGCACCTACCTAGGTGATCTGCCACTGTTCGTCCAGCCAACATTGGACAAGAATCCCGATGCAATCCTCAAATCCATCATTTTAAATGCGCAATCATGGACGACGACGACGACACTGATGCCCCAAGCCTGTTGCAATCGGTGCTTGCACTATTCGCTGGAAAACGACCCCAAAGGTCGGCGAAGCCGGCGTCACTGCGATCACGGAAGCGCCAGGCCTGGCTTCGCGCGGATTCATTTATGCAGCGTGATGATCTTCGCGAAGCCGACCCAGCGAGCATCAAAAGGACTCTGCGCGCATTCGAACATCTTGTTCAGGACGACCCTCATCGAGAGATAGATTTCGTACGTCTTTCGGCCTGTTGACCACTCACTTCCTGCCTGTTAACGACAGTCGCCCGAGCAGAATTTCGAAGAACATGGGAACGAGCGGTTTCCGAATCTTCGCCGTATGGTCGAGAATCCGAGTCGTGATCCGCATGCCGACCTAGGTGCAGCCATTCGCGTAGGTAAACGGGGACGGGAATGCGACGATGCAATACAGGAACTTTCGCAAATGGAGCAAGACAGGAAGAAGCGCCGAGTTCTGCCTCGTGAAGAGCCAACTCGCGAGTACAGCCTCGACGACCCCGACGCCAACTTCGCCGTGCTGATGAGGAGACATTTGGTGGCCTTGGACAATGCGTTGCGAAGACACTGGGTTTGTGTTTGCCAGAAGTGCTCAGGGCTGAGCGTGAGACTGTCGCTGCCACAACACAAGCAGGGGGCCAACCTCGAGTCTGAGGCCAATTTCGAAGTGTTCTTTGGCGTACGGTCCGTACCAGCTAGTATCCTGCAGGAGGCCAGAATCACGGTCAAGTAAGCACTCGAAGCATTGTGTGATCAAGCGCCTGGTTTCCCTCTATTCGCTAACACGGACGGTGCAGAGACCTACACAACAGCCTCATCAGGCGCTCATCTGCCCCGATACCGAGCATTCCACCCGCCTTTGACCACCACATACTATGCCAAAGCATCACCGAGTCTCTCGGTCAACGAAATTGCTTACATTTCGCTCTCGAGGATGGAGTGTTTCAGAGGCTTCGTCCGCAACTAAAGACATTTGGGAGTGACCGAATGTCAAGCACAGTATCCTTGTCGGCCTTGTTCCAACGCCAGCAAGAACTACCTGGTGGCAAATCGGTGCTGCCATTCAAGGGGAAGGCAGTATTGGCTGCTACCCTGGCTTCAGCTCTTCTTCCCTTTCTGGAGACACCATGGCTGCAGTTCTCCTTCAATCACTCAAAGATACAATTCTTTGAGCCACGGCAGAATGGAGAACTCCCCGACATCACGAAACCATTTCTGGCTCTGGAGCACATTCCAGTCATGCCAGCCCGCAGTACCACGGACACCAGAGATGCCTCGAAACACATATTTCACCCTAACGCCAGCGTGTTAGCACTGGGCATTCTTTTGTGCGAGCTGCACTTCTGCACACCTGTCGAGCTCATGGCGAAAGAAACACCCGCCGCTGGAGTTCCTAGCGCCAGGAACATCAATGATGATTGCTACACCTGTCTTGATAAGCTTCAGATTCTGGAAGACGACGCTGGTGTCGACTACTACCTCGCCACGAAAGCATGCCTTACTGGGGAGTACTATCCAATCGGACAGCAAGTTGAGTTTGACGATGTCAGTGTCCAGCGGCTCTTCTACCAGAACGTCGTCAAACGACTTGAAAACGTGATATTCAAGGCATGGGGCATTCGATTAGGGGATCTGGGTTCATTCGACGCTCGGAAAAACGAATCCTGTTGGGGTCCTATCGGTCGAGAAGTCGTCCGCCTCCAAGCGGGTCAGGTCGATCCCCAGATGGCAAACGATGCCTCTGCAAGGGGAAACTGGCAACGATCAATGTCTGACAGCGCGCCTGTGAGCTATCTCCGCTCGGATATGGTGCCACGGCTGTCGGGGCAGCCTTCTCCGGGATCGCAAGCCCAAGGACACCTCGCCAAGCCTTCAGAGAAGAGCATGCATTTCTTTGATGCAAGCCAGCATATGGGCCCAGGACCTGAATCAGAGTGGGTTGTTTCCCATCAACTACAAGTCTCTGTCGTACTAATAACCAGCCAGAAATCCCCTTTCGGAAAGATGGATGGACAATTTACTGTCTTCAATCTCTCGCTATGTTGATCCTGTTCTCGATCTTGTCGAACCTGTGCGAATAGCTATTTTGGACTCCGGACTCGACCCTACAAACCCCTTCCTGATCGAGGATCAACAACAAGCCAACCCACAAATCAAGGAAGCGCGAAGTTTTGTACATGGAACACAACCACACGAGATTCAAGACGAGATCGGACACGGCACTCATGCTCTAGGTCTTCTTCTCAAAGTTGCCCCATGCGCTGAGATCTATGTCGCCAAAGTTGCGCGCCGGGAAACTCTAGACCCTAATACCTTCAATGACATTACAAAGGCGAGATTGGTTCCATAACAGAGCAGCCTGTTGGACTGGACTAACGGACTGTGCAGGCTATTGATCATGCCGTGAAAGAATGGAAAGTGGACATTATATCGATGTCGTTCGGCATCCGTGAATATAACGAGCCCATGAGCAATGCTATAGCCAACGCACTGAACGAGCGGACGCTATTGTTCGCGGCAGCATCGAATGATGGGGCGAACCTTGACAGAGCTTTCCCAGCTCAGTATCCCGGCGTCTTTTGTATACACTCAACCGACGGAAACGGCAATCCCTCCGATTTCAACCCTACAGCAAGTGAAAAGGACGTCAACTACAGTCTACTTGGGCAGCAAGTCTCTTCCCACTGGCCCGCTGGCGTGAACGGACACAATCAGCCCGTCAAGTCTCTTTCAGGCACGTCGGTGGCCACACCGATCGCCGCTGGTCTAGCTGCGTCGGTCCTGTCTTTTGTCCGTCGCCAGGATCGGCAAGTTGCTGTAGAAAGTGAAAGACTGGGACAGTGGCTGAAAAGGGACAATTCCATGGACATGGTCCTTAATAGTATGGTCAGACGAAGGCGGGGCCCGGGCTATGACTACATCACGCCTGAGACTCTCTTCGATAGCGGTTCAACGGAGGAGGATGTTTATAGGAAAATCAGGGATATCAAGAGGACCATGTACAGATATCAGAAGTAGCCCTTTACACAGAACAATTGCACCTTGTATACTGAACACGGCTCCTGACTTGCGATCCAAGATTCGATACCCAATCAAGCAGGAACACAATAGACGTTTCCATTCTCGGTCTCATCGGGAACAGCCTCAGCCGTCTCAATACCAGCTCCATCCACGTCCTCAACCAAGACACACTCGTCCTCATCTGCCTTCCCACCAACGGCCATAAAGGCGCCTTTACTGTACTCTTCCAGCTTCACTCTCCGCCCAAACTTGAGCCTCTTGACGCGGAACGCAAACACAAATTCCGCCTCGCGAGTGGACTCGACCGCGTCATCGTCCGCGCGAGTCCACTGCCCCTTCGGGCCAAAGGTCGTGCCCAGCGCGGTCACGTCGATGCCGAGATTCCCCTTGACCGTCGTGCTCTGCGAAGTCGAGTACTTGATCTTGGCGCCCTTGACGAGCTTCATGCCCGTGACGAGGAAGAGCGTGTTGACGAGCGCAAACTTTTGCCTGGGCTCCCGCAGCCATGCCTGCACGGCTGGTGCCTTGACAGCTTGCTCGACAAATTCTTGGGTAGGCTCGAAAGACAGAGTCGTCATCGTGTCGAAGGCGAAGGTATTCTTCATCTTGTTCGAGTGCTCGACATTCACCTCGGGACCAAGGGGCAGTCCACCGGAGGCCAGCTGCAAGAATTGTGCGTAGACACCTAGTCCGAGCCCCTTTTCAGTTGAGACAGTCTTCTTCCAGTCGGTCTCCACGATAGGCGGGAATGCATTGGCCACGGCAACAACACTCGCTCTGTTCAGAGGGTATTGCGGTGCTGACGTGGAGCGGATTATAGACCCAAGGCATAGCGGGCCCGTTGGTGGTGGAAATATGAAATCGGATGTCGGACACAGGAAATATGTCTTGGTGAAG
The DNA here is from genome assembly GCA_001879275.1 of Coniochaeta ligniaria NRRL 30616. Lineage (NCBI taxonomy): Eukaryota > Fungi > Ascomycota > Sordariomycetes > Coniochaetales > Coniochaetaceae > Coniochaeta > Coniochaeta ligniaria. Next base: position 810,357 of record KV875095.1, on the reverse strand, counting down.
GACATGGCTTCAGCATTCATCGAGTTTACCTCGTAGATACTGGGCTTTCCTGAGTCCTCAGCGGATAAGACAGTACATACATGTTCTGAGGAGCTCGGATTTTATAGGCACTGCCCGGTGTGTGGTAAGAATCACCGAACCGGCCAAAGGTCTCATCTCATTTCTTCTGTAACACTGTCACACCTCGCATGGAGGCCAATCAAGCCGTGTCTTCAGCAGCGTAACCGCCGGGCGAGCGGTTGCTTATGTCCGTACTCCGTAATCCATTGTCGGGTGGCCTGAGAAGGCTGAGGCGTTATGCAAGTATTACAATGCTATTATCTCGAATCGCTCCGGAGTATTACTAGGACGTTTTCTTGGTCTCTTCGTGGTTATGTTAAGAAGGGCATGTTGATCAGTATACAGACTCCCACCGCAACCCACCCACAGGCGCGATCGTTTATCGAAGGGCAAGGGCTTATGATAACGACCTACGGTACTTTTATTTCTAAAGGCATAGCTCCGGAGCTCGAACCAACAAGCCCTCGCGCTCTCGTCGCAATAAGTTGCGCCAAACCAAAATTTAGCAATCGACTCGGGCAACGTCCCAAGACACGTGCTGTCTTTATACCGTCAGGCCGACCTGTGGAGTCGGCGATTTCATGGCCTCACTCATACCTAGGAGCTTGAGAAGGTCCTTCCCATGCGGAGACCAGGATCGGCACCCTGGACTCGCGACAGCCTGCGCCGCGCCCTTTTACCATGGAAAGTCTCGAGCACGCGGGAGATGAGTCTATGGAAGATGTCTTCCTCCAAGACGACCTCAGACCAACCATCGCAGAGCACGCGACACAATGCCGGTCTCTTTTCCACAAGTATCTAGTGATGCCTGAAATATTGGAAGACCCTACTATCATGGACGACCAGTTGGCACGCTTCACATTGTGGACATCCAACATGGACGTATGGGGGCCTCTCAATGTGTCGTTGGACTACAGACTCCGATTTAGTCCCACCGCTGCGGATATTATACATCAGCTCCTGGATATCGTTTGCGACACCTTGCTGTCTTGTGAGTAGCACCGCCTTCGAATGGATTGAGTATCAAGGCTAAGAGAGTCTTGACAACAGTGAAACCAATCGACGACCGCCCACCACATATGACGAGCAGGAAGAGACGGTGCATCTCAGTCCAAGGCAGTTCAGAAGTCACGAGGAGGTCCGACTACGACACCAGTGATTCGGAGAGCGATGTCGATCCAGCAGAGGAAAACATCCTGAAGGTGACGGAGACGATTGGCGGAACAATAACGCGGCTCTTTCGTCTATCCAACGCCGTCCGAAGGTCCGCCAAAGCCAACCGGGCCCGCAAGATCGAGAGTTACAACGACAAAGACGCGAACAAGGCCATAGACGAGCTGTGTCTCTACACAAGGTGCTATATTGAGTTCCGGTTCCCAGAGGCTCCAGAGGCGCTCCGCTCGGCATTGGTAGAGGCCAACGCGTGGCGACTTCGACGGTTATATTATCAACGGTCCCATCGGAGACGCATCGACATGAGCATTCAGAGCCCGCCAACCACTTCGTCCGTTGTTCAACTCCCCAAGATGACGGGCAGCGCGCCGGCTGTGCGGTTTGCGCCGAGCCCGCTGCCAGAGCCTGACACGAACAACGCCCCTGTCCGTTCGCCAGCGCCAGTGACAAATGCGACTACTGCTCGACAAACCGCCGTTGCGGCCTTGTACGCCAAATCCACGACCGAAGTCCCCCGCGCAAAATCTGTACTCGTGAACAATAAATTGTCGTTCCCTCCCATACCATCAAGTGGGCAGTGTATTTACTGCGGCGTCATCATTGAGTTCAAAAAGACTGCGAGGTCCCTGCTGTGGCAGTAAGTATATCATTTTCTCTGCCTGGGCTCTCGAGTACCTTGCAATGGACTCACTCTCCTTTGACGCAGTAGTCCCCTCTTCTTCGACGGAGTAGACCTCTCTACTTCGACGCAGTAAAGGGGGCCAACACAAGTGCTCGGATCGTTAGGCATTCCTATCATATCGTAAGCACGCGTGACTAATGTACACCAGAAATCATGTTATCGGAGACCTAGAGCCTTTCATATGTGTCTTTTCACAGTGCCAAGGGGGAGGTCACCACGGGGGAACCGGTCCGCTGACGTTCGAAACGTCAAAGGCCTGGTCCAACCACATGCAGACAGCTCACGGGCATGCATGGGAGTGCAGAGCCCCTTCTCACGATCCAATCGTCTTTGAACAAGAGATACAATACCAGGAGCATTCCGTGACGGAGCACGGAGTGCCTGAAGCCCACGTCGGGACGCTTTCGCGGGCGGCGCGGAGGCCAGTCCTCGACAAGGTCCTGAATTGTCCGTTTGGCGACGATTTCCAACCCCCGGATAAGGTCAAATCCAGCGCTGTCTTCTCGAGCGATGCTCTCCAGTCGCACGTCGCCGGTCATATGAAGGAAATCGCTCTGCTTGCATTGCAAAAACTCCCCAGCGACGATGATGAGAAGGCCGAGAACGTCGATAGCGACCAACCGTTAGAAGACGATGGGCCAGCCGGTGTTGTCGGAGTTGCACGTCAATCCATGTATAGCGTTCTGGAAGACGAAGACCTTGATTTCCAAGACGATGACACTGGTGATGCAGACGACAATCCTGAACGCCGCGAGGAGGAAATAAGTGCACGGGTGACGGAACTCGACTTGGAGGACAAAGACGAGTTCGGGATGACGAAACTTCACCACGCGGTACGAGCCGGTGATCTGGACTTGGTTGAGTCTGTGATCCAGAGCGGCGTAAGTGTTGATTGTAGGGACAAAAATGGCTCAACGCCCCTGCATTACGCTGCGCAGAGGGGACTGGTCAAATGCGTGGCAGTCTTGGTTGAGCATGGTGCAGACATACGAATCATTGACAACTCTGGATTCAGCACATTTCTCTGGGCTGTCGTTGCTGGGCAAGAAGACGCCACCGCTGAGCTGCTATCGATGGGCGCTGACGCCAATTCATCGAGCGCGGATGGACATCCTGCCCTCGCCTGGGCAGCCAGTTTGCGACGGGTTTCAATTGCTCAAATGCTTCTGGATCGGGGTGCCAGTATGCATGATGCCCGAAATACGCAGCAGACGACGCCTTTGAAAGAAGCGGCAGCTTCTGGAAGCCTTCCCATTGTTGAATCACTCATCCGCCGTGGCGCGGATCCCAACTATCGTGATCGCGATGGATGGTCGGCGATACATTGGGCAGCAGAGGAGGGCCATCAGGAGATCGTAAGTTTCTTGCTGGATCATGGGGCCAATCCCAATGCTGTCAGCTCTTACGGTACGTCACCATTGCACTGCGCTGCAAATGGGGGGCACCTTTCCATTGTGAACTCGCTCCTCAAAAGGGAGGAAGTCGATCCGCTCAAGTCAACGTGCCACGGCTGGACCGCGCTACATCATGCCGCATTCATGGGGCACTCCCGTGTCGTTGATCTCCTCCTTCAGGACGACCGCGTACGATCTACCGCTTCTTTGCAGGACAACCACGGCTGGTCCGTTCTTCATTTGGCCGTTCACAGTCGAGATCCAGCCACCGTCCGTATCTTGCTCGACAAATCGACCATTGAAGACCCTCAGACCCTAGTAGACGAAAGCGGCCTCACTGCAGAAGAATGGCTGGATCGCGGACCAACGAGCCATTCCCAGAAGGCCACCAACGACCTGGCTTTCAGCAAGTCGCGTTGTTGCCAAGCCGTCACAGAACTTCGCGATGCTGTGGCCATTGGCAACGCCCCCTTGATCAGATTTCTGTTGAAATCGGGCCACTATATCAATGGCATGAACTCTGGAAGGAGGACTGCGCTCTATTACGCTGCAAAGAAGAGCATACACTCCATCATGGATCTGCTTCTTGGCTGGGGTGCCGATCCCAACATCCTTCCAACGGGGCGGAGGAGCTGGGAAGAATTCATCTCGCACGACGACGTTTTGCAGCGGCTCAAACTAGCAGGATACCGGAGGCGAGATACCGACCCAGAGGTGGAACGCCAGATTCGTCGGGCGTTAAGAGAGCGAAGCCAGCCACCTGAGCAGCCCATACCGCACTCGCCCGAAGCAGACTGGAAGTCACCTTTATTTGAGCCGAGCAACTTTGAAATCAGTAGGCCGGATGGACCTTCGTCACCTGTTCCAGTTTCGCCAACGCCGCCTTCTCTGGATCATGTCGCTTCCAATAAACTACCAGTCTCGCCAATGTCCACAGACCAAAAAATTGGTAATAAGCGCAAGGGTAGATCAGGCCGGACGGATTGGTTCAGACGGCTCTGGGGTGGAAGACAGTGACCTCGGTCTCCGAGGCGAGAGTGAGGAGCGACAGAACGGCCGTGGGTTGTAATGGCAATGATATGATGAGCTCCGTGTCCGTATTTTTGTGAATAGCAGCCCCGGCGCTTTCGAGTCGCCTATACGCCGAACGATTCGGCTGTAGCGTAGCAGACCCACCGCGGTATTGTCGCTCCAATCGATCGCTACAGTCGAAATAATTGTTCGCTGTCGTCAATGCAAACAGGCGCTGTCTTCGAATTATGCTGCAAGTCAGCAGGCATTTTGCTTCGCTATGTGGCACATACCTTATCGTTTATAGTCCTCCTGCCTTAGGTGCTATACCTCTGCGAACCTATACCCGCAAACATCGCCATTCCTGGAGGAAAGCACCTGTCCGCTCGGGGCCCTCTCGGAGGTGATTTCCCGCGAACGGCTTAAACTGGTAGTCCCTGTCACCTGATAACGCGGGAGTCCCCCGCGTCTCGCGCTTTCCAGATACCCCTCGCGTATACCAAACTCGCGTAGATCCCCTGAGATATGCGGGCACATGCAGCTGCTAACACGTCTGCCTGTTGCGGACATGGAAGGATTCAACATTTTGCCAATAACGATGTTGTTGGGGTAGCGCCACAAAGTCGGTGACCATGGCTGTTAGTGTTAGTTTCCCCTTGAAGTCTAGGTTACAATCTATAGGTTAGTGCCCGTGGCTTGTCGGAAGATAGCAGAAGTGGGATAGACTGAGTGTTCCGCGAGATAAACGCCTGTCGTCAAGTGCCTCATACCGTCTTTCTTCTCTCCTTCCACCCTCGATGTGTCGACACACTCGCAATAGGTACCTTCAAATAGTCTCTTACAAATCGACACATCATGGCCGAGACGGAAAGCCTAAAGTCCTATCGAGGCAACTGCCACTGTGGTGCATTCGTCTTCGAGCTCAAAGTGCCCGAGATTAAGGTAGCCAGCGAGTGCAACTGCAGCATCTGCAAGAAGAAGGGCTACCTCTTCACCTTCCCTGGAGATGGCATGACTGTCGTCAAGGGCGAGGGCTCCCTCAAGGAGTACACCTTCAGTGAGGGCAACACAAAGCACAGAGTACGTGGTCCGAACAAGACACTATTGCTTTCGAACCATGAACTCAATGGAACCCCCTTAGTTCTGCCCGACTTGTGGCACCCCGGTGATGGGCTACAATGCCAAATTCCCTCCCGGAATGAACAACGCGATCAATGTCCGGACAATCCAGGACCTGGACATCTGGAAACTCGAGACCAAGCCGTACGAGAACCCCGATTGCTCTCTCAAGTACCTTATCCATGACTAATGCGGTTGCTAGTTTTGACGGCAAGGGCCTCGGTGCCCCGTATACTCCTCCGGCATACAGTGGTCCTGAGCCTTCTGCAGAGATCGAAGGCGCAGAGCTCTACACGGGCAGCTGCCACTGCGGTGCTGTGACGGCCTGTCTCAAGACCAAACCGCTCGACAGCACCTACCCTGACCCTATCGTTGAGTGCAGTTGCAGCAACTGTCAACGGGTAAGCTTCTTCACCTGTCGCCAAGTCCTCGGACCGCAAATGCTAACCGTCTATCAACAGGCTGCCTACATCTGGATCTACCCGAAGAAAGACCAGATCGTGATCCAAGGCCGCGAGAACCTATCCTACTATGTCTTTGGAACCGGCGGGTGGCGCAAGGGCTTCTGCAAGACGTGCGGCGTCCAGATCATGAATGAGCCCAACACTTTGACACCGGAGCAGGTGGAGGCGCTGCCTGCCGCGGCCAGGGCGTGGCGTGACGAGAAGCTTGACTCGCTGCCCACTACCATTCGCATCTTGAACGACTTCGAGTTCGATGCGGTCAAGGATAAGGTGGCGCGTTTTGACGGGTGGAACATGGGCGCGGGCTATGTCAATCCCTGAGGCTGGAGCTGGTGGATTGCACGTATGAAGTGCTGTTAGATCTCGTCTTGTGGTTGGAAATGTCGGCCTAGTGGTCCGTATTCTGAACTGCCGCATAGCCATAACAGAAATGTCTTCTCTGTCACAAACTAACCAACATGCCACACTTTATCCAGTAGAGTGCTCGCTTCATATTCACGTTGGCACTTATCCGGTGCCCTGTAGGGCTCAAAGACCAGTATTGTAGTTTCCAGACGTCTACTCGAGCTCATCCCCGTAAGGGATGGAGTCCTGAGCTCCCATTCTCTCTACGGTCTTTGCTCCGGCCCGGTTTGCCTTCCTGACGGCAGCCTCAATGTCGAACTCGCCCCTCTGCACAGCCTCGAGCGCATACTGTCCAACAGAAGTGTCGCCAGCAGCCGTGGTATCAACAACCTTTGCCTTCTGAGCCGGAACCAGCCCCTTCACTCCAGATGAGCTCATGTAGTACACGCCCCGGCCACCCAGCGTGATAACCACGTTCCTAACACCCTTCTCCACAAACCCTCTCGAGACCTTCTCCATGCCATCCTCCGAGTCCAGGACACTCTCCTCCACTCCACCCAGAACGGACGCCTCCGTCTCATTCACAACCAGATGCTCCAGGCCGTCGTACACCCAGTCCGGCAGCTTCACCGCCGGCGCCGGGTTGAGCAGAACCTTGACACCCGTCGCCTTTGCCGTCTCAATCACCCTCAACACCGTCTCTATCGGGATCTCAAGCTGCAAAATCAGCAGATCCGGCTTCGCTCCCGCCCCCAGGCTCTCATCGAACTTCTCGACCGTGAAATCCTCCGGCCGCAACGAGTGATTCGCCTCAGGACTAAGAATAATCCTGTTCTGCCCCGTCGGCTCGTCGACGACAATGATCGCAATCCCCGTCTTCAGCCCCTCCTTGACGGCCACGCCGCCGTCCACGACCACCCCGTTGCGGGACAGGTTGTCCCGGAGCAGCGCGCCGTAGCTGTCGTCGCCCACGCTGCCGACCATGTACACCTTTGCGCTCGAGGTTTTGGTCCGGCGGTTGGCCGACAGCTTGGCGCAGGCGACGGCCTGGTTGGCGCCCTTGCCGCCGGGGGAGACGGCGAAGGAGGACGCCGTCATGGTCTCGCCTGGCAATGGGTGATGGGGCACGTAGGAGACCAGGTCGATGTTGAGCGAGCCGAGGACGGTGATGCGCGGGGTTGTGGGGTCGGACATCTTGACGGTTGCTGGTGAGTGATTACCGGGCTATATCCTGGTTCGCGGTATGTCGGATAGGAGATTTTGAGTGGACGGGAGTATGATGATGGCTTCGTGATGTCTTTGTTTTGTTGATGAAATGGAACTCCGTAGTATTTGAGGTGGTACGGTCCACATCGTCTACCTTGGCTTTAGCATCATCTGACCCGACGAGCACCGCCGGACAATAGATCTGATAAAATGCCTCGAGATCAAAAACTTCATCATTTAAATTTGAGGTCAGGCACGTAAATGAGCTGCCTCGATGAGCCAATTCTGATGCAATGACTGTATCGATTGCTTTATTCTAGGGACCTTACCTTGTGCTATTGGGGAGCCGGGTGCGGTTGCTCCATCTTGAAAGTGGCAAGTGCCAAGTTAAGCAGCAGCACGTTCGCGGTTGCCTCTGAAATACCAGATCCGCAAGGGAAGGAGCGTCTCAAAGGACCCAATCAGTCAGAGCCAGATCTCCTGCTGTAAGTCTTAGTGCTAAACTGCCCGATGTGGCTTCATTCTCCTTGCTCGACCTTGTTTACATCAACCAACTGTTTTACCGCAACACAATTCTTGGATAACAGAAACCCAAATAATCATCAATTCCCATCAGCTCAGGGGTAGCAGCAGTACGCCTCCTTTAGCTTTATTTCGCAATGGCTTTCTCCGGTGTATCCATGCCCTCGCGCTCCATGCTTCGCCCACTCTCGTCAGAGGAGAGCAGCGAGGACCACATCAAGGAGACGGACAAAGAGAACAACAGTACTAGCAACACCATCTCGTCCAACCGTACCGACCTGAGGAAACAGGTTCGACTTCGGAGACCCAAGGTTCTCGATACCTTTCCTGGCCTCTAGGACGAGGACGTAAAGACCCGAGACAGACAGGACTCCAGCACAGCTTCCAATGCTCCGCTTGTACCAATCAGCAATAAGCAGCAGCAGACAGCGACAGAAGACCTCTCCCGCCGCGCAAGTGACCGCCTGCGCCATCCCTTCAGAAACTCTGGCTCAAAGGGCAAGAAGACAGGATCTCCTTCCGAACCAACCCCAAGTGCCATGAACCCCTGGGCCACAGACAAGCAACCCAGCGACGAGAACCACGACAAAAAGTCCATCCTTAACCGTCTGACAGATGCCCCCGAGCTCCCGTTTGAAAAGCTAGCTGCGCCGTTCTACCTGCGCCCTTTCTCTGCTCTAGATAAGCGGGACTTTGTGCCCCCAAAGGAGAAGGCTTCCGCAATCCCGGTCCCAGTCGAGTCTCCAGGTCGCAGAGTCTCGGACCACTATCGCAGCACCTCCTCGTCGTATCCCAGCCAAGGCATCCGGACGCCCGACCTCCTCAATTCACCGCCGGGCACGCTGAGGAACCGCAACTTCTTCAGCATAGGCCGCTACAGCAAATCCAACAATCGGATCTCGCAGCTATTCTCGTCTGCCTCGTCGACGAAGGCCGAACTCGACAGCACCGAGGGCTACCGTCAGCCTCTTGACGCGGTGGTGGTTGATGACCAGCCGGAGTCACTGCCCAGCTCGGTCACGGATGAGCCGAAGCCTGTCGAGCCAGACACTCACGATGCAAAGCGTGGCAAGTGGGAGCCACAGGGACCGTCTCAGGTCGATTCCGGATTTGCCTCCGGCAGAATGGCTGTGATCCACCCTGTCCAAGATCCAGTCCACGTCAACCCTTTGGCTAGTAAAAGCACCGACACCATCGTCAAGTCATCGTCTGACCTCCTCGAAGCCCCTCAAAGCTCTCCGAAAGAGGAAGTCTCTGGGCTTGATGGCACCACCAACAATCCAGAGGTTATTGACTTTTCTCTACCTCCCGCCGCCGTTCCCGAAAAGCCGGAGGCCGTTGCCTCTAGCTCGCAGCCCACGGTCCCCTCAAAACCCAACTCCACACGCCTGGAGCAACGCCAGGCAGACGAGTCCGATTCCTGGGTCTTGGTGGAATCACCCGAAAGCCACCGCGTCCCAATCAACACCAGCCGCACCTCGACGCAGCAAAACAAACAGCTGTCAGGCGCCACCAACGAGCTGCTATCAGGCTCCACAGGCCGCAAGCCAAGCGTGGCCGTCCGCCTCAGCCGCCGCGTGCGCAAGGTCAAGTTCGGCAAGTGGCTGGCCAAGCGCCTCCGCCGCGTCAGGGTCAGCCGCCGTGGCCGCCGCTGCTGCCAGAAGCCGGCCCTCAAGGGGCCGGAGCTCACCGAGGCGAACCTCCGGCGTGTCGAGCGGGCCGACCGGGTCGTGAACGGCAAGATCAGGAAGAGGAACTATAACAGGGATGTGGTGATGGTGAAGCATGCTGATTTGCTGAGGATGCGGGCTGAGATGGAGAGGGAGGGTGTGGATGCGGGTGACAGGAAGAACATGCCGGTGGGGGAGACGGACGCCGTTGGAGAGCAGGCTGGGGAGGGGGAGGGGGATATACCGCTGGTGATACTGCCGAACGGCAGGGTGTCCGTCGCGCCTGGCAAAGAGACGACGCCGGCGGTGGCCAAGCACGACACTATTGGAAGGAGGGCTGCGGCGTGGTTCAAGGAGCAGACGGGGTCCGTGAGAGGTTCTGTCGACCTGACGCGGTTTTTGCTCAGGGAGATGAAGAGCGAGATGAAAAGTGCTGGTTAAGGAATTATTATCGACCGGCTTAGGTAAATGGGAAGGGGGTGTGGGCTAAAGGGTAGAGGAGAAACCATGGGCTAAGAATACATGTTGGAGCAGTGACAAAGTATAATTAGACTCACCGCAGCTCAGCAGAGTTTCGCCACAGACGGCTTGATCAAAATATATCGTATTAGACCCAAAACACCGTCCACTCTACAGGCAGAAAATGGCACAAGTATGACGCCAACATCACAAAGTCTACAGCATATACCTAAACCTCCTCCCGCCCCCCCTCCCTCCCACAAGCCCAACCCCCTCCTCCTCCTCTTCCCCTCTCTCATCCACCCCCTCCTCCACATCCAACCTCCTATTCAACCGTGCCAGATACCATCTCAACCCCGCCGCCAGCACGGCAACGCCCATCATCGCCCCGGCACAAACCGCCATCCCCCCCGTGTAAAACGGCCCGTCCCGGTCGGGATACAGCCGCGCGCCCACCAGGGGGCCGCACTGGCCCAGCACCTGCAGCAGCGCGAAGCCGCCGCCGCGACGGCTCTCGTCGGCCTGGTTGTTGACGCTCCAGCTTATAGTCAGCACGACCACGGTGAAAAAACCGGCGGCGGCGGGGTACACGGCCAGGTAGCGCAGGGTGCTGTCGGCCCTCAGACCCAGCGTGCTGGAGAGGGCCAGCAGGCCGTACCCGGCGGCCGAGGCGAGAGCGGCGGCGATGAGTAAGGGGGCGCGGGCGCGCGTCTTGTCGGAGATGTGCGCCGTGGCCAGGACGATGAAGAAGGAGGATAGGTAGGGCGGGGCGGCGAGCAGCTGGGAGGATAAGGGGGTGTGGCCCATGCGCGTCAGGATGGTGGGGAGGAAGACGGGGAGGGAGGAGTAGGCCATGTTTGCCAAGAAGAAGATGAGGCCTGTCAGCCAGGCGGCTGGGTCGGAGAGGACGGAGAGGATCTTGGCTGCGTCTAGGCGGCCCGCATCAGACTTCTCGGGATCGGATCGGGAGGATCGTGAGGTACGTGACCGCCGCGGCTTCTCGTGTCGGAGTCGGAGCCGGGCGACGCGTCGTTCTCGGGGCGTGAGGTAGTAAGCCGTCTCGGGCGAGTCCGGGATGACGTGCCAGGCCACGACGGCCACGAGGACGGAGGGGAAGCCCTCTACCAGGAAGAGCAGGCGCCAGGGGGCCACGGGGCCCTTTTCGCCGAGCTTGATGACCAGCCACGACAGGGAGCTCGCGAACGAGGTCGCCAAGGGCGCGGCGGAGATGAACATGGCCGTCCGGAAGGCGAGCTCGTCGCGGCGGAAGAAGAAGGACAGGTAGAAGGGCACTCCCGTGAAGGCCGCCTCGCCGATCCCGAGCAGGGTCCGCAGGAAGATGAGCATGGGGTAGTTGACGCTCACGGCCTGCAGGCTCGCGATCAGGCCCCAGCTCAGCACGATGAGGGCGACGTAGACGTGGGCGGGCACGACCTTCCACAAAAGCGACATCCACTCGAAGGATATGTAGGCGATGTAGAAGGCCGTCAGGGCCCACTCGTACATGTCCTCCCGCGGGGGGACGGACTGCAGGTCGGCGTCCATGCCGGCTATGCGGGCGTTGCCTATGTCTTTTTCGACACGCGCGGGGGGGCATTGTTTAGATGGGAGATAAATGGCTTGAAGAGGGTGCGGAAAGGGGTGTGTGTTCAAGCTTACTTGATCGGTCGAGGAAGCTGAGCATGTACAGCAGCGCCACGAAGACGACGAGCTTGCGGTCGAACTTGCGCACCACGGCGCGCTCTTCGTCGGGCGTGTACAGCGTGAAGCTGGCGGCGGTGCTGGTGCTGCCTGCCCTCCTCCTGCGCCTCCTGGGCCTGCTTCTTTCGTGGCCGTCATCTTTTTCGTCATCGTCGTCGGACGGATAGTCGGCCTCCTCGTCGCCAGATCGCGACTGTTCGCGCCGGTCTTTCAGCTCGTACACCTCGGAGCTGTCGCCGTGTCCGTGGCCGAGCAGGCCGGCGTTGGGGTGGATGGCCGCGTCGTCGGAGTCGGAGTCGCTGTCGGGAGTCAGTTGGTCGCTCGTGGCGGTTGACGACACGGGCGTGCTCGAGGAAGGGCCCTGCTGCTGCTGCCACCGGGAGGAGTCGTCGGGGCGGCCGCTAGGGCCGGCCGTTGGTGGCCGGGCGGCCTGACTTGCTGTCATGTTAGTGTTTGCATGCTATTGACTTGCCTATGTGTATGTGACTCGAGCGAAACACACAGGCATACAGGCACACGCACACAGACACTGCAGACGTCAAATGTGGTGAGAAAATGATGTTGGAGTGTCGCCGGTTCAGCCCCGGCTCACGACGGCCAGGGTTACATGGGTTACATCTCGTCTAGACGGTCTAGGCCAATGACGTGCTTCGATTGCTACCACGCTCAATGCGGCCCACCCGCGCGGCCCTGTTGGATTCAGGGGTAAGCAGGCTAGGACATACAGGTTGCACAGCCAATGCGTCGTCATAGAGAGAATCACTTCATTTACAGCGCCGATTGAATGGATCAGGATCTTGATGGAATTTTCGTCTATTGTGTTGCTCTGGTTGTTGGCTGAGATCAACATGACAACAGAACCACGACCCCGGACGGTCAAGATTGACACTGCGATGAGCCTCTTGTGCAGTTCCCATCCATCCCACAGAAGCGGTGCCTTGGCTAGCCAGAGCGTGGTCCAACCCAATGGGGTGGACTCGCGTGCGATGCCAACGTGGCATGAGCATGCAGCGCCCACGCTCGGACATCAGGCGGTCCGATGTTGATGGCTCATCGCCGTCTCCTTCTCTCGTCCATTCATCCCCGCATCAGCACGCCTTTTTACAAACCACTCTCCTCCACCGTACACACCGTGCAACCCTCAGCTTTCTCCGCTTCGCCGACGCTCCTTCGCTAACTCCATGCCGCAGTCGCAAAAAAAAGCATTAAGAATAAAATCTCCGGCACCAGACTGGAGCCAGCAAAAAGGTGGGCTCCAGCCCTTGATGGTACCAGAGTCCAGTAGGTAACGGGACGAGGGGCAATATACAGCAGCCCGCTATCGTCAGAGAATCTTAGATGCCACAAAACACACACAAAAGGGAAACCGACATGGACGAGGCAAAGAGGCTCAAGTCATGCGGTGTTCTATCGGTTTTCGGTGGTCCGAGCCGTGGAAACGATATCATCGTAAATCCAAACGGGACATGGACCATCCGAAGGGTATCGAAGCATAAAAAGAAGATTGTTGTTGGTTGTTGAGTGTCGGTAAGTCGGACAAGATGGCTGTGTATATATGCATCATCAGTTCCAGCCGAGGGAGTTCTCTGCTGACATGGGCCCTGATATATATGCTGTCCGCGCCGAGTTGTTGGCCCCGCTTCTGCCGCTGCCTTGGGTGCCGTGGCTATCACGCCCGCCCGCCACTCCTCCGTACGATGAGAAGTCCCTGCTCAGTAGCGCTCCGCCCATAAGGTGCGGGCTACCGGCAGCGCTTCGCATTTCAGAGGGATCCGTCATGGAACTTGTGCGGCGGTGCGCCTGCCTCTTCCTCTTGTATCGCCGAGCGATGATGAACATGGCCGCGCCGTATGCACCAGCAACACCGATGACTCCAAGAGCAATACCCGCCGTGGTTCCTTGCTGACCAGGCTTCGATGTTCCGTCTCCCGAGCCGCTATTGCCGAATGGATCCGCTTGCGCGCCTCCACTGGAAGTAGCTGCTGGTGATCCGCCTCCACTGGCTGTCGTGCCATCGTCATTGAGGCTTAGACCGTAGATAATGTCGATTGCCGGGTTGATCTGCGCCGTCAAGTTCGCGACTATCTCCGAGCCATAATTGTACAGCTGGGAATTAGGCGTCCTCACTTCCAGCCGTAGCTGATCGATCATGTTGGAAGGGTAAGTCATCAGTGCGAGGGTGGTCCAGTACCCGAGGGTACCGACGGTATCCAGTGGAACGAGCTTTTTCAGGAGCACCTTGTCGGGAGAGAAATCCCCCGTACTTCTAACTGCATCAGGAAGATACTCAAAGATCTGAGCAGCAGCCTTCGAGTTACCCACAACAAACTCGTAGTTCAAGGCATATTTGAACCCAATCTGAATAAGTGTCGTATCAACAGGCGTATCAGTGTTGCCCGAGTCAGGGGTAATAGCTTTGGGAAGGGCCGAGGGCAGGGTCGTAGCAGTTGTCGGAGCCAGGTTCTGAGTGCTACTCCCCGTCGGCGGCTGATCCACTACAATTGTAGTGGGGAGCCAGGTATTCGTGTTGGCCCCGGTGAGAGTTGCCGTGGCCGCAATGCTGGTCACTCCACTAGCGGTTTCGATGTTGGTAGGCGACGACGATGTTGTCGGTGCTGGCGGCAGTTGCGTGAGCGTCTCTGGAATGGTCGTGTTATCACTGCTGGTCACATTCGGCAAGACGGCGCTGACTGTCGGAAGCAGCGTGGGTTCCGTCGTTGGTGGCACCGTGATATCCGAGATGGTCGTACCCGGAAGAGTGGTCTCTGGCGGAGACACTGTCCCAGAGGGCTCCGTAACCGTCGCATTGCCGCTGCCAGGAGGGGTGGTGGGCTCGAGGGGCGTAGTGGTAGGGTCGACCGCAGTAACTGTAGGGTCGCTCGAGGGAGGGGTCGAAGTCGGAATACTGGTATCTGTCGAATTGGTCACCGGTGGCGGAATGACAGTCGTCGGCTCACTAGTAGGCTCTTGTGTGGCAGGCGGAGTCGTATCGGCAACGGTCGAGCTGCCTGTTCCGGGGAAGAGTGTCAATGAGAGGCTGATACCACCGATATCAGATGAAGTTGGCTCACTCGATGCCGTCGTTGGGTCCAGTGTGGCAGTCGCTGAAGGTTGCTCAGTCTCAGGAGCTGTTGCGGAGGCGGAAGCAGACGGGTCAGTAGGCTGGGCAGACGCCGAGGCCGTAAGAGTGGGTTCAGCAGACGGCGATGTTGGGTCTTCCGACGTCGGGATCGTTGTAGTAGGCTCTGGTGCGGCAGTGTCCGTCGCGTTTTGCGAGGGGAGGACAGCACTCGTAACTTCGGAGACAACACTGCTAAGTATCGAACTGATCGGCGCCAAAGGATCACTCAGCGTCGGAGAGGGATCGCTGGTGCTCGTCACGATACCAGTCGGAGCAAGGAGTATTCCGCTCGTGCTCGTCGACTCATCAGACGACTCTGCCGAAGAAAACAGACCAGACGAGGTAGGGTCTGCCGATGGGCTTGCTGTGTCAGATGCAGCATCTGTTGCCGTGTCCGTCGGTGAGGCGGGGTCTGTGCTCGTTGGAAGAACAACTGTCGCAGGAATGCCTCCGGTAGAACCCACGCCAGTCGCCACGTCACTTGGGCTCTCATCCGGGGTCGAGGCGGCAACTGGAGCGCCGACTGAGCTAACAGGCGTCGCATCCGTCGAAGGCGAGACAACTACCGTGCTCTGGACAATAATAGTGGTGACCCCCGCTACTGAGCCCGAGGCTGAGTCGGTGGAATCGCTGAAGTCGGTTGTGTCCGCGGAACTGCTGGCATCGGAGGAGCTCGTGCTGATGAATGTGGGCTTGTCTGTGAAGGTGGGATTGGTCAAGCTCGCCAACAGATCACTTATCGAGTCCCTCTTCGTCGTTTCCGGTGCGGTTTCGAATGGCGTCGACTGCGAGACCGGAGATTCGGTGGTGATGCTCACGTTGCTGTATTGTCGCTTCAGATGACGAGGAAAGTAAATCTTGGGTCGCTGTCCTTCGGCTGCGCTTACAACGGACGCCGCGGCCGCCAGGGCGGCCACGAGGACCGCATTAGTACGCATTTTCCTTTGTTGAACTTATTTCGTCATACGCGTAGTTCGAGTCGCTTCGCTGATCGCAGTCAAGGTAGGAACCGGACGGCGTCTTGCGCGGTGAGTGTGCTACTAGCGTGGTCAGCGCCGGAAAGGCGGCCGCGAGAGGAGACAAACTCACGTCGTGAGGATGAATTGGTAACGAATGTACTTGACAATAATGTCAATGAGTGGACTCTGTATCAAGGTCAAGTCAGCAAGAGCCAACGGTCGGCGGCGAGCCCCGTCGCATGAATGATCTCCACGATCGGCTTTGGAAAACGGAAGATGACCAGGGCAGAATGACAAGTTCTTCTTCCGTCCTTCTCTCCACTTTGGAGATCTGGACAGCCGCTTGGTTCATGCGAGTCCAGGAATCCGGTATTGGGGTGCTCACGTTTAGCAGTAATGATGTAGACGTTTAAGTCTAACTGTGGTGATTTACGCCGGGTTGGCTTGTTGTTGTGAAAATGAGTGACTTGACGAAAGATTCGCCAGATAAAAGATGCCTTCTGGAAATAATTTCCCTCACGCCTGGATGTCGGATTGTTGAGTCGCCGGAATCATAAGGACATTGGCATTTGAATTCGCGTTGACCTCCCGAGGCCTTTTCCTTCCAAAATCGCCAGGTCGTGAAGGGGTTCGAAGGAGAAGAGAGAAATCGACGCAGAGGAACTCGACTCCGTTCGAAAGTAGCAAGTCGAAATGGAGGAGTCGGTTAGTCAAAATCGCCGCAAGAAAACGAGTGAAAGGAAGGTGAGGTTGGCGGAGGGTAGGTGAGGTGAAAGAGAGGGAAGGGAGAGGAGATCACGGTGGTGGTGTGAAGCGAGTGGAATGGCAGAACGAGCGGACACAAAGGGTAGGCACAGTCGCACTCAGAGAGGTGCCAGCCAAGCGCAGGAATGATGGGTGGGCGCGCTGGAAGTTGGAAAGGTAAGCCCGAGAGGACCCTAGCTAGCCTCTTGTCTAGGGGGTGGGTTGCAGGCGCTCGTACCTGAGCCTGCTGAGCAGCCCGAACCCCATCTGTTAGTGCAGTGCCTGAGGCGAGACCCATTCTGCTAGTGCTCCGGGTACACATCAAGCCAATTTCTACAGTGGCGGTACCTCCTTACTACTACTGAAACTTCTGCAAGATGCGTCCCAAGAGATTAAACTAATAGCGGTCCTGCAGGGTCACCGATTCATCGGCACATTCTCATCAGTCAAACCCAATTACGCGTCAAACCCAACCCATCAGGCCCATCACGATCAGATCAACATCCAGGACGGACGTGATCGCGGAAAATCTCATACCTCAATGTTGGCATGGCTGGAGTCCAACATTTCAGCTCCTTTCTTCCTTAACATTTGCACCAAACATCTGCCGTAAATGGGGACCGTGTGTGGTAGTCCCTGCAGCGGTGTTTTCCCTCTTTGCCCTGCGTTTTACACGTGTACTCCTGCATTTGATTGCCTGCTATTTCTCGCGATGGAGTGCAGCGCACCTGTAAGATTGCGAGCGCCTTGCCTAAAATGGGGAAGCTTGGCTCCTTGATGGCGGGTTGTGGCGCGACGGAGCGGCTTGGCTAGGTCCGGACTAAAAATGGAGGAACTTCAGCGACCGACTCGTGGTACATGACTCTGCGCCTTTCCCAGTATGTCGCTCAGAGGTCGCTGTCAAGGGAGGCTGAGGTTCTTATTGAAACATTAAAGGGCCAGCTCCACTAAGAAGCGACTCCGCTTCAAATTAGACTCCATCATTGGCTCGACTCGCAACTGGCTGCCGCTGCGGGCAATTGTCCCAAATTTCCCACCGCCGAGACCCCTGCACGCGCTAGCGCGAAAGTGGGAAAGATCGGTTTCGACTCTTGGAGCCCTGTCGCTTTGACGAAAATCCTCCACGTTTTCCGCTTCTCGTGCGGACGGGGTCCCTCGTCGAGATCACTTCATATGTTTTGTTCTGGCAATGCCCGCCGCTGTTTGACTTGAGAAACATTGTGCACAAGGCTTTTCTTGCGAGTTATCCTGTCTGTGGGCGGGCAGACAAGGCGTCGCCGTACCACGACGGCCGGGCATCCGGCAGGCTTGGGTTGGGGGCAGTTCTTGGAAGACAACGGCCATCGTTAATAACCTATTCTTCCGCTGGGGAACTGCGATCTGGACGATGTCCGGCTAGTGTTCAACTGGCAAAGCAGCATGTGTCGCAAGCCCTTGTCCGTGATGGCGTGTGCTTGCGTATGTTTGTATCATGATTGAGGGACTGAGGGAGAAGCACGAAAAGCACACTCTGCACAGCCTCCTTGGAGTTGGAGCAACCTATCAAACAATCAACCCGGTCTCCTATCCGAAACAAGACGAAAAACTGCATTCTGAAGTGAGGCTAAGGTACGATTGTGTGCCAGTCTGCAAAGATGATTCTATCATTCTAGCCAGCTGAGAATTGCAGCAAGAACCCACATGTTGGCCACCGCCGATCGCTGCTCAATATAAATTAATATCGGCCTTGATTGCCTGCGGGTGCTGAGAGGTTGGAAGCACTGGAAGCACATACGTACAAGACCCCATTAGTTGGGACTCATATTGGGCGGGACGGCACACACCTTTGCCCTTGGGGTCGCACGCTGTAATTGACCGGCGTGTTTCATTCTTCAAGCACGACTCGGCAATCAACAATTGATTGAGTGACAGGCGAGGAGGCTTTTCGCTTGCGACCCCGTGACGGTAGTACAACTAACGCACACTACGGAAGTATTGCGTCGACTCTCCTCCGTCCTTCTCGTGATCTTCCGAAGCTTCCCTCTTCCATGCCGGCACCAGCCCGCAGGCGGAATGTGCGTCGAGACACCGTGTTTCGCTCAGCCTCAGCCTTCTCTGTCAGATGAAACACCGGCCTTCCCGCCCAGCGCTGGTGCCGGTGGATAGGAGGAGGACCCAAGATGCAGCCAGCATTCCAACGGCCGGCCTACGAGGCTCACGTGGGGTTATCACGACCCTTCAGGTTCGATCTGACCTCCCGATGGCCACCCAACGGGGCCCTCCGTCTTTCTTTGTTCGGTAGCAATGGGCGTCACGCTGATATTGTTTTATTGGATTGAGCGCCGCCTCAGTCACGACATCGACAACCTTTCAGGCGCTTAGCTGGCATAACTGCATATGACATCATGGCTTCAATCTCTTCAGCATGACCCGACCTTCAACATTCCAATGGCGTTTCGACGCGGTCGGGCGTGGCCTATTATGTCTTGGATGGCGGCCCGCTCACCAAGAGCGTTTTGCTGCCGCTGTGGAGCTGGTATAGCTTCGGGACGTAAACAACCATTGTGCCTATGGTATGTAAATGGATACGACGCGAGTCCCTGGCCATATTTCCTGGGGCTGGTACGTAAGGGGCGGTAATGTTATGAGGAATGAGCCGCATCATCTACATCCTTAGGTACCAATTGTTACTGGAAAGGGGGCTGGAACTCTCAAGATGGCCAAGTCATATGGGCTCGGCACGGACAAAATGGGTGCTGGACATCAACAGCAATATACTGACCACACTTATACACGACCAGGATGTTCTTTGAGTAAGGTAGGTCAAAGCAGATTGCCCGAGGTATGGACGCTCTCGACAACAAATGAAAAAGTATGTGATGATGTGTGCCGCCAAGCCGCCATGTCGATTCAACATACCGGGGGGTTGGTCACTAACGTTATGACTATCGTATCTTTCGTAGTGACATGCGAATATGAGCCATGAGAATCTAGGAGACGAGGAGGGAGACTGAGCCTGGACTAGGCTTTGCTTAGCATTGCAAATAGCCTTCTTTATTGCCCCCTAGGATACGTTGTGTGACCTACGGGATCTGAACCACATACGGGATGCAACGGAAGCAACTACTCTTCCCAACTTAATAGAGTTGTATCTAACAAAAGTCCTTATCTTTTTCTCGCGAGCTTCCATGTTGCGATCATGGGGCAAGGTAGTCTTGCAATCGAGATTCCTATACAAGTCGTCGACCATGTGGTTGGCGATATCCTTTGTCAAGTCTTGTCGAGGCACGCCACTCTTATGTAGCAAGACTCGAATGGAGCTCCCAACTGCTCTGGTCCAGAGCTCACCAGTAGCCCGCAAGCGTCCACACCTGTTTGTGACACAGCATCCCAAACTCGTCGGATAGAGGTTAGTAAGCTCAGGGAGGGATTGATGTGACTAGTGTGGTGGACAAAGAAGCTGTAAATAGCCCCATGCTAGCTAGGGGATGGACAGTCAAAGAAAGGTAGAACTTGTTGGTTATGCAATCGACTACTCTGAACAAAGGCTAAGGTAGTCAAGAGTTGCCCGCCGCAATAGTCGTGCTCTCGTTGTACCAACGGACATCCGTATGTGAAGCTTGAGAGATTCTCAGGAGACCATCACGGAAGGGAGACGAATCTCTGCCCTGTGGAATGGGGTATGTCCCTATGTCCGTGTTCGTCGTGGTTGATTTGTGTCCCTCGCCAATTTCTGGACTATTACGGTCCGACTGACGCTCATTGCTATGGATTGGAACTCATGATCCAAGCCTATAGTGACAATTGCATGTAATCACTAGGGCCTGGGAAGGGGGAATATGCTGACATGCAATGGACAAGCTTAGTGTCCCCGAATGACACGAAAAAGCCGAGGTTGGCTTTGGCTGATAGATCCATATTCGGGCTTGAGTACTCTGGATCAGGTTTGCATGACAGCTTTGGTGTATCAAACCCGGGTAAGCATGTCGAGTATGTCTACTGTGCACTGCTTGGGCTCTTTGGGCTCTTGCTGAACCGCAAAGTAAACCTTGAAGTACTCCACGAATCCATTAGCATATAATAACAATGCTGAGCGATCGAGGTGTTCTGTAAGCGGATCTCTATCCTTGTTGTCAGGGCGTCCAGTATGCTTGTGGCAATTGTGAAGCTACGCTTGTTGACTTATACCGTCAGGAAGACGTCGGGAGGCGAATCCAATTCTAGAACGACGGTGTGACGGTGACCAGTCGCGTGGAGAGCGAATCCGGGCCGTCGACAACGGTGACTTGTGTCTGTGAACGAAGTTTGCCGAGTACGGACGGATACGTGCGGTATCTATACTACCACCGACCGCCTCCGGGAGTACGGCCGGGGGGACGAACGGGACAGCCTCGTGTCGCTCGTCTTCCGATGCTAATGGCTCGGGAACACGGAACCCGTGGAGATCTACCCACTGGCAAGACTCTAGCGTGGCTTGACTCTTCAAATCAACATGTGATTCTCGCAAGTACACCAATCGAACTAGTGGGAAGACGGATCCTGAGAGCGACGACCCATCTTCGCACCGTTCCTAACAGCCGCCATCCGTCCGAAGGCATGCACACTTGCTTGCCAACTCAGTATAATCACGGTCACAGCCGAGGTAACTCCAGTTGACTGGGTTGCAACTCCCTCTCTAGACCGCAATGTATCTATACAGCGTCCAAATAACTGTGCTTGCACAGCAGACATGTATACAGCAACCAGGGGGGAAACATAGTCTGTGTGGTAATTCGGAGACGCCAATGAGCAACGAGGCAGAAGACTGATAGATATCAGTAAGGCCAAGGAGATACTTTACTCTCTTAGAGCGGAATCAGTGCGTCGAGCCCTTAGTGACCTCACCCCTCTACTTCATGTGGCCAAGACATCATTTCAGACTCACATATGTTGGTAATAGAACGAGTGCTTGTGATAGATAAACATGACGCAGGAGGCAAAGATCGAGCACATATCGTGGAGAAGAGCTGCCATCGCCCGTTCCTTGCCCGTGCCCTCGCACGGCAGCTGGTACGGTGACACAGTCCATTGGGTGCCGTCTAAAGCGTACATATTGTTTCGTTCATTATGCAGGGCACTTGCCACTCTCGCATACAGATGCCCAGGCTAACGTGCAGCCAGCACTGGCTGGCTGGCACCAACAGGGGCAG
Organism: Coniochaeta ligniaria NRRL 30616; assembly: GCA_001879275.1. Taxonomy (NCBI): domain Eukaryota; kingdom Fungi; phylum Ascomycota; class Sordariomycetes; order Coniochaetales; family Coniochaetaceae; genus Coniochaeta; species Coniochaeta ligniaria. The sequence goes on along the minus strand of KV875095.1, from coordinate 788,559 downwards.
GAGAAAAAGAGAGCACCGTAACATGTGCAGCGGGCGACGACGTCACGGTAGAACGGCGAATGCGATGAGGAATTTGAGAAAAGGAAAATAAGCGGCACAAAAGGGGTGAGATCTGACATATCGTATAGTCCGTGTTGGGATCTGGAGCTCTAGACTTTTAGTTGGCAGTGCCGTGAAGGACTCTTGGTAACATCAACGTCCATACCCTCAACGGCATCAGACGCGGTAATACAGCGCTGCAATGTTCCTCCCCGGACACCTTTTCAGCATGCGATTGCAAGATGACCTGGGACACTAAGAACGAGAATCTTAACCTCGAGGACAAGGCCGACGATGCAGGTTCGAGGTGCAATCCCCGGGACTAGGCGAGTATCCGGGTCACCGCCCGACCTGCTGCCGTCCGTCGTCACACCCGTTCAGATCAGATCTATCCGACCAGGTGGAGGTACGTACGCCTTGCAATGTGACAGGTCAACTACCTCGCCATCACTGTTTCCCCTCCTTTCTATCATGTACCAGCATATCGGTAGGCTTGGTTGGCCAGCCAGTCCAGCTCTCGGTAAAGGTGCCCATGAGTTGTACACATTGTTAGTTTCGACGAGAGTCTCCGAGAGCGGTGAACAAGCACAGGACCGACAAGTCAATCGGGAGCTTCAGGTGAAGTCTCCGGGGAGTGATTCGAGCCGAGACGGCTCCTATCCGCCAGAAGAAGGAAGGCGTCAGGAACGGCAAGCGGTAGCGGTGCAGTGCTACGCCCGGAAAAGCCGGCATGAAGCGAAGCTTGCTGTATCTCTGTTCTACGAGCACGACATCTTCTCCAAGATCGGGCAACGTCGCACTACAAAGCTCTGCCGGCACGAGCAGGCGAGGAAAACCTGTGCCGGGCTCGAGAGAAACTCAACGTCTCGAAAGGTCTCGACTGCCAGCCAAGCAGGGTTGCGGCCAATCTAGCCAGCCGCGAGTCCGCGATGCGGTGAAAGGTGATCTGGTCTGCATCTTGCAGCAGGAGACCAGTCGTAGGGTGTGATGAGCCGGCCGATCGCTGTTGTGGCCTGTCATGTGTAGGTTTTGTTGGTCGACGTTGAAGGAGGGGTCGATAGCGGGACCCTCCGTGATTATGCATCCGGCCAACAGACCCCACGATACTAAGGTACGCATTCAGTAGACCCCGCGTCAAGATCTGACCCCTCGTCCCCAACAAGTTTCCGAATGGCAGGAAGCGGCAACGAAACCGATCTAGATACCCCCTAGATGCCTTAATTAGTCAACGATGCGTGCGTCGAGACCAATGCGACCAGCCGATAAGGGAACCATTGGTGGGCTTAGCTTCCATTGTCAGGACAGCTTGGACCGGTAGGCAGCTGAAGACGCGGACGAGGTAGATCCAGCACGACAGCCAGGATCGGATCAGGGCGCAAACATCATGGATCGGTTACATTTGCATACGAGCCGCTTGGAGCCGGTACCTGTACGGGCAGGATGAGCAGCACCTCAGTTGACGAAGACCCTGAATCGATGCTGATTCGCGCTTCCGAAAACCTTAATGGAGACGCAGAGCTCCAGTATTCAGTAATGGCAAGAACGGGGCGGACCTTAGGAACTGACTGGGTCGTTCCTGCCCTCTTGTGTCCTTACGGTTGGCTTCAAATAGAACTGCGCTCCCGCTTTGGATCTCGATCCTCTTTCTACCAATTTCCACCTTGCAATTGAACCTTCCCCCTCGCTCAGCATTCCAACCCTTTACATGCGCCCTTCCTCATCTATCCTCACAGCGGTCACTCGAGTACCCGCATCGTACCAAACCATCCGCCGCTTCCAATACTTTCACAGCAAAATGGGTGTCCAGAAGACTATCATCCAGGAGGGCAACGGCCCCGTGGCCCAGAAGGGCCAGAAGGTCTCCATCGAGTACACCGGCTGGCTCAAGGACACCAGCAAGCCCGACAACAAGGGCAAGCAGTAAGTGCAATACCATCACGCCCATGACGTCAGTGCCGGAAGCAGTTGCTGACCAGATGCTCACTGTTAGGTTCGACTCCTCTGTCGGCCGCGGCGACCTTGTCACGACCATTGGCGTCGGCCAGGTCATCAAAGGTAGAGTCTCCTGAAGCTGGAACCAGGTGGTGTACTGAAACACGGAGGCTCATACAATTGCAGGCTGGGATGAGGGCGTTACGACCATGAAGGTCGGCGAGAAGGCCACCCTTGACATGACAAGGTATGATATGATTCCCAGAACGCCGGCTTACAAATATGACATGTTTACTAACCCCAACATGCAGTGACTACGGCTATGGCGACAAGTAGGACTCCCCCCTGACATCCTCCCAGACGTTGCGAAGCTATGCGCCGGCCACACTGATACTGACAACGATCACAGAGGATTCACCGGCCACATCCCTCCCCGAGCTGACCTCATCTTGTAAGTTTTCTACACGGCCAACCAAATTGTTAAGCTCTCGGCTAACCGTTTGGATAGCGATGTCCACCTCAAGAAGGTCCAGTAGAGCACCAACTGGCAATACACGTGTTTGAGGGATTGGGAAAGCGAAGTGCTTTATCTCCAACCTGGAGATCGTTTAGCTAGGTAGCCACGGTAGCTACAGGGTAGACCTCAGTATCAAGCCGTTCTCAGTGCACTTCCAGGATTAGTTTGCGTGTCAACACAGTGCAAGACAGTCGTGAAATGAGCTGCCTGAGGTGATCAAGGTGAAGCAAAGCCATGGCCCAACCGTTTCTTCGAGCTTTGAGTGGACTGGGAGCCTGTGGCGAAGCCTCGGCAAATCAAGCTCTTCTGCTGTGTTTCGTAGAAGGTAGGCAGGAAGTACCTTGCGTGCACAGAATATATGAGGCGGTACTTTGAGAGACTAGTAGCTTCTGTGGTGGGGTTGCGCCCAGCTCGGGCAGGCGACCGGCTTGACTCAGCCTGATCGAGGCTGTTTAGAAATCACGGCCTGGTTGCCTCGACATCATCGTTGCCCCTCGATTCACTTGTTCTGTCATACAAAAACTCGCTGCACTTCCAACCCAATACCTTCCTGGTGCATCTAAGTTGTAACTCTCAACCTTGACTTTCCAGCCTCTTTCTCGTTTCTACTTCGTGCTTTCGCAAGAACCAGCATTAGCTTCGCCCCCCGCCTTATTGACAGCTTCGCGGGGTCAAGTCAGGTACTGACCTCAACTTCGGCTCGCCAACCTCTTCCGCGCAAACAAATCAACAACTCCACGCCTCTTCCTATCAGTGGTATCGGTCATATCGCACATTGTGCGCCGAGATCATCGCCAAGCTGGGGAAGCGCAAGCATTCCATCGGGGAATCATCCGTGTCCCGTAAAAAAGTCATGGCTGTAAGCGAGAGTCCTTCCGCATGTCTCGCGAGCTTACCGTGTTGCATAATGCTGACATATCCCATCAAGCAGGGAAACAAGCCAGGCGAGGTCGACTTGGTCACCCGTATGCAGGTCGACGAGTCCGTGGTTGGCCCTACCGAGATCGACGAGTCCCTCTACAGTCGACAGCTCTATGTCTTGGGCCACGAGGCTATGAAGCGCATGAGCGCTTCCAACATCTTGATCGTCGGACTCAAGGGCCTTGGTGTAGAGATCGCAAAGAACATCGCTCTTGCAGGTGTCAAGAGCCTCACACTATACGATCCAGCACCTGCCGCTATCGCCGATCTCTCCTCGCAGTTCTTCCTTCGGCCCGATGACGTCGGGAAGCCTCGGGACCAAGTCACAGCTCCCCGTGTCGCCGAGCTGAACGCCTACACGCCGGTGAATATCCATCAGTCTGCGAGCCTCACAGAGAACCTTTCTCAGTTCGACAACTACCAAGTTGTCGTCCTCACAAACACTCCGTGGAAGGACCAGCTTCTGATTGGAGATTACTGCCATGAGAAGGGCATCTACTTCGTTGTCGCAGATACCTTCGGCCTGTTCGGCGAGATTTTCTGCGATTTCGGCAAGAACTTTACTATCATCGACCCCACCGGCGAGAATCCCGTCAATGGCATTGTTGCCGGCATTGACGAGGAAGGCCTTGTCTCTGCATTAGACGAGACACGGCATGGCCTCGAGGACGGTGATTATGTTACGTTCTCCGAAGTCGAGGGTATGGAGGCGCTCAACGGTTGCGAACCACGCAAAGTCACGGTTAAGGGCCCCTATACATTCTCGATCGGCGATGTCACCGGGCTCGGTACCTACAAAAAGGGAGGCCTGTACCAACAAGTCAAGATGCCCAAGTTCGTCGATTTCAAGAAGATTTCCGAGTCTGCAAAAGATCCGGAGTTTGTCATATCGGACTTTGCCAAGTTCGACCGGCCACAGCAGCTTCATGTCGGGTTCCAGGCTCTTCACGGTTTCGTCCAGACTCACGGCTATCTCCCCAAGCCCATGAACGAAGAAAATGCGACTGTTCTTGTCGAGTCTGCAAAGGCATTTGCGCAGGTGCAGGGTCTCGAGATTGAGATTGACGACAAGCTCCTCAGAGAGCTCAGCTACCAGGCCCAGGGCGACCTGAACCCGATGGCTGCATTCTTTGGAGGATTGACCGCTCAGGAGGTTCTCAAGGCCGTTTCGGGGAAGTTCCATCCTGTGAAGCAGTGGATGTACTTCGACTCCCTGGAGTCACTGCCCACCAGTACCAAGAGGTCAGAAGAACTGTGCAAACCCGTCGGAAGTCGTTATGATGGACAGATCGCTGTCTTTGGCACAGAATACCAAGAAAAGATCTCGAACATGAAACAGTTCCTCGTCGGTGCCGGAGCCATAGGCTGCGAGATGTTGAAGAACTGGGCCATGATCGGACTCGGAACTGGGCCCAGGGGCAAGATCACCATCACGGACATGGATTCTATCGAGAAGAGCAACTTGAACCGGCAGTTCTTGTTCAGACCAAAAGATGTGGGTCAAATGAAGAGCGACTCCGCTGCGAAGGCTGCTCAGGCGATGAATCCCGATCTTATCGGTCATGTTGTGGCTCTTAAGGAACGCGTGAGCCCCGAGACCGAGCATATCTTCAATGAGGACTTCTGGAACGACTTGGATGGTGTCACCAACGCCCTGGACAACGTGGAAGCCCGGACTTACGTTGACCGGCGATGCGTGTTCTTCCACAAGCCCCTCCTGGAGAGCGGAACTCTGGGCACCAAGGGCAACACTCAGGTTGTCCTACCGAGCATAACCGAGTCCTACTCCTCCTCACAGGATCCGCCAGAGCAGTCGTTCCCCATGTGTACGCTGCGGAGCTTCCCCAACAAGATCGAACACACCATTGCGTGGGCACGAGAGCTATTTGAGTCCTCGTTCGTCAAGCCGGCAGAGACCGCAAACTTGTACTTGACGCAGTCAAACTACCTCGAAACCACTCTCAAGCAAGGCGGAAATGAGAAGGCTACTCTGGAGATGCTCGTTGATTTCCTCAAGAATGAGCGGGCCTTGACCTTTGAGGATTGTGTCCAGTGGGCACGCATGCTTTTTGAGAAGCAGTACAACAACGCTATCCAGCAACTGCTGTACAACTTTCCTAAAGACTCTGTCTCTTCTACCGGCACGCCATTCTGGTCTGGACCCAAGCGAGCCCCCGACCCGCTCAAGTTCGACCCTGAGAACCCTACTCACTTCGGCTTCCTCGTGGCTGCAACGAACCTGCACGCCTTTAACTACAACATCAACCTTAAGGACAAGAGACGGAATGACTATCTTGCCGCTCTCGACTCAATGATCGTCCCCGATTTCTCGCCGGATGCTAATGTAAAGATCCAGGCTGATGACAAGGAGCCAGTAAGTAGACCTTGAACACACATGATTGGTACCTTTTCTAACAAACAGCAGGACCCGAATGCGAACAACAGTGCATTTGACGACGAGACAGAGTTGAGGAACCTCGCAAATGAGCTACCTGATCCCAAGTCATTGGCGGGCTTTAAGCTTACGCCGGTCGAGTTCGAGAAGGACGATGACACGAACCATCACATTGACTTCATCACTGCAGCTAGCAACCTGCGGGCGGAGAACTATAAGATCGAGCAGGCCGATAGGCACCGGACGAAGTTCATCGCCGGCAAGATCATCCCTGCGATCGCGACGACAACTGCCCTGGTCACAGGCCTGGTCGTCCTTGAGTTGTACAAGATTATCGATGGCAAGACGGACATCGAGCAGTACAAGAACGGTTTCATCAACCTCGCTCTGCCGTTCTTCGGATTCAGTGAGCCGATTGCTAGCCCCAAGGTGGAATACAAGGGACCGAACGGCAAGGTGACGCTGGACAAGATCTGGGACCGGTTCGAGCTCAACGACATCACCCTGAGGGAGCTCATTGATGACTTTGAGAAGCGCGGCCTGTCAATCTCGATGCTGAGCTCGGGTGTCAGTTTGCTGTACGCCTCATTCTTTCCTCCAGCCAAGCTCAAGGAGCGGTATGGAATGAAGCTCAGCGAGCTGGTGGAGCACATCTCCAAGAAGAAGATTCCGGAGCACCAGAAGGAGGTCATCTTCGAGGTTGTCACGGAGGACGTCGATGGCGAGGATGTTGAGGTTCCGTATCTGAAGGTCAATGTTCGTTAAACGACCCGGTGCAACGCGTGATGGGATTGGTTGGTTCGCTGTCTCCGTAGACGCTGTCATTGCTATGCATAAGGGGGTTATGATTTGGGAGAGTCGTTCGGTAACTGTGTGAGATAGATCTCCTCTATTGGAGCAGGTATTATACAGCTATCAAGCAGGTAGACTAGATTTACCTTTGACTACCTTACTCAGGTCTAGCAGGCTCCGTGACTAAGGTATACTACCTTACTTGAACCACATCCATTCGCCCTCGATGCGAAGACCCTCTTTGGGAAAGCGTCGCTTAATAAGCGCCACGCTCTGGGCAACATTTCAAATTCCAGATATCCTTTACGTCAGTAAGGTGCGGGTAGATGCTTTGTCAAAATGACAATTCCTCTTAGAAAGCTAGAGCTCACGTCGAGCTCCATCTGCAGGCGGTACAATAGGTAGCTTCCACTTGGTATATAAGGCGCAACGTCTCCCACCCATCATAGCAGATCCGCAACTAAATGCAATCCACGAGCCTGAAGTCGCTCTATACTGCTGTCTCCATTTCAAGCCGCATTCCATCCCCATACCGAGCACTTCGTAGCGCTAGACACATCTCGTCGCAAGCAACTCCTGCACGACTCCACTCGTCGTCACTCACTCGACCTGTCCAACACAGCTCTCAGTCATCAAGCACAGCCATCAACGCTCCGTATTCCACAATGGTATGTCAGGCCAGATTCCTCAACGTACTTCATCTCACTGATGACCGTGACTTAGACGTCTGCCGTAAACAAGATCACCGACTGGGTGAAGCCGGGCGACAAGTCTGGCGAGTTCAAGCGCCAGCAGAGTCAGTTCCGCAACTTCATCTCCAAGAAGCCGGGCGCCGAGTTCCCGGCCGAGAAGGGAAGGTACCATCTGTACATCAGCTATGCCTGTCCTTGGGTGAGCCTACTTCGATCTTCACAGATATGATCATTTCACTAATGCTCGACTCTAGGCAACTCGGACAGTCATCGCCCGCAAGCTCAAGGGCCTAGAGGATATCGTATCCTTCTCATCCGTGCACTGGCACATGGGCGACAAGGGTAAGAATTCTCGTCCCCCTCAAACCACGAGAGCACAGCACACTAACAAGCACCCCTCAGGCTGGCGTTTCGCCACCGCAGAAGACACCGACGCAGCAGGCGAGAACGTCGGCCCGGACCCGGTCGAGGGCCACGAGTCCTTCACGCACCTGCGCAACCTCTACTTCCAGAACGACCCGGACTACAGCGGCCGCTTCACGGTGCCCGTACTGTACGACAAGATCCAGCAAAAGATCGTCAACAACGAGAGCAGCGAGATCCTGCGCATGTTCGAGACCGAGTTCGACGACATCATCTCCCCCGAGTACCGCGCCGTAGACCTGTACCCGGTCGCGCTGCGCGAGGAGATCGACGCCACGCACGAGTGGCAGTACGACCAGATCAACAACGGCGTGTACAAGTCCGGCTTCGCGACCACGCAGGAGGCCTACGAGCGCAACGTCACGGCCCTCTTCGCCGCCATGGACAGGGTCGAGGAGCACCTGGCCACCTCGCCGGGCCCCTACTGGTTCGGCGACAGGATCACAGAGGTGGACGTGCGCCTGTTCCCGACCATCATCCGCCACGACCCCGTGTACGTGCAGCACTTCAAGTGCAACATCCGCGACATCCGGTCCGGGTATCCGGCCACGCACAGGTGGATGCGGCACCTGTACTGGAACGTGCCGGCGTTCAGGGACACGACGAATTTCTTGCACATCAAGAATCACTATACCAAGAGCCACTCGCAGATCAACCAGTTTGCTATTACGCCTGTGGGACCCCTGCCGGATATCTTGCCGCTGGACGAGGAGGTGGCTGCTGTTAAGGCTTTCAAGGCTTGAGTACGTTTTGAGGGGGGTATGTCCGAGGGATCTATGAGATTGAGAATAGGTCTCGCATACGTTGGAGGCGCAACAGCAAGCAAGTAGTATGTAGACCGAGGGAACGTTTTTACGACTAGGTAGTGATCATATGTGGTGAATCTTACTGCTTGTGTTTCACTCAACACATCCACTATCTCGATCATCACCCATGTACGATGTTCACATCAGTTGGTACGATGTAAAAAAGAGCGGTCATTCCATTTAAGAAGATATTTACATGCTGTTTACACCCTTATAACCAAACCCCAAAAGGAAACCCAAGAGATAAGACCATATACACAAATCGCCTCCACACAGACCTTTTCAAGGCATAGATTTTGGAGTCCCTCCCCGTATATGCATTAAATTAAATAGATGGCAAGCCGTGTTACCAAGTGAAGACCACAACGCATGCTTATAGCTGACCCGACAACAAGGCTTCCGTAGCTGTGACAAGCGGGTTAGAAAACCTTCAAGCTGTCAGAGGGGGGTGAAATGCAACATACCATTGTTAATGTAAGGCCTCCTGGAGTCAAGGCTAACACCAAACCTGCGCTCGAGCTCCTGCTTGATCCCCTTCTTGGTAACAGTCATCAGATCCGCCGTGCGCAGAATCTCGCGGATCTCGGCAAGCAGGGCGTCGTCGCTCGGCATGCCGGCGAGGTTCGCCATCTCGAGCTCCTGCTGCGACCCGTTCTGGAAGAACTGGCTGCCGCCAAACTGGGACATGCGGTTGTTGTTCCCGCCGCCGAGCTCCAGGGTGGGCGCAAACGACAGGCGGCTCGCGTTGGTCGGCATGGGTGGTATTTGGCTGACGTGGCTGACGGCCGCCATCTTGTCCGTGTACACGCCGCCGAGGGGGTAGCCACCTTGTACGACCGAACCGGGCCGGGACGGGTAGCCGTACTCGGACAGCGCCACGGGGGCCTTGGTGGCGTAGCTGTAGCCCGAGATCTCGGAGCGGGCGTCGTCGCCGGGCCCGCCGCCGCGGGACGTCTGCGCGTCCCACAGCTCGGCCTGGTACTCCTCCCACTTCTTGCGCGGGATGGAGGCCGGGTCGAACTTGCCCTCGTCCGAGATGACGATCTTCTTGCCCGACTCGCCGGCCACGACGCGCGTGTTGCCCCAGTTGAAGTCGTCCATGTGCCAGAAGGCGTAGAGCGGGAGGGCGAAGGAGAATACCGGGACGGCGAGGACGTAGAGGATCATCCAGCCGATCATCTCCCACTTGCGGCGGAGGATGAAGATGATGGCCTGCAGGCCGTAGATGGCGCCGAGCATGATGAAGGCCGTTATGGGAATGGTGGTGGACTTCAGGACGACCAGGACGATGAGGTAGACGATGAAGGCGATTGTGACGGGTTGGACAACAGTGGACATGAGGTCGATGAAGACGATGAAGCGCATGCTGAAGCAGCAGAATCCGCAAAGCTGGTTGAGGGGGATGAGCTCCATCAGGTTGTGCACGGTCGAGTTGATCCAGCGGCGGCGTTGGGAGAGGAAGACGGCCCAGCTGTCTGGGGCGATGGTCCATGCGTGCGCGTCAAAGATGTACTTGGTTTTGTACTTGTTGTGGTATTTGAGGAGGAGCGTGGTCAGGTACCGATCCTCGCCGAGGTGCAGCAGGTTCTTCATGTGTAGCGTGTCGACGCGGATGGTCGAGTAGGAGTCTACGACTTCGCGGCTGACGAACAGGGGCTTGCCTGTCTCGGCGGCGCGGATACGGTACATGGAGAAACAACCCGGGAGACAGGTAACGGAGCCGAACAAGCTTTCGAAGGCCTTGGACAGGTTGTGTGAGATGTAGTACTCGTAGACCTGGATCATGGTGACGAACGACGACTTGGCGTTGGTGAGGGCAGTTTCACCGCACACGGCGATGAGGCGGGTGTCGTCTAGGAAGGCGGAGACCATACGCGTGGCGGAGTCAGGGGCGACGACAGTGTCGGCGTCGATCTGCAGCATGAACTCGTAAAAAGTTGGGTTGACACCGATGATATTGCGGATTTGATGATACATTTCCAACTCGAGAGGGCTCATGGCGAGGTTGTAGTGGACGCGGTTGAGGAAACGCATGACGATCATCTGCGAGTCTCGCTTGCCACGGTTGCCGGGACGAGAGACCTCAGATGGCTTGCCGACCTTGACGATGACCAAGAATGGCACGATGTGGCCCTGCACTTCGTAGAGACCCGAGTAGACCTTGCCCATATTGTGCTGCTTGAGACCCTCACCCAGCGATTCGAAGCTCAGGGGTTCGGGATCGACAGTCTCGGAGACACCAAGGATGTCAAGAACGATCCTCGGCGTTGGTCTGTCGTTGCCTTGGCCAATAATCATACCGTCACAGACGATGACGAGCAGTTTGCGCTTGTCATCGTAGCGCATGCGGGCGGCAGAATCGATGGCACGGCGCAGCGACTCTTCGTCTTCTGTGTATGCGGGGATCTGGCACATGACGAATTTGTCCAGGTTCTCCGGCATATTCTTCGAGCCGAACTGGAGCGCAGCGAAGAACTTGAAGCCGATAACCGAAGTAAGCAGAATGGAGATAGCCAAGATGAGATAATCGGCAAACTGGCACTTGACCGAGTTTCTTGTGTCGACATCAGCAACGTAGAACAGGTTATCCAGGCAGGTCTTCATATTGGCCTTCTGGTCGGTGGTGAGGGCGAGTGATTCCCAATACTTGGAAACATCCTGGCCAGACTTCTGCTGGAACAGATCCACGACAAGCGGCTCCATGAAGTTGATCGCGTCGGCGTCGGTCGGTGCTGGGTCACCCTCTGGAACGACCTGCCGTCGACCACCAGCGAGGTACTTCGTCAGGTCATAGACACGGCCATAGAGCATGGCAATGGAGTTCTGCTTCTGCGCCAGGGTATTCACGTATTGAGCCGAGTAGCCAACATTGCCCTTCTTATAGCTTGACTTGAGCATGATCATCTGCTCCTGGAACCAGTCGGGCCGGTAGTCGTCCGTATAATAACGGAAATCATGATATTTGGCATTCAGGTCTTGGCTGCTGACCACGTTTGCCGAACCGGTGATGTTCGTGGACTTGTAGTCAAGAGTGACAGAAGGATCGATTGGCCCGTCCTTACCCACGCAGAGCGCCGAGACTTGAACAGGGAAGAGGTTGGTGATATCCACGCCGGCATAGTTGAGGAGGGGCTTTGTGCCTAGAAATTTAGGATAGTGCTGAGGAGCATATGCTCCGATATCGAAGACCTGGCCGCGGATCGCCGCATAGGCGCCTTTACTCCCAGACTTTCCGTTGTACGCCGCCAGTTCATCGGCACTGTAGACATGCTGCGTAGGGCAGATGAGCTTGGGGAAGATGATGATGAAGAAGACGGCCACGCCACAGGAGAACCAGATGATCATGTTGATGGCCAGCTTTTCTCTCCACGCCATCCGAATATCCTTGCGGGGCATGCGCCCGACCCATCGGATGAGGAAGTCGGGAATAAACCAGGTGAGTAAGTAGGTCACGAACACCCAGCGTTTCCGGCTGGGGCTGTCCTTGTATTCTTCGACCTCGACCATCTTCTTCTCGTTACCCCTCTCAGCCATTTGCTCTCGGGTATCGAGATTCTTGAACATATCACCGCCGCCGAAGGCAGACACGCCAGCCTCCGAGCGAGCGTCGACGTCGTGGCTTCCGAAATAACCGGATTTCTTGTCGTTGTAGGCACCAGGCGTGTTGTTGGCCGAAATAAGGCGCTCTTTGGAAGCACCAAAGGGATCAGGAGGAGTCATACCATCGGTCTCCGATGGCATCCCATATCTGCCGGAAACTGAGCCCATGTCGCCTAACTGTGCGACTTCCAGCCAACATCTCTCGCTAAGAAAGACTCCCGTTGAACCGATTTGAACCTCGTTGACAGGCCATCTCTTCTCCTCCACGAGTAGCTCGACCTTCTCCCGCTCACTGCCTACCAACATTGTCTCAGAGTCGGCCAGTCCCAAAAACTCGCTGAAGGGCAAGAACACACTAAAGTCAGCAGATCTCAAGCGCTGGCTTATTTCTGCTATGCCGAACGTCTGGACCTGTGTCCGCACGCATTTGCTGTCGAATTGGTTGGCAATGCGCCGGTCATTCGGTTTTAGGCAGAACACAAAGTAGCAGTTCGTGTTCGGAGCAGTAAGAGACTTGGTGACGTTGTCAATGGACGCTAAGAACTGTCCCGATGCGCCCTGCTCACTAGGCCGCGAGCCTCTCCTCATATCTCCAGCTTCGCTGGCGTTGTCGAGAGACATCTCGCGCTCCGCGTGCGATGGCATAGTCCGCGCCGTACGGGCCGTCATTGGCCGCCCAGGCTTCCGGTTCATAACGCTGGGCTGCCGCATGGGCTTGGAAGCGACGGTTGCTTGCATCACAGTCGTCCGCTCTTGCGGGTGGACCACTGTCTGCAAGGCTTCTTGGCCGAAAAGACGAGCGACGAATTCACTCTTGGTAGAGTTGATCAGGTTTAGGAGATCGCCCGAGATGACCTCGCCATTCTCCTCCACGAGACCCTTGATCGGGTAATCAACTTCACCTGCGTAGTGCTTGACCGTGAAAGTCGCCGCCGTGTTCTCCGAGAGGAAGTTGCTGCCGGGGAGCTTGGCGGTGGCGGCACCCACATGGATTGCGGGATTCTTGCCCTCGAAGCGCTTTCGCAAGCTCTCAAGCAGTTGCATGTCTGATCGGTTGCGCCTTGTCTGGTCGTCCAGGATGCTGAGCAGACCGTTTCCGGGTTTGAGGAGGCCCCTTACGGCATCCGAGTTGTCGAAGTAGCTGGTGGCGGCGACGCTGACTTCCTCGCTTTCGAGCATGTCTGCCTTGCGGTCGAAGAAGTTTTGAAGAGTCAAGTTGTACAGAGACTCGCAGGCGGCGTTGTTGAGAAGCTGATCTAAAGCCGAGTGTGTCGAGGATACTTGTGAGAAGCCCGGGAAGTCAATAACTGAGATAGTGTTGGCGATGGTCTCTTCCGGCGCGCAGATTTTCTGGTTGATGGTCTCGATCACATATGCGACAAGCAGAGAGTATAGAGTCCTCGCTAGCTCGTTGGCATTCGCTCGCGCACCAGTAGGGTCAAGCATGACCGTCACCCGCTCCTTATGGATCATCCTCGTTTTATACCCAAGGGTTGTCTGTAGATCCGCCGCGCTGACTCCAAGGAAGGCAGCGATGATAGTCAGAACCTCCTTGTTCTTGACAGCGGTCACAGTCTGGCCTCCCTCGTGAGAGAAACCGCCGCTGTCATCGGCGGCCACGAGCGTGCTGGATGAGGTTTCGAACTCCAGCTGGCCGATATGGAGGATACATGCTAGAACCTGGCAAATCTCGGCAATCTCGCTCCTGGGAAACTCAAGCTTCCGCAGAGCAGTCTTGAAGAGCTGGAAGCCTTCGGCGTCATTGATGCCAACTTTGAGCTGAGTCGGGTGACCCAAGTACCTCCACCGCCTCTGAGTTGAACCATGCGGATCGTCAAACCCGAGATGTGACTTCTCCGCTGCACTTGTACCAGAAAGGAGGTAGTACAAAACGTGGAAATTGCGCTCTCCGGTCGGAACATCGGTAATTCGACTCCGTTCTAACCTGTGGTCCAAAAGTTTACCACCAATAAGGATCGGACTCGTGCTTGAGGCTGTATCGAACTGAAGCTCGTAGAACAGGCCGGCTTTGGAGGCAGTAGGTGTTGTCGCGGTCTTGGTGGTGGTGAGCGTGTCGAAGACGTACGCTGCGAGGGAGGCTTTGGTGGACAGCGGGGTGGACGACTTGTTGAGAAGCGCCGTGAGGAGGTGGGAACGGACGGTGGTCTTGCCAGATCCAGATTCGCCCCTAGAACTCTGGGTTAGTGATACCACACACAACAAGGACGACAGGGAGAATGGATTATCAAGGCTGATGTACGCACAAGAAGAGGATCGCTTGGTTCTCGGAGCGGTGGCCGAGCCGGGTATAGGCACGGTCAGCCATGTCCTCGGCACCGGCCATGGCGCTGCCCTCCTTGCCGCCATCTATGCCCTTTGTTGACGAAGTATATGTGTTTATGGCTATTAGCGCGTGGGAGGATAGCCTTGCGGTCGGGAGGGACACATGGAAGCGGCTCGCGAGGTGTGCCGTCAGGTGAGTATCGGACTGAAGATGTGCTGGTAGAGAAGGCAGAGACGGTTGAGTATGGGCCCCTCCACTTCCACCCATCGGCGGCAGGCTAAGAGCCATGTTGGATCAAAGCTCGGCCAGGAGCCGGCAACACCACTGAGTGTCGTGGAGCAGTCCTTTCGTCGAGGTTCGAAGTGGTCGGGGTGGACAGCAAGACTGGTCTCGTCCCAGCAGCCCCTATGTTGTGTTGAGCTGTGTTTTAGGTCCAAACGCACTCCAACCCATATGAAGCGAATGACCTGTAACGAATGTCAAGAATAACGAGTATTGAAGGGAATTATTACAACAGCAAGGCAAGTAACGAATGTTTGCCAGAATGGGGAATGGCCAAGAGGAAGAGAGTTGCGGAATGCTATTCTTCCTATTTTGCTCTTCAATTGCACAAGCGAGTGCAACACGGCGCTACGGCAAGAAGGCGACTGGGATCAGGGTTGGCCGGGCTGCTTGTCATGGCCAGCGTACTCGAGGCCAGGCACTGTTTTCTTTTTAATACGGAGAGCGACACGAGACAGCATCGCAAGTTTCACACCCATTACGAGAAAAGGTACCTGAGGTGGGTACCCGGCTGGCCCAATGGTGCTCCTAGCGTGCCGCCCCACTACCTAAGGAACCGGCCCGTCAAAAAAGAATAGACGTAAATATAGACGTAAAAGCTTCGCCACGTTTTCTTTGGGATAGAATCATGATCTCATCCGTCTCGTCTCAGCTCTCCATCTTGCTTTAGAGAGCAGTTATCTGAATGACCATTTTCAAAATATTGTGTGCTGAACTCAACTGTGCATACATCACGCGCGAGATCAAGAGATTTTCATTCCTGCCAAGGGTAACCTTATGTAGACGCGTCCATGTATACTAAACACCTTACCCCTGTCCATAAATATGGATGATGACAACATTCAGCATTACCCATTGAATTGGTCATGGAATGTCCGGCATTAAAAGGGGTGCCATTGTGCTGTTGATGATCTTGATGATCTACAATATTCGACATGCCTGTACCACAATAAAACCTTTCGGGTGCGCCAAGGGAGCTGGTATCCTCGATGGACATGTTGTGCCTCCGGAACATTGAACTTTGCGTCACGTCGTACATTCCGCCTTCCACGTTGTCCGCGTTGTACAGGGTGGTGCGTGCCGCATGGACGTAGGAGTGTCGAATAACAGTAGGAGTGTCGAATACCATCAGCTCTCTCCCGCTGCGAGAAAGATGTGGCAAAACGGCGTATTTTCACAAGCAACGGCACTCTGTGGAGAAGAAGTTGGGGAAACGGAAACCCAGATGCTAGCGCCGATTCCTCATATTTAGTAAGACAGTGTATAGACACACGCCCGGCAAGCCCGGTCGATTGTCAGTTTGTCACAGCCCTCGAATACTTTGACACAACGAGCACATAGCGCGTATCTACTCAGTGTGTATGTGTATATGTGTGTATATATTCCATTAACGTCTATGGGGTCGACCGCCGTTACTAAGAACGGTAGGACCCACCTACTACCTACAAAGTGTATAAGACGTATAGGGCTATCTACCTATATTAAATACATAGGGGGACATCTTACATTACCGGGGTATTAAGCTAAGGACTATTATATACGTAGCTTTATCGAAGGAGTATCGTACTAAGAGAACCGGTGAGGGCATAGTTATAGTATACGAAGTAAGGCCTATCTATCGCTTCCGCCTAAATTGAAATGATTATAGGGTACCTAAGGCGTAGTTGTATATGCTGGTAGTAGCGGGTCGGGGTAAATTTGTTATAAAAGAGAGGGGGCTATAGGCATATTATATCTATGGTCCCCTTCTCCCTTAGTTTCGAATACTAAGACTTTTTACGTAATATTGGTGTACGTGCCTTCGCGGAGGTGTTATAGTATAGGAGAGCGGGGTCATAGGCACTTGTGTCTATAGCCCCGTTTTCTATACCGTTGAATAGTTACGTAACATTTTACGTGCCTCTAAGGTCATAGGTCTTAGCCTATGGCCTATCTTTCTATGCGACTAGGGGGTTACGTAGTAATTCACGTATTCGGCCAGCTTTGTTGGGGTATAGGGGTTACGGGCATTCATATCTATGGCCCCTTTCCTCGTACTATTAAGGGGTTACGTAGTAATTCACGTGCCCGTCCGACATAGGTGTCCCTTCCCTACTAGGGCTAGGGGAAGGGCTATCGGTTAGTTCCCTAAACCGACGTAGCGCAATGGACCTAAAGAACTCTACCTTGTCCACCAGGGCTGTCCATTTATCTGGGTGATTCGTATCTACTCAGTTGTCCGTCCAGTCAACAGGTTTCCTTGGCCCCTGAAACCAGCTGCAAAGCCTGGGACTCTAGGCCACTATACACTGTGGTCTGTCGCCAGTGAACTCGTGCCGATCGAGTCTGAACCAGAATGACACTAGAAAAGGGGCCCTAAGTTAGTGCCGAACAGCTGTGGAGTGAGTGTCAGGCTACTAAAAGATGAACGGTTCATCGACTGTGGCACTGCTAGCAGTCTCTTCTCGAAGCTTCACATGTCGTGGCTACAAGAGGCTATCCGTTCGTATCGGACCGCAGCATTGTTGAGCTGATGAGAATAAGGAACACTTCCATTCTTCACACGACGGAAGTCGAGATAAAGCATGCAGATGCGCATTGCCGCACGGTGCGACGTTTGGAAGGTGGGGCAACATTCGCCTATTGCATCTTTTGAACAAAGTGTTTCTCGTATCCATTTTCAGCATCGCCACTAGGTTGATATCCATATTCACATCTGACACTTCTGACAATTCTGATGACATATGCCAAAGCTTGTATAGCAAGCAAAGTTGTCATGTCGTCCAAAGATCAAACTGATCTAACGGACAGAAACTGTGCAGTTGACAACAACACTGACAACTTCAAGGTCCATGGACTTTCCATTATCTAGTGCAGCGGGATCTCGCTCCGGGGAATGTTGTGCTTAAAAAAGATCGGCCAGCGAACCGGGAAGAACCTGATGATTCTGACGCACTAGACCGTAATTATGCACACGCCCACAACGCCGACCATGGCGTTCTTGCAGCCAGTGTACTTATGGGCCGCCGTACCTTAGTCTCGGCGCCATCGACAGTGCCCCTGTCTCGTTCCTTGCCCATTCGATTTTGCGGACCGGTTGTCTTGTCTTGACCTTCGCTTTTGCATTGCCGTTTATTTGTTTCTCGAGATCTGCTTTCAAACCACCTACGCTCGCTTTGGTTGCTTGCTTCCTGATCCAGTCTGTTTATTCTGTTCTTTTATAGGGGGAAAGGAGACGACGACTCTGCAATTGGAAAAAGGAGGCCAACGACACCTCCTTCGCGTTGCTCGGCGACTGAACGCGGGACGCACTGCATCCCGTCGTGTATTACCTCTTGTTACCTCTTCCGGCCAACCCTTCGATATCTACACTCGCTCTACCTGGTCCTGTGGATCCCAGACACATACGAAGGGATCACCAGCTTGTCTGGAAGGGAATACTGTCGAGAGGATAGGCGCCCAAATACTGTATCATAGTTGGTTTCAGACGCCATCGTCACTTGCTCGATCCCCGGCTACATACGCATACTGCAAACACAGCACTCATATCGTCCCGAGGGGCTTGACCACCCCGACCGACGGCCACAATGACGAACCCACGGATGTCCATGTATTCCGTGGCTTCGGAAGGCCTCGGTGGACCTCGCGCTGCTGGCCACCAGGCTTCCCAGGTTTCAACGACGACACTGTTGAACGCCATCCATAACATATACCTCTCTTCTCAGTCCTACCGGTTGGACGCTGGTTCGAGTGTAGTTGTCAACACCTGGTTAACTGCCGCTCAAACCGGTCCAGATGGCCGAGTAGGAGGCACTGTGGATGCCGCGTTGGCGGTCAGGGCTTGGGAACATGCCCGCCGGCGTGCTGAAGACGGCTGTATCATACTAGGGTAAGCTAACACTGCTCTTGATCCTATGCATTGGTGGAACGGTTGCTAAAAATCATGTAGCTCCCTCCATACCTCGACACCCTCGTTATTAACTCCTTTCTTAACATCTCTACCTCTATCCATACCTACATCCCTCTTCAGGGGTCTCGAAGCTCTTGCGCCGATGCTGAACTGTGTCACACCCTACAACCCTTCCACTCCCAGGCAAACAGCTCTCGGTGTCACTTTGACATTGAACCTCGCAGGAAATCTTACTGCAGCCACACTCGCTCTCTCATCCGGCGGAATCGACACGACAAAAGGACTCCTCAACATTCCGCCTGAGGCAGGCTACCGAGCCTTCGATGTCTTCTACTACCTCCTGACTTCTGCCTCTACGCCCGCAGAACGAGAATTTCTTGGTCTCAAGGCCGCTTCTAGCTATGCACTTCTATCAAAGTCCGGCACGTATGACCCGCCGTCATACCTTCCTACCGCCGACGATGCTGCCGCTGCCGACGATTTCCGTTCCGCGCTCAAAGAGATTGGGATCAAGGGGTCTGCCCATCGGAACTTCATTTCCATTCTTGCCGGTCTCCTTAAGCTCGGCAACACTCTAGACTACTCGATGGATGAGGAGGTTCTTGATGAAATTTTTGAAGATGTGAGCGGCTTGCTCGGGATGGAACCTGAAGTCTTGGCTAGACAATGCTCGACGGACGACCGCGCTACATTTATTGGCGGCCTCTATGAAGCCTTGGTCGACTGGGTCATCACTAAAGCCAATGAAGCCATTGCAGCACAAATGTCCCGCATTCGGGACGGGGACGAATCACCCGATGGCTCAAGAGGCGATAGAACACCAAAGTCGAACGAAGATACTGGAGATACGGTCTGTATCACGGTAGTCGAGATTCCGGATCCGACGCTGGGCAAGGCTGTTGCCATGCGTGGCATCTTTGACGACAGCATGGGCATCAACTCGGAAATGAAACAAGACGGAGTTGAAGTGACCGCAGCCGGAAGTTCCGTCCTGCGGGAGATGCAGAGTGCCGTCGCGGAGTGCGGACCGGATCTTGGTATCATGACTGGTCCTGCTGGGAGAGATCGCCAGCACACCATTGAGAAGCGAGAGGAAATCCTCGAAAAGGTCGGCTATGCGGCAGACGACGACGGTTTCTTGAAAAAGCTACTCTTCCCCATTTTTGGCCAGGGGATCAACCTCGGCCGCAATGCCAGGTTTGACCTTCCAGCTCTCCTCAGTAGCAGCCGGGTCTGGTACCACTTGTCTATCCACCCCACCGACGAGTCACCTGCTAGTCTTGCGGCTCTGCCTTCGGTCACTTCTGCGTGGTCCGCTGGCACTGTCTCCCGTCAGCTCCGTGCATGGAGGCTACCTGAGTGGGCCAACAGGCGGAACAAACACTTGGACTTCACAGCAGACTTCGACCACGATGAGTTTGTGCAGCGGTACCAAACACTAGGCTGTAGAGACGGCCGAGATGGCATCGAGAGCTGGGTACTAGAAAGAGGCTGGAGTAACGGCGAAGTCGTTGTGGGCAATGACCGTGTGTGGATGCGCGAGAGCGCCTGGTGGGAGGCTGAGAGCATGCTTGACATGAAACCCATGGACGGTCATATGCCAGGGATGGACACCAACATGCCCATGGGCAACTACATGGCTCCAGGGGGCCTCGAGTCGGGCTATTCCGCAAATGGCAGCGGCTATTTCAACAACCCCATGGTGGATGTTACCCCGACTGGTAGCAACGAGGCGCTTTTCCCCCAGGGTATGCACCAGAGGAACATGAGTCAACCCACGCTAGGACACGGTGCCATGACAGCGCCCTCCATCGCACCTACGGCGATGACCGGGATGCGGAACGTCCGGACCGGTGACTACGGACTTGGCAACAAGGGCGATAACTACAAGGGCGAGACATACTACAACAGCGAAGGAGAATTCGTTGGCAATCTGGATCCGGAGCTCGCGAATCAAAAATCCTTGGAGGAGAGACCAATCAGTGCCAAGCGGCGAATCTGGGTCTTCTTCGTCTGGGCAGTGACATTCTGGATCCCCTCCCCGCTGTTGCGCTTCGTGGGCCGCATGAAGCGACCAGATGTGCGATTTGCTTGGCGGGAGAAAGTGGTTCTTTGCTTGTTGATTCTTCTTATCAACGCAGCTATGGTCTTCTGGATCATCTGGTTCGGCCGTCTTTTGTGTCCCAACTTCGACAAGGCTTGGTCGACAGACGAGGTTGCCACACATCAAGGTCAGGATGACTTCTGGGTCAGCATCCGTGGAGGTGTCTATGATATCACCAAGTTTTGGAGACGACAGCACAGCGACAGTGTTATTCAGACGACCTCAGAGTACATGTTGCCTTTGGCCGGCTTGGACATGGATGAATACTTTATGCCCCCCCTTCCACTGGTTTGTCCCGGCCTCGGTATTGCCGATACTATCCAGTTGACCGCCAATACCTCGGTCACGCATCCAGAAGCTTTGCATACATCTGGGTACTATCAGGCCGACACGACAAGCGCGCTGAGATCGGACACCTGGTACTCGGATCATTTCCTGCCCACTATCAAGGAGTATTACCACGGCGACTTGGTGTGGGATACAAAGTATGTCGCCGCTGATGGAAAGGAGAACAACCACGAATGGTTCCTTTACGAAGACAAAATCTACGATCTCACGGATTACTTCTACACGCTGGGAATCATGAACAACCTGAAATCGTACGTATTCTTGAACAGCGACCTGACGGACGCCATCCAGGCCAACCCTGGACAAGACGTTACCGAGGCTTGGCATTCAATCATTCAAAACGCAAACGGAAACGACACCACGAGGGCCAACGTACTGAACAGCATCAACTGCATCAAAAACACCTTCTACATTGGCATCCCTGATTTCAGGAAGTCAGCTCGCTGCCAGGCCAACAACTACATTCTCCTGGCTTTCACGGTCATCATCGCTTCTGCCATCCTTCTCAAGTTCGTCTCGGCTCTGCAATTCGGCTCCAAGCGGAGACCAGCTCCTCAGGACAAGTTCGTTATCTGCCAGGTGCCCGCATACACCGAAGGTGAAGACTCTCTGAGAAAGGCTCTGGACTCGCTCACTGCGCTCCAATATGACAACAAGAGGAAGCTCATCTGTGTTATATGTGATGGTGTGGCCATCGGCGCCGGTAACGACCGCCCGACACCCAAGATTGTTCTTGATATCCTTGGTGTAGACCCCAAGGTTGACCCCCCTGCGCTACCCTTCAAGTCGGTCGGCGAGGGTAGCGACCAGCTTAACTACGGCAAGGTCTACTCCGGTCTCTACGAGTACGAGGGCAACGTTGTTCCCTACCTCGTCGTCGTCAAGGTCGGTAAGGAGGTGGAGCAGAAGAAGAGCAAGCCCGGCAACCGTGGCAAGCGTGATTCCCAGATTCTGCTCATGAGCTTCCTTAACCGTGTGCACAACCGCGCTCCGATGAACCCGCTCGAGCTCGAGATGTTCCACCAGATCAACAACATTATCGGCGTGGACCCGGAGCTGTACGAATACCTCCTCATGGTGGATGCCGATACTTGCGTCAGAGAGGACTCCCTGAACCGGTTGGTCGCGGCCTGTGCCAACGATGCGAAGATTGCGGGTATTTGTGGCGAAACGAGTCTGCAGAACGAGGAACGCTCGTGGTGGACAATGATTCAAGTCTACGAGTACTACATCTCACATCACCTGGCCAAGGCTTTCGAGTCTCTCTTTGGCAGTGTCACCTGCTTGCCTGGATGGTCAGTTTTTCCGCCTTGGATTTTGAAGTATCGGCAATGCTAACACAACTCCAGTTTCTCCATGTATCGCCTAAGGACTGTTGACAAGGGCAAGCCGTTGATCATCTCCGATGATATTATCAGAGAGTACAGCGATTGCCATGTGGATACGCTTCACAAGAAAAACCTCCTCTCTCTTGGCGAGGATCGTTATCTCACCACTCTCATGACGAAACACTTCCCCTACATGTCGTACAAGTTCATTCCCGACGCCTACTGCCAGACTGCTGCGCCCGAGACGTGGAGCGTTCTGCTGTCTCAGCGCCGTCGCTGGATCAACTCCACGATCCACAACCTGGCTGAGCTGATGTTCTTGAAGGACATGTGCGGCTTCTGCTTCTTCTCGATGCGCTTCATTGTGTTCCTCGATCTCATCGGCACCGTCATTCTCCCTGCTACCTGCTTCTACCTCGTATACCTCATCTATGTCGCTGCGTCGCACCAGGGACAATTCCCGCTCATCTCGATTATCCTCCTGGCCGCCGTGTACGGCCTGCAGGCCCTAATCTTCCTCCTCAAGCGACAGTGGCAGCACATCGGCTGGATGATCATCTACATCCTCGCCTTCCCGGTGTACTCCTTCATCCTACCCATCTACTCCTTCTGGAACCAGGACAACTTCGCATGGGGCAACACGCGCATCGTCGTCGGCGAGACAGGCAAGAAGCAGTACCTCGCCGTGGACGACGAAGGCTTCGACCCTCGCAGCATCCCGCTCCAGCGCTGGGACGACTACGCCCTCGTCAACAACCTCCCCGGCCGCCGCGGCACCACCACCACCAACGAAAAGGTCGACCACGGCGTCTACGAGGAGACGTACGAGCTCGACGACATGAAGTCCATCTACTCCTCCGTCCGCCAGCCCTCCATCCTGACCGGCCTGCCCGGCCGCGGCACCAGCGCCTACATGCCGCCCAGCCAGTCGCCCGCCCCCTTCCCCGTCGGAGGGGGAGGCAGCCTGACCCGCAACTCGACCTACACCCTCAATTCCCCCTTCAACGACCCCCACGCCAACGCCCACGGCCTCGCCCACCGCCAGTCCATGGCCTCGATGGGCGCCGCTGCGTACGGCCACGACGTGCAGCGCATGCAGTCCCCCTACCAAGACGCCCCCCTCGCGGGGGGCCGGAGCATGACCAACCTGCGCATGTCGATGAACCAGTCCCCCGGCCCCGGCCTAGGCGGCGCAAACACGCCCAGGGCGTCGGCCGTGTTCGGGTACGCCGGCGGCCACAGGCCGCCGCTGGGGACGCACACGGAGAGCGGCCACATGTCGACGGTGTCGTTTGACTTCCAGCGCGGGAACGCCGGGCCCGACGACATGGTCATCACCGAGGCCATCCAGTCCGTGCTCCGGGAGGTTGATCTGGACACCGTGACGAAGAAGCAGGTGCGGGCTCTGGTGGAGCAGAGGTTGCAGACCGAGCTTGTCGGGGAGAGGAGGACGTTTATGGATCGGCAGATTGATAATGAGTTGGCCAATATGTGAGATGTTGTTGGCGGTGAGCGGAGGGGGGAGATGTGGTTTATATTGTGGTTCGTATATATAACTAATAACTCCGAGCGTTTTGGATATACGCTCGGAGGGTTCATGTGTGACGACAGGGTTTGTCTTGTTTCGTCATTTACAGAAGACCTTGTTTTGGTGGCGTTGGATTGTTCTTCTTGTTTACTGCCATACTACAGACATATTTTCCTTGGGTTATATTCGGGACAGGGTATGTAAAACTTGCATATATGGGGGACTAAGGGTGCAAGATAATAATTCAAAGATATGTATCTTGATCTTGTGTTGCATCCATGCCTTGATTGACAACCACTAAGTGCCATTCCCGGCGTGGCGCGACTTCGTGTGACTACCTGGTGTATGTCTGTCTAGCTGCACGATGCCCTTTGCTACCAAAAAAATACCAAAAATACCAAAAAAGTTGACCACGATCGTCAGTTTGACGTAGTAGAACCTCCAAAATGGTCTCCCTCCTCCCCCAGGTCTAGACTCGACCACAGTTCCATGCTCACTCCGGAGATCTCAGGAACTTTTCCGGAGATTCCGTGAACTTTTGGCACTCAGCCAACAGCTCATCTCGTGCTTGTTTCCAAACGTTGTGCTCTGGGCGAAGAGTCTTCACCTCGCCATAAACCCTCTGCTCTTCCTTGAAAAGAAGATCCAGAATGTGCTTCCCCACAAATTCGAAGAGCCATGCCGTGCGATGATCCTTTACTTCACTACGCGCATGTATTCGTCAGCAACCGTTCATGGGAAGGGACTGACTGACACGGGAAGATCGGTTTTATGTGTGGTACTT
This sequence comes from Coniochaeta ligniaria NRRL 30616, assembly GCA_001879275.1. NCBI lineage: Eukaryota > Fungi > Ascomycota > Sordariomycetes > Coniochaetales > Coniochaetaceae > Coniochaeta > Coniochaeta ligniaria. Next base: position 763,895 of record KV875095.1, on the reverse strand, counting down.
ACGCCGCCCTCGACAGAAGCATCTTTCCAAACGCGACGCAGGTGGATGTGCGGACCCCCATCCTGGGTTCGTCTAGCTTCGCCCCGGCCTTCTCGAGGTCGGTGAAGACTTTCATCAAGCGTGCGAGGGTGGCGTATCTCGGGAACTGATTGGCGTCCCGTATCGTTTTGCGCCCCTTGCGGTCCTCCAAGGTATGAAGAACGTAGTTAAAGGTATCTGAGCTGCTTTTGGTGTCCAATGTCCACCGCACGATCAAGTCTGGCAATTCTGAGATCTTGAAGCAGTTGCTCTTGGTCGGATCCAGGTAGCGGCCGAATCCCAAGCAAAGCTTGTCATCATCATCCCTGTACGCGTCGAGTAGGCCGTGCTCGGCCAATAACCGTATGGTCTGCGTGTACTCTTCATCTTTGGAGCCATCCAATGGACGTACCGAGGACGCTGGTATAGCCTGATGTCCGTCGGACAGGAAGGCCAGCAAGCAAAGTTCTGCGACCGCCCTGGAGGGTAGGCCCGCAAGCTTGGCCGCTAGCTGATCTTTGTTCACAGGCTTGCCCACCTCTGTTCCCCAGATATGACGCAGAACACCTCGAAGCTCATCGTCTTGGTTCCAAAAATCTGGCTGGGGCGAAGTTGTGTGGCTTGAAGATGCCATGATGGTGGCGTCTCAGTTCTGGATCGGTTCGAAGGATGTATTCTGGGTGGTGATGAGTCTGGAGAGAGAGGAGAAAGGAGAAGCACAGAGGCAGGGGGTGAGCCTCTATTTATACTTTGCGCCTGAGCAAGCCCAGGAGCGCACATAACGGTTGTCGAGTATCCGGCTCGTTCATTGAGAGTTACGTGTTGCCCCATTGACAGTTGGTGGTGTCTGTTGTCGGACATATTCATTTCCAGCTGTTCAGCGTGATCCAACGAGGAAGGTTAGAGGTCACGACAGTAACCTTTGCGCAGACAAGTGTCGACCAGAGTAGTAGACAGTGTTGGTGGACGTATGATTCGAACTTTCGACTTCTTGTCAAAGGCTGGCAACAAAATGATTTGGAAGAGCTTCGACGCCAAAGGGACTGTTCATCACTTGTCATGTGCTGTTGCCCTGTCTGTGTCCCTTTCGCGATCTGGGTGTTGGATTGAGAGTGGTAAAGTGATCATCTTCACGAACGAGGGTCATTAGCAACGCCCTCGATTCACTCATCGTGTGCTACCGCAACCCAATACTCACAAGGTCGCCCAAGCAGCGAAGAAAACTCTGGTGGGGAAGACGGGCTTCATTATTGGTGATGGTTGTTGGTTATTTGCGTGACTATGTACGTTTCGGCGAAAGATGTTGCCTTGGATGTGAGGTCGAGAATTTGCTGAAGAGGCGCGTTGGTACTTGTAGGCTTGCATAGTGGGATTCCTGAAAGCCAAGCCCACAAGTATCGATTATTTGGCTGCGGAGCTGGGAGGCTGATGGGCAAGATGATAAAAGAAGGCTATGGTTCGATGATATCGCAAGGAAGGTGGAAGTGCCCGCGGCAAATCGACTCGGTGAATGGGAGACGGGGTGACTTAGGAAAAGGATGTGCTATAGGAAGTACAACCTGGAAGGCAAGAGCGAACAGCCTTTACACCTGAGGTATGATACGCATGTAAGCGTACCTAGTACAAGCCTATATGGTACAACTGGGCCTTAGTCTTGTTTCACGATTCGTCTCGTCTGGTCGTCTGGTCGTCTCATCGTCTCGTCGTCTCGTCGTCTCGCCGTCTACTCGTGTTTTGTCATTTTGTTATTGAGGTATTGTTGAAGACACTGGGTTCATTTGCTCAGATAGGTACACCACTAACATGCGTAAGCCTACCGCAGGTGTTATAAACACAGAGTAAACCCCGAGCTAGGTACCTCTACAATGTAGTCTCGTTCCGCAACGCGGCAATCCGGAAACCACAACCAATCTTGGCATCACACCGTAGCTACCTCGAGCTTACTGACCAAACTGCCTCTCCTTGTCCTTGATCGGAATGTCAGACCCGGTGGCGCTCTTGTAGGCTCCCCGGATGTAGTCCGAGATCTGCTCGTCCTTTGCCTGCTCGATGGCGCTCTCATTGTCCTGAGGTCCCTGGCCTAGCACATTCTGCTGAACCCAGTCGACTCCTTCGAAACCGAAATGGTCAGCAGCAAGCCCAGGGAGTTATGTAGGACATGGGTAACGAACCTTTGTCAACGACATCTTCGTTCTTCTCGCTTTCCCTGCCTCCGCCGGCCATCCCGTTGAGCTTGTCCATGAAACCACCGCCAGACGAGGTTTGTCCGGCTTGTGTGGAGTTGTTGTTCTGGCTGCCGCCTGCCAAGCCGCTCAGCTTGTCCATGAAGCCGCCGCCGTTTCCTCCGGATGAGGGTTGCTGCTGGTTCTGTGTTGTCTGGTTCATGTTGTTGCCGTTGTTGCCACTGAGCTTGTTGATGTAGTCCATGGCTTCTGGATTGTTTGTAGGAAAGAGAAGAGACGGATACTTGCTTTGATGGAAATTGAGAGAGACAGGAGATAACTTGGAGCCTGAGGATGAGCAGTCGGGGAGGTGAGTCTGGCAAAGGAGGAAGGAGCTTGAGGTTATAACTGGCAAGAGCGACAGTCAGCCTCCGTGATGTCACGCTTCAGCCAAGCGGGCACAAATCTTGGCGAGCCCAGTAGCTGCAGGAGCTCCTGTTCCACAGTGTGATATCATGACCATTTACATGCTTCCCCCCCTCTTTTATCTGTTTCAACAACAGTCAGTAAGGTAGAGATATTACAGAGACGGCATCCTGGCTCGACTTGAAGAGATCCAAGATCTATCTAGCCTGTACTGTGTCTGTTGCACTTGTGAGGTTCAGTGTGGATCCAGATGATGCCATTAGGTTAGCGGAGGAAGCTGCCCCTGTCCAGCTTAGCTCCGATCAGCTCTCCAGGGTTCCATCAGCAACTGACCCCGCTCGAGCCACGGCTTTTCCCGCTTGCCGTGCTGACCTCAACCTCCGATCACCTTCGCATAGCCGTGATTTGAGACAACACTTACAACTGAACCACGTTCACGCAACTGAGTGCCACATACACCCAAGTAGGTATGCACCCGATCTCAATGATTGCTCTCTCGTGCTCAAACTAATATCCACCGCCAGCAGAACTCGCCATGGACTACGTCGAGCAACGCGTGGCGCAAGAAGCCGCAAAGCCAGCCGGCACCACCGAGTACGTCCGATGAACAATCCAACCTCGCCCCGTCGTCCGTTTCCGTCTGACACAAGCTGACCCTCTCTCAACCAGCACAACCCTCTTCACCCCGCTCAACATCCTCCTCCTCGGCGCCCTCCTCTACACAGCCTACGTCCTCCTCCGGCCCTCCCCGCCCCCGGCCTTACCCAAAGAAGAGCCCGCCGTCGTCTTCAAGACCTTCACGCCCCACACCCTCCTCCCCTTCAACGGCGAGGACGGCGCGCCCGTCTACCTGGCCGTCCGGGGCCGCGTCTTCGACGTCACCAAGGGACGCAACTTTTACGGTCCGGGCGGGCCATACGCCAACTTTGCGGGGCGCGACGCGTCGCGCGGTTTGGCGAAGGGGAGTTTTGATGAGGAGATGCTCACCAAGGATCTGGATGGGCCGCTCGATAAGTTGGGTGATCTGGGCCCGGATGAGCTGGAGGCGCTGCAGGGGTGGGAGGATAGGTTTCTGGAGAAGTACCTTGTTGTCGGGAAGCTGGTTGCTGTTGTGGATGCGGGCAAGGAGTGAGGTGGGCAGGCGGCTCCGGGGCGGTGTGGAGGGGTGATGCGGTGTATCGCTCAAGATATTCGCTTTGCGTTCGGGTAATGGATGTTTCCCTGCGGTTCCTATCATCCTCTTGTGATATAGACCTAGAGCGGGAATTGTATCCAAAGGTTCTGTAACAATAAGCCACCTTAGACAGCATGTGTTCCGTTCGACTGGTGGTTCGCAAAAGCCTCGCGCGCGGCGCGGACCGCGTCGATGGCCGCCAGCTGGAGGCTGATACGAGCCCTCTCGGCCGCCGACTGCTCGGCGAGCTTATCTAACTCGGACGTCGACATTCTGTTGTACTGGCGTTTCAGGCCCTCAAAGTCTTGGTTGCTTGCGTTGCTGTTGGAGGGCGTCTGCGCAGCTGGTGCTGGTGCTGCGGCAGGGCGTCCGCAGGGCCGTCTGTTTGTGGATGTCGCTGCCCCCACGGGAGGAGCAAACCCGACAGGTGTGTAGGGCGCGGCTACGGTGCTGGCGACGGCGGTGCTGCTGCTGGCCTCTGGCGATGACGTAGCGGCGGGCTGTGCGGCAGCTACTTTTGCGCGTGCGGAAGGAGATACGGCCGCTGTTTTGACGTTTGAGTTAGCATGTGTCGTGTGAAACTGTGCCACTGTACTGGAGCTTGTAACATACTTCCGAACCCGCGCGAGCAGATACCACGCTTCCCGTCCATGTAGCAGTTGGCGCAGGCGCCCCGCGTGATCCACGACGTCGCCCAGTCGTTGGGCACGACGCACTCGGTCCAGAAGCCCTGGCCCTCGACGCAGCGCGCGCACGCGTCCGAGACCTCCTGCCCGCCGCACTGCAACAGCACGGCGCACCAGTTGGCCGGCTTCTTGGGGTGCCAGCTGCGGCGGGTGAACGGGTTCTTGGCGAGGGTGCGCTGGGGCCGGAGGGGCGCGGCGCGGAACCGGTTCGCCGTCACGGCGTTGGGGAAGCGCTCGTTGGCCGGGAAGTAGCCCATCCGGTAGCAGTACTCGACTATGTTCTCGTGCTGCTGCTGCTGGGGCTCTCCGTCTTGGTTGGAGCCGCCGGCGGCGAGGGCGTGGACTAGGGCCTGCGTTTCGGGGTCGTCGTCGGCGTCGGCGTCGTTTTCGATGTCTTCCTCGTCGTTGATGTCGTCATCTTCTTCGTCTTCGTCGATGTCGTCTTCATGATCGTCGTGCGCTTCTTGGTGGGTTTGTACCGCGCTCTCCTCCTCAACGCGCGCGCGTTTAGCTGGACGCGGCATGGTTGCTTGTTGCTGCGCGGTAGTCTGAACGACAGAAATAGGTTACTTTGTCGTATGCTTGGAACAGTAGTCGCCTGAGAAGCAACACGTTGATTTAGAGGCTCTTCGACACGTGAAGGACAATTGCTTTCCTGGAAGACTGAAGCTGATGGTCAAGGTTGTTATCTCGCGCCAATGTTTCGATGTGGGGGCTATTTCTAGTCTTGATTTAAGCTTATTTGCAGCTCGCCAAACATTTCAACACTTCCAGGTTCAAAACAGAGCACTCGATACAAGGATATGTACAGCAACCACAAAGAGGTCTTGACGGCCTCGTGCTCTAAAGTACCGCCTCATCTGGCAGATTCCCTCGCCACGCCATGGCCCCATTTTCGTTGGCCCACTGCAGCAACGCATCGTAGTCTACGCACTCATGTTCAGAGCCCCAGCCCGGACCAGCCGCCGTCTTCCCCTCCAGATTCGTATCTCCGGCACACATTATAGACTGTCGGAGGTAGTCGAAGCAATGAGCTGAGTGGTGAGCCACTTCCTCGTCTAACTCGACACCGCCGTACCCGCTTTGGAAATGCTCGACGAGGTATGACTTGTGAGGGCATATCTTAGCAACTAAGTCAACCGGTCTCTGGCGTTTCATGGTCTTACAAGGCAATGTAGCTGGTGGAAGACGGACATCATGTATGCCGGTCCATCGCTGTCACGGTCGACGGCCACCGTGTAGGGCTCGCCAATCTCATAGTTGGCCCAGTCTGGTATGTGGATGTATCCTCGGGCAGCTGCGACATATTCCACCTTGTTAGTGGCTTTTGTCTATTATATGTATTGACAGATGATTGTGCCTTTACCTGCACTCAACCCGATCCAGTTGTGGAGGGTGTGGAGGGTGGATTCCCTGCTGGCGAACATGTTCTCGTTGAGGTACGTGGTGTTCTCGAGGAATGTGTATGTCTTTCGAGGAACTGAACATTTTTGAGAAGCTTGTCAGCCTAGTCCCTGTCAGTTATCATTTCGGTCGCATACACTGAGGTACTGGAGACGGATTGACTGTCATCTTGCACAATACAGAGCCCGAAAATGGTCGGGCCAGAAGGCCAACTATTGTGGCCGCCATTGCAAGCTCGAAGACCAGACGAAGGTAAAATATTGGTGGTCGTTCTAGCTGCAATGGCATACTGCTTCTGGGCGTCGACTCATGGTTGTGTTGTCGATACGGTGATTCGAGAAAAGCTTGCTGCTCTTCATCGTGTCCGTCCTTGGGAGTCAACATGGCGGCGAGGACGTTCAGTTCAAGCTGTCTGTTTCTCACCAGCTGGTGATTGTTGTCTGCGAGGCCCAAACGGTCAAATCTGATTGCAACGACTCAAGGATCGTGCCGCGAAAGGAAGCAGATGGACTGCGCAGCTGTGTTCGCTTCAAGCGTCCCGTGCCGGGCAAGGATCTCGGCCGCGACGGCGGCGACGATGCGACGTGACCAAGCGGTCTTGTCTTCATTAATCGTCCGACTTTCCTCCCCACAGTCGTTCATCTGTCTCCGCGCTCAAAAGGGAAAGTTTGCTCTGCTGTTGCATTGAAAAGGCCGTCGGCGATTTAGCCTAAAGTTGTGACCACCTGCGTCGACAGTGACAAACGCATACAAATTTTCCCATCTGGTATTCGCTACTTTACCACAGTACTGTACTGCCTTTGCTTCGTTTCATAACTGCTGTACCAGTTCACCTGCTGTCATCGATAGACGTGACTTCACCCCCAAACCAGCCCCTGAGTTCACGTCGCGAGTCTCCAAAAAGCATCGGTGTTAAGATTCCCAGAAAAGCAGTCGCGCTGGACACTTATTTCAGCCATACACGTACCATAGCCAACAGTTGCGCAGGTCTAGAAGACCGTCTCTGGCATCCCAGGCTTAGACCCAAACTCCAGTCCGCAATACTGCAACATCACTTCTGTACCAATGGCACCAGCCAACGTTCCGCGAATCCCGCCTTCAAAAGAACATTGGCAAGCATGACAGGCCTTCAATCCAAACCGATAGGCTGAAAGGCTTGGGACGGATATCAGAATGGATCTGGGGTGGTGTTGGAGGGAGTAGGGGGGTTTTATGCCAGGCTTGGGAAGGGGAGGGGTCGTTTTCTGGGATAGCCGACTGGTTCATACTGCTCGGCCGTCCTCGACAGCGCGGAAGTTCCGACTGACAATGCGTCGTAGTCGATTATCAGTTTGCTGAGCCGATGCCAGGCGCTTATCTCGATCCGTACGTCGAATATGTCTCCCTTGTGGTGGCACTGCGACCCAAAGCCTTGTGTGGAAGCTGCTGCGATCGTTCTGCCGCAGAAGAGAAACGAGCGCGAAACCCAAAGATCGATCGCAACGAAACGGCCCGTCTCGGACCCATATGGGCGACCGCGGCAGACTGCTGCTGCTCTCTATCCACCGGCCTGCTGACAGGTTTGTTGTTATCCGTCGGGTGTCGAGTCAAGATCTCATCAAACGTCACGGCAGGAGGGGGTCGGTTTGCTTGAGGACCTCTTGTCGGTGGCGAATAGGGTGGTGGCGATGAGTTGGAGGAGGAATAAGCCGGTGGTTGCGCTGAACGAGGTGTCATGGCGCTTGTGTTCTGTCGTCGTTGAGATACCAGTCTCAGTGGGCCGTATTCAGAGCCAGGATCGCCTTCATAGTAGTCTCCGTTGGGATGGCGGTATGTGTATGTTTGCGTATCGGCATCGTATCCGCAGCGCACACTCCCGTTAGGAGCGATCCTGGCATCATCACCGTCATGCTCCCACTTTCGCGACATGATGATAGCGCGTTTCCACTCAAGTCAAGCCGTACGGAGACGTGTGTATCGACGTTTGGTGGGATGTCTTTGGCAGTCAGGGGAGAAAGGATGGACGCCCTCGACAGTTGGCCTCTGAGAGTCCTAGGCTTTATCGTGCACAGGATCAGGCAGTCTCGTCTCAGGAAGGACGACGGAACATGTCAGACGGCGCAGTTACGTCTGACAGGAGGCGGCCGCTATAATAAAACAATTGGTATGCTGAGTATCGGCCAGTGACTCGATATGTCGGATCTAATTGCCAAGTGACTCAAGGCGAGGCTGAAATATTATCTGATCATGGCCCAGGCCCATCATCTTCTCTGAGCAATTCATAAGGGGTACCTTATTCTAAGGTATGTCACATTCACCGAAACGCTGCATTCACAGTAGAGGATCTGTCATTGGACCAGGGCGTCTTCAAAGATGCAAAGTGTCGGAGATGCTGACGACGCCGCATAGGTGCCAGAGAAGGGTGAAGCTCATTTGATGATGTGGTGTCCTGATATATCCAGGCAGCGATACCGCCTTAGTCATACATGTAGTTGATAACGACGGATGCGGATAGCACAGCCACACTCCGGTCAAGCCTCAATCGCACAGCCACAGAGCCCTTATCCGAGTACCACTACCTTCTGTCCCTAAAGAATTGACAGCTTCACGATCGACACGCGAGCCTTCTTCTCATTTTTGAGACGCATCTGAAGCGCATTTCGCGTCTTTCCTCCTCGGCCGTTGGATGGATGTGTACACTTTGCTCCGCGGTTGCTGGTTGGGCAGATTGCGGTGATGTAATTCATCCCTATGAGGTCATCGTCATCTACCCCGGCCGACCAAAGCCAATCAGAACCGTTACCGTGTTTCTTTGACGGAACATTGACGAACGGCAGGACAATTCCAGGACAATTCATCGAAGATCTGGATTATTAGTCGGTCTGGACTGCCATGACATTGCCTGCCAAAAGGGCAACGTCTCAGGCACCAAACCCCCTGGTCAAGTCAAGGTTGTTGCTCGTGCCGCCCTAAAAACAAGAATTTAGGTTGCTTTCCCCGGCGCATTGAGTTCGAGGCCAGGACTATCCCCAGAATCCCTTCATTTGGGTCATCTGCTTCAGGGACTTGGAGACTCGTTCGAGCACAATATTCGGTACGTAGGAGAAATCAAGCTTCCAGCTCTCACAAGCTCTCGGGCGATTCTTAGCTTCATAATCCGGGACCTGACCGCAGTGCGGTTCTTGATCTTCGAAGTCGAACATCCTCTTTCTCGACTGTTGTTGTTGAATTCCAGCCTCAAGTCTCTTTTCGTCGTGCAGGTCCCGCCAGATACGTGCCCCTGTCTGGTGTGACCTCATATCACCTTAATAAGCTCCTGCGTCCCGCACTCCGTTGGCTGTCCATCCACCCACCTTCGTCGCGTGGCGATAGGTTCGGTGATCGTCATCGCAGCCCGCCGCCTATTGCACGTGTAGAAGCTCCCCCTACCTCAGGTGTCATCATGGCATCCCAGCCATGTCCCGACTCTGAAATAGCCTTCTCCCCTCCCGTGCGTCCAAAGTTCCACCACCACAACACAAATGACAGACTACGTGAAGGCTCAAGTACGCCAGTGTCTTTCTCCATGATTAGCAACATCCGAAAAGAGAGGAGATCAATGTTTAAAGAGCTTGGATTGGACACAGATGGTCACACAACCTATACGAACCGTCTCACAGACAAGGAGTTCGCCGAGCTCACTGGACTAGCCTCTCCTGGCACCGACCGCACTTCCGAACACAACTCAGACCGGTCACAAGGCTACGAGGGGAGGGGAGCACAAGAGCCCCAGAGTCCCCAAAGTCCCCGCGGCGTCAACAACCAAGACGTCTCTCCGCAGTCGCAGACCTCTACCAACAGCAAACCGTGGTATTCCAAGTTGGTAGCAGGTCGTCGGCCGAGGATAAAGACTGCCGCGAGTGCGCCACCCCCTACCATGTCCACCCTCACAAGGCTGTCATCGGTCGCCCTGCTCATTGCTGTGGTCCTACCCGGCTTTAGTTATTATAATGGTCGCGAGAAAGTTCCGGTCAATGGGGCGGACGCCGGTGTGATCAACCGAAATGTCAAGCCCGTGCTCGGCACGAGGGCGGACAGTTCTACAGATGTGTGCAAGAGGTGGAGCCAACAAGGTAGGTCATATACACTGATCGAGCCATGAGCAAATACGAGAAACATGGCTAACGCATAGCAGTTGCCCACTTGAACGGAACTCTCTACCTCTACGGAGGTCAGGCAAAGACCTCGGGAGACCAGACGCAAAATACTTGGAGTACGTGGTACACCCCGTTTTGTCACAACACAGTATGCTAAAGACGAACCTAGATAACAACTTCCTCACCATCGACCTCACGAAGTCGTGGGATACCGGCTCGCCGGTGTTGTCTGCTCTGCCTCAACCGTCAGGACCTCCGGCGGTAGCAAACGGGTACCTGTGGAACGACTACAACAACCTCTACCTGTACGGCGGAGAGTTCGCGGACAATCCATATGTCAGCCCTGCGCCTGTTTCTACCTGGCAGTACGACATCAGAAGCAAGAACTGGATCGAGCACACGAATCCAGAGACGTCAGCCGGTATCAAAGCTACCGACGCCAACATTCCAGTTCAGCGGGCGGCGGAAGGAGCCGGTATTTCTATCCCTGAGCTGGGTGTGAGCTACTACTTCGGCGGCCACTTGGACTTGGCAACGACTCCGGGCTGGTCCTACTTGATCGCACGCGTCTACCTCAAGAGCCTTCTCGAGTTCACGCACCCGGGCTACACAAACGATGCTGTGGCATCACTTGCCGACGGCACGGGCGCCGGTGACGGTGGTGTGTATCGTAACATCACCGAGGGAGGCCTACAAGTTAGCGATGCGTTCTCAGAGCGAGCAGATGGCGCTCTCGTCTTTGTTCCCGGCTGGGGTGAGAAGGGCGTATTGATCGGCTTTGCTGGTGGCACGAACGAGACCTTTGTCAGCGATCTTTCCACGTTAGACGTCTTCGACATCGCAAACTCTGTGTGGTACCAGCAGAAGACCACGGGCACGCCCCCTGGAGTCCGTGTCAACCCCTGCGCCGTCATCGCCTCGGCACCTGATGCGTCCAGCTTCCAGATCTACCTGTACGGTGGCCAAAATCTAGTGCCATATGTACGTCTCATTCACCATCCCACTCTGCATTATCGACATGACTAACTCACTTCCAGAAAGAGCAAACCCAGTACTCAGATATGTATATCCTGTCCATTCCCGCCTTCACTTGGATCGAAGCGCCCCAAAGCGGCGACCACAAGCCCTCCGGCCGGTCCGGGCACACCTGCAACCTCCGCGACGGCCAAATCGTGCTCGTAGGCGGCTACACCGGCCCAGGCACCGACTGCGACAGCCCCGGCATCTACGTCTTCAACGCCTCCAGCCTCGAGTGGACCTCGCGCTTCACCGCCCTCGACCACCCGGCCGACCTGAGCCCGGAAAACTCCGTCCTCGCCAACTCCTTCGGCTACAAGGTCCCCGACGTGGTCGCCAGCGCCATCGGCGGCGGCCCGGACGGCGGCGCAACAGCCACCACACCGGCAGCAGGGCCAGCCACGGGCGGTCCTTTTGCGACAGGCAAGTCCCCCGTCTTCACCATCACCGCGAGCGGCAGCACAGCGACCGTCACCCAGGCCGCGCCCGGCGTCACCCTCGTCCCCGGCCCCGGCGGCTCAAACACCACCACCAGCCCCTCCGACCCGTCCGCAGGCGACGGCCGTCGCGGCCCTCTCATCGCGGCAGGCGTCATCGCCGGCCTCGCGGGCCTGCTGGCTCTGTACCTCGGCTACTGCGCCTGGCTCTACCGCCGGCAGGTGCGCGCCTACAAGACGCACCTGGCTGTGGCGAACCGGTACAGCGCCGCCGGCGCGCCGGGGTCGCAGAGCCGGGGCTCCTTCCGGGGGTTGGCGGCCTTCTTCGGTCGGACGACGGCAGCCAATCCCCCCACCACCACCAAGACGGAGGCCCCCATGGCCGAGAAAGGCGCGGGGATGGGAGGAGCGGGCAAGCTGGTCCGTAGCAGCGCCGAGAGGCGGGGCCGCGCCACGCACCGCCGCGACGAGAGCACCAGCACGGCCGACAGCTTCGGGTGGGTTGTTCCGGGCGGCAAGGCGGTTGAGCCGAGGCTGCTGTTCGACGACCCCACGCCCACGGACAGCGGGTATGCGGGGTCTACGGCGTACCATGGGGCTGCTGGGGTGGGCAGCAGTAAGGTTACGCCTACCAGCGAGCCGACGCCAGGGAGCGGACGGCCGACTGGGAGGAGGAGTCACAGTGCCGGGAGCAGCTCGTCGACGGAGGGACTGCTGGACGGCCAGGAGCCGAGTTTCTTTAGTGTGGTTTGGGGACCGAGACGGGCGCTGAGGGTTGTTAATGGGCTTGAGGGGGAGGAGGGGGTGCAGAGGGGGAACAGTGGGAGGAGTGAGAAGAGTGGGAGAGGGGGGGATGGGGTGGGTCGGTGAGGAGAGTTTGGTCTGTTGGGGGGAGTTTAATGTGTGATGAGTGACGGGGTTGAGGTTGAGAATGTTTTGTGCTTGTTTGGTCCGATACCCCCTTTTCTATTTTTGTACATGGCGCAGAGCTGTTATACTTTGGGCTGAATCCGAAAATCCACATCAAGGTCATCATATTCTGATAACCACTTGAGTCGAAACTTTTATCAAGCTTTCGGCTGTAGGCGAAACCTCCTCAGAAAACTATCTGCTATCTCTCCCTCTCTTCACACCCAAAACACATGTTAAGTCAACATCCTTCTCAATCCATGTGTGTATACGGAGGGGTCCGCATCAAAACAAAAAAGGTAGAAGGTAGGGTGCAACGCCAAAACCCGGCAATTGCGATCTTGTACACGCAGCTGGGGCGTCCCGAGTGTGAGGGCCACTCGTCAACTCTGATCCCAAAGACAACACTTCGTCCGAACTCCCTGACACTCCGGAGCGGCGCCGAACCTTAACTTGCGTGAAGAGTTACACCGGCATTCTCTTCCTACGACCCTCTAGACATCCGAACTCTGAGACGTCGCAATGGAATACTCCGTACCGGAGGTGCCCCAGTAGCAAGATGGAAGGTGTATATAATACGTCTTCTAGTAAGGAAGCTGAGAGATACCCTAGAGCCTCTTCCTTTCCCCGGAACCAAATCCAACCCAAACTCAAAGACACGGTACTTCAATCCTCTTCGAAGATAACGTATCCAAACCAACCAAAACCACCAAAGACCACATCCGAACACACATTTGCGATGGCCCCTACTTCTCAATCCATAGCAGCCACGATCCTTCACACTCAACCTACTGTATCACAGATGTCAAGGGATAGAGAGCCTCCTGGGGTTGTCTACCTCCCAAGATTCGAAATGAGATCATTGGTCTCCTGCCAGTTCTCGGCGGGAGGTGCAGCCTGCTCGCGACCGTTGCCCGAGACTGGTAATCGATTATCGAGCCGCTCAATTTTGCCGACATCAGGATGACGGCTGGAGCAACAAATCGTTGCCATGAGAGTACACGAGATACATCTACACTCAGAGATTGGATAGCTCTGTTCGTGTATTCTCTTGTCCTTGTTATTTACAATGTCAATGTCTTTCTCTTAACGCTGGGTAATATTTGATCAATTGTTGCTTGTTGTTGTTGTTTGCTTCTTCGTGTGGTTTCGCGTGGAACTGAAGCAGTATGATTGTAGCCAATGTACTAATAGTACTGACCAGGACCGTTGGGGCCTAGACAACGTCGACAACCAAGCCATCGCGGATGCGTTTGAAAGCTTGTTTACGACACTCGCCGCATGGGAGCCTCGCGGTTACTTGGTCCTCGCCATCAGTGTCCTACTAGCCCTGTGACAACTAGCACTGGTTCAAGTACCTCAGCTTCTATCGCGCTCGCTCGTAACCCTATCTCTGACTATAGATAAGCCTCTCGTACTCCTATTGTTAGGATCTATCTCTCCACCTCTTCTAAGGTTACTCCCACAGTAAGGTATCTTCTGATGTCTATTACTACTACCCGTAAGAAGTTCTATCTCTACCTCTTCTTAGGTCACTACCTCGGACAGAACTTCTTAGGCGTCGTAGTAATAGACGTCAGAAGGTACCTTACCGTAGGAGTAATCTTAGAAGAGGTGGAGAGATAGATCCTAGTAATAGGAGTACGAGAGGCTCATCCACAGTCAGAGATAGGGTAACGAAGCGAGCGCGACACAGGAAACAAGCGACCATTGATCAAACGTTACCCGGAGTCAAAAGGAGGAAGCAGGGCAAGGCATATAAAAGCGAAGAGACAAAACAGAACCGTTGAATCGCGATTGGAGTGAATTGATTGTCTACAGCACATATACCTATGGTAGGATTACGCATGTTGGCGGAGTACCTTGTTGCAAATGATTCCAGTCTCTGACAATCACGGATATCAAAATAACAAAATACGACGAGACGATGAGGCGACGAGACGATTAGACGATTAAACAAGCAGAGTACTAGGGCTAGATGATGAGACAATGAGACGCTTACACTAGTTGAGTACGAATCTTGATCTAAGATTAAAGCAAGTACGAATGCCCTACAGACTTGTACTACGCTAATATGCGAAATCCTACCACAGGTGTACATACCATTTACCGCGTGATGCTGCTTGTCATATAAAAGCACTATAACAAAGCTGTTTACTACCTTGACGCCTGCTCGACAGCTTAGGGGCTACAGCTATGGACAATTGGGCTTACCTACCCAGTGATGAGATTCGTGGTTGTACATGCTATACTCCAATTATGATCATGAAGAGAGAATGGATAGGATAACAACCATAGCCACCAGGGATTCCGGATCTAGGACACATCCTTGCTCTGAATGATCGTACCGAATGCATCGCCAATCTCGCTGAGAACAACTCTCGTAAGCTCTTTCCCATCGACGCCAGGGATATCCCTATCTCCAACAGCATCCGCGGCCACAAGCACCTCAAAGCCCCGTTGCGCAGCCTGCCGAGCCGTCGTCGATACACAAACGTGCGCCTAATAAGCTTGAATAAGTAACGGGATCAATCCGAAGCCGGCACTATACTCACCATATACCCAGTCAGGACGATCTTCGACCCCCTCGATCCAAGACTCGCCAGATGCTCCTGCAGATCCGTGTCCGCAAAGGAGCCAGGGTGCTTCTTCTGAACCACCTTCTCCCCGTCCCTGGGTTTCAGCTCCTCAAACTCCTCCGCCAGCCTCGTCCCCGGCGTGAAGACGGGTGCCCCATCGGGCGTGGCGTGCACGACGTGCACGATGTTGCCCCCGGCATCGCGGTACTTTCGCAGCAGGGAGGCGATGGCCGCGCGCGACGACTCCACGTCCCGGACCTTGAGCTTGCCCTCTGCGTACTCGTTCTGGGCGTCGATGATGATGAGGGTGCTGTCGCTGGGCGTCGCTGTGGAGGGCGGTGCGCCGAGGATCTGGCGGAAGGAAGATGCTGTGGCCATTTTTGATGCTTCGATTGATTTCTCACGCCGAACTGTACGAGATCATTGATCATTCAAGGAAGGGAGAAAAAAGGGTGTTTGCGAGTAAGGTACCTTATGCATTCTACATTCGTCATCGCCCATTCTAGAATTACTGTACGTAACGACTACGCATTACCTCGGTCCTCAGTAAGCGATCGTCTTGGACGACCCGCAATGAGCAAAACAAAACGTACAACATCAGGGATTCCCCGGTGTTCACCCACCCGAGTACTAGTCTGACGATTACTGGCTAGTCTATGGGAGAGCGGACGGGATCCCGAATTCTCCAGTATCTATGGTCGTACGTGGAAGTTCAGCGTGCTGGAGCTGCTCATATAGTGTGGTTTCGTAGGCTCTGGGTGATGTGTTGTGGTCATCGATTCGTGACCAGTTCTAAGCGAGATAGTCCAACAGTTTCATAACGCGAGGTATCTTGGAAACTGTTCATACCATAAGGTAGTGTCGACGTTGACAGATCCAAGGGGAGACTTCATTTTGCGGTTGCACTTGTTTCAAGGCGCCATTGCGTACCTTTATTGTCTGTAGGTATTCAATGATCATGTGTATGATAAGGTATATATATATATATATATATATAGAGGTAGATAGGGAGAAGGACGAGACCTAATCACCCCCTGACTCGTGGGCGTGAATCGTCACTGAGGCGATCAAGTAATACCTGATAGCGCACAACATAAAGTATACCACGAGGCCATGGTTGCATTTCCTGGCCTTCACTGGACGCTTCCTCTATGCGAGCTGATGTCACAGCACCTCCTCGAAGCAAATACATTTGCTGGTTCAAACCAGCGCCTGACGGTCGAATAAACCCTCTCGGCAGCCCAAAATTGACATTCCAGCAGTCTGATGCTCTCCAATAAACGCCTATAACCCAGTCTAGTATTGACTGCCTTCGAACGCCTGTTCCATGTAAATCAAGACTGAAAAATATCCCCACGGCTCACAATTGTCCGTTCATGGACTTCCTCCCATTCAACATTCGATCGTAAAGCCGGCATAACTCAATAACTGACCCGGAACGCCTTCTCGCTCGCCGGAAACAGCGGCTCGATCTCCCGCTGCAGTATCTCCAGGATCCGCTGCGCCAGGGCCGAGTCGCCCGCCTCGGACAGGTACTTGACGGTATCGAGGCCAAGCGACATGACCTGATTAGCCCTTAACCCGGAGTTCTTGTTTTGAGGGGCGGACAGGGCCTCCCTCCAGCCCCCCTTCGGTCCGTCCTCCATGAACAGGCGCACGGCGCGGTCGGGCGTCGTCTTGGCCGGGTTGGGGTGGTGCAGGTCGAGGTGGGCGCGCTGCAGGACCAGCGGCCGCTTGAGGTGGTCGCTGATGGCGACGTAGTTCTCGAACAGGTCCTCGCTGGCGGGCGAGAAGCGCCACGCCTTCACGGTGGACTGCCACCAGACTATCAGCCAGGCGTGGACTAGGTTCTGGTAGTCGTGGTGCTTGAAGAGCTCCTCGCCCCGCAGGATGCTGGCGTATGCGGCGTCGAGGGAGCCGCCGTCGAGGGTCTTTGCGCGGGCGATGGCGCCGAGGATGAAGAACCAGCGCGGGGGTTTCTTGGCGGTCGGTGACGAGCTCATGTCTCGGATCTGCTCGAGCCAGGACCAGAGCTTTTCTTCGAGGCCCTCGGCGACCATGAAGGGCACGAGGAGCCGCAGGAAGCCGTCGTTGTTGAGGAAGGAAGACAGGTCCTTTTCCATCCCTGAGCTCTGGATCCAGCTGGCCACGCGCACGCCGGCGCCGGAGGCCTGCATGCCGTCTTGTATGGAGAGGAAGGACGAGCGGAGGATGCTGTTGCGGACGGCGATCAGGAAGCCGTGGGCGCGGGGCACGGTCATCATGCCTCTGGCCACTGCCTCGTCGAAGACGGCTGTTTCTTTTGCGAAGTTTGCGGCGGCGGGTTTTGTGTGGGAGGAGCTTGCATTGTTGCTTGTTGGGCTGATTGTGGGCGGGTTGAAGAGAGGGTTGGAGAGGATTGAGGAGAGGTGGTGGTCCGTCGGCCGGCGGTGGGTCGATGTTGGCTGAGCAGTGCTGGCTGTAGGCGCTTCGTCTGGTAGCCAGCCGTGCTCTGTATCTAGATGCTTCCGGAAGGAGGCTGTTAGGGTGTCGAGGAGTCGTTGTGCTTCCCGGCGGTTGAGCGGTAGCGGTTTGTGCAGAGTCGGGAGCACCCTCGCTAGGGTTTTGGTTTGGAACATTATGCCGGATATTATCCTCCTGTGGCTTGACCCCAGGAGGTTATGCTAGGTAGTCGTTTTCTGGGAATGCTGCCTATCGTGAATAGCATTGACGGCGCGGATATCTAGGTTGTATGTTCAGGTTGACGATGACGGGATGTCCACTCCAGATGTGCACGGACCATGCAGGTGGTATGATCGGTCCCGTCCGGTCCGACCCCGCCTTCAGCTGGTATGAAAGTGGGTCCCGGGCATTATGAGACGGGACGGGGGTTATTACCGGGAGTATGGTTTTCGGAGTCAGCCCCTGACTTTGGCTTCTCTGCACAGGCTCAGCACAGAGACAGTCTTTGGACGGAGGACAAAATGTGAATGCTGTTGCTTGATATTTAAGGGTATGTGTACATGTACATGATCGTCAAGTGAGCCGTTATAAACTAGAGACCCTGGTATATCCGCCGCGAAAGTTACAATGCTCCCACCCGCTCCTCGGTGCGACACGCTGTCAGTCAGTCGTCCTTACATCATCTCGTACATACATCTCATCATATGCTGCCACTGATACTCGTCCGCATGCCGTAGTCCTCCTTGTGTGTCTGTTGCCTGTTGGTCTCCTTCACGTGTTCCCCGTCTTTCGACTCCTCGTCCGCATACGACACCCTCACGGCCGTTGTCCGCATGATGCCGTTGTAGGTCATTATCTCCTCCTCGCTGGCACTAGGGCTGTGCGACCGCACCTTGAACTGCGACTTGTCCTTGAGGTCCTTGAGCGCCATGCCGGGGGTCATCGAACGGTGGTCGCTCCTCCCGGCCGTGACCCGACTCCGGTGGTTGCCAGAGAGACCGTACGTATCCGGGTAGCCCGATGCGCCGCCAGTATTAGTCGAGAAGAGACGCGGGAACCACTTGCGGAAGAGGGGTCGCAGGGCGGGCGCCGAGGCCGTAACGATGGCGAGATTGGTCTCGATGGCCGAGGTACAGAACCCGAGCGTGTACGTCGGGTCGGCGCCGGGCGCATTGAAGAAGGCCTGGTAGATAAACACGAGTCGAACGATGCCCACGATTGTCACGCTGCGAACAAGTTAGCCTGCCGCCCTTTCTGCTGATGAGAAACCGAGAAAGTGCTATACTCACATGAATCCGAGAAGGAACACGAGCATTAGCGCAATCTTCATCTTCATCTTCATCTTCAAATCCGCAAAGATCCAAATCGGGAGCGCGAGAACGAGAACGTCGGTGAAGAGGGTCAACGCCGCGGTGACCACATAGAATGTACCCTGCTTGATACAGTGTCCGCCTTCGATGAGCGGGTTCCAGTTGTATGAGACCGGCCAGCATTGGAACATGACAACCAGGAAGATGGCAATCATCAGTGTGACGTTGAAAATGTTCAGGGCGTGGATGGCATATCGCACTCCGGGCTTCTGTCCACCCAGGCGGAGCAGGAAGACCAAGACAGACGTCTTGACGAGCGCCAAAATCGGATTATAAAGCACCTGCACGGCGAAGTTCCAGACCAGACCAGGAGTCGCAGGATACGTGCCAGGCAGCGGGACATCCCATATATGAACACCGATGAAATTGGTCTTCATAAACATGTACGTCGCCGCAGTCTCGCCAATCGACATTGCCTGCAAGGTGGTCAGCAACCGACAGGGGAATTAGGGGTCAATAATTGACAATATGCGGCGGTCGTACCATTGCAACGACGACGAGCATGTCGTCCAGTCCGAATTGCTTCGCTGAAATTCTGCCATAGACCCGCAAACAACAGGTAATGAAGGCCAGGAGAGGAAAGAATAAAACGATTGCAAAACCGAACTGCTGAAAGCCAGTGGTTATGTTGAACACCTCGCTGCCGTGCATCACGGGCGCCGCCGTCGTGTTGTCGGCCGTCGCGCGGGCGAGAAGGCTCGCGATCTCTCCCGGGTAATGCATGATGGATGCCCTTGATCACGAAGGCGCGGCTCAGTCCACGGGTGCGGTCCCGATTGACTTTAAACGAGTGCTGGGAGACCCGGGCGAGATCGGTGGTAACAGAGATCGACGGTGATCACTGTAACCAAGCTTAAACCTGCAAGCAGTGACAATCGAGAAAGGATCATCGCAGTCGGGCCTGTACAGATGGGTCCCGAGTCAGATATTATACCAAACTAGAAACGCGAGGGGTGAATCCCTGGGTGATCGGGACCCTCTATGGAGACGATTTGCGGACTCGTAAGTTGCAACGCCATGACTCTCTAGGAGCATTTAAAGTCATGGCGAGGCCGTACCTCTGCTACCCTGGGATCGATAAGCATCCATTAGGTCCGACTTTTCTTCACGGTATGCCAGACTAAGGCCGGAGCCCCTGAGAGACGCTTCTGGTACTTGACCTCTTTTGATCTCGCTGGGCCGGCTGGCCGCTGGGCAGTTGGGAAAGACGGGTATCCGGAAAGCGATGCTCACCGTGGACTGTGCTAGCCACCGGGGATGGGTGCCTAGCTTGAATAGCTTGGAAGGCGAGGAGGTCCAGGCGCAACTGGTGCAGTCTTTTGAGGTAATGGCCTGCTATCTGGACCACGATCGCTTACACTAGTCCTGCATGTCTGCATTTCTCACACTAGTAAGGTGGACCTGCAGGTCTCGCAGCAGGACGAGACACTGGAGGCGAATGAAACCATCCAAGAGTTCGGGCTTGAGTCTGAAGACTAAGATGGCAAACCACGCCGAATACGACTTGCCTATTGGCTCAGTTGTACCACAGGAGGCAGGTCGTCAGGGTAGGCAGTCTAGTAGCTTCTTGCATGCTGCAAATTTGTCCATGCCGGCAAGTAGGAAACACGGATACTCTTACGCACTAGTTGACAAAAGCTTCGGGAACCGAGTCCTTCAACTGGGGAAGGTTGACAGGTCACATTGAGTGCGATCGGAGTGAGAACCGATATTGGACCGCACGCACGATACCAGGATACGCACATGGATCCCTGCTACACGTGCTGGAGCTGATTTGAGGGATCGTGCACTGTCGTGATTTCTCCAGACGTTCGGCAGTGTCTATTCTGGGAATTGCGAATTGCGCCAAAGGTAACCATGATCATCAACGTGGCTTGAAATGGTAGTGATCAGCATCCAATTGAATGCTATATCTAAAGTGCACCTAAGGGCACACATTTCCAGGTTCTACTGGATAAGGAACCGTACAATGGAAAATGCCGTGTTATGGGCAACGCTAGGGAAGCGATAGATAGGTCGGATGAACTACTTCCTGGTTCGCATATGCGAACCAGGACCAGCCACTACCTAGTTGGAACTTTGCAACGATGAGCTGGCTTTTCCCGGACCGCAACGTTGGGGTAAAACGTTGAAAGCCTGGTACGGCGTTTTGAAAATTGATCTCGGCGACACTACGCACCTTGACCACGGAGGAAAGACAAAAAGAAGACAAAAAGACGACACGGCACGGGAGCTTGGCCTCGGTACGCTGCGGGATCTAATAACCGTCGCGCACTGTTGTCCGCAAATGCTCTCAGACCTTGAGAAGGCTTTGGTGGTGCCTAGGTAGTGTACTACAGTACGAGAGGGCTGGTGGCTGGCGGCCTAGCGCGACACTTGGAGTTGTGTGTGAGTGGGCTGGGTGGTGTACCGCACCATGTAACGGACCAGGTAACTGAGCATTTGAGCCCCTGACTTTCCGAGTGAGCCTGCCTGCACCAAGCCTGGCAAGCTTCCAAAGTCGTAGCAAGATGAAAAATGTTACGAACTGATCCGTTGGCCTCAACTGCCATCTAGTATATCAACCACATTGACGACACTGTGACACAATGGCGAAGATCTCGAGCGTCATTTGTTGTGCTAGTCTAGTACCCTGCTGTAGATCTAGTACCCTGATCGCCAGTACAGCGGAGTAGACATGTGGTCGGTCCGTCTGAAAGTTGAGCAGAAAACTGCACTGGTGAGTGCCAAAGAGGTGACGGACTGTTGCCAGGGTGGCTGGCTTAGTCTGCTCGAGACGGACGACCTGGCCCCGGGCCCATCGCGCGCATTCGGGTTTATCGTTGTGTTTGCTCGACATGGTTACCTTGGTGAGTTCCGAGTGCTGGGTGTGGTGGGATTTCGGTGTTTCCTCGTCTCGCCTCGACTGGTCCGTCTTGGTGGAAACCGCAACGATCTGGCCGATTCTGTGATGCACGCCCAAGTGATGCCATGCACACTTGGGGCGTGGCAACTTGGCACACGTGGAGCTGGGTAGAGGCCCAGGCTCTGGTAGAAATGTCGACATCATTGTCGCTTTCCAGGTTGGTTCAGGCTCCTCCGGCACGTCAGAAAGTCTCAGGACGGGACGACCGCCAAGTTGGACTGTGGGAGGAGCACTGGGCGGAGCTTTTGTTGGTGTTTTTGCCCGCCGCCAAGCTCCGAGGGCGGGGCGGCACGGGGTCTTCCATCTACCACAGTACAAAGAAAGGTACATCCTGGACCCCTGTAACCTTCCCTCTTCGCTTGGATTTCAGCCATCAAAGGCTCCTTCCATTTCCTCGCAAGCTGCTGCACCCCGTTGCAACTCAGGATGGATTCAGCGAGTGAGAAAAATGCCAGAGTATCATTCGCGCGGAGAAGAGAACCGAAAAGAGCGTCTGTTCCTCAGTCCTCGGTCCGTCCGTTCCTGCGTCAGAGCATGGATGCCGTGCAGTATCAGTTTTTAAGCGAGTTACGTGTCGTCAGACTCAGAATCGAATGAGCGAGAGCGGTGCCTTTCGAATATTTGGCCAAACGAGAAAAAGGTCAACAAGAAGTCAGGAGCTCACAGACACACACAACCGTGCAGCAAAGGGTTATTAGCCGCGAAAGTGTGACCACCACCACATGCAAGCCACTCTGCCACAGACTCCCGTCTGCCGTCTACACGTGGATCGAAGGGGATCTCGTCACAGTCTTCACTGCTGCAGGCATCATCCCGTCGGCGGGTTGCTGTTTTTGTCCGAGTTCGGCGTGGTTCTTGGCGATTCGATACCCGTTATTGTGGTAGTAACTAACTCCTCGAGCATTTATCTCCAAGATTGCTGTGCCCAAAGAAACATGCCATTTTCTCGACGACATCACGGATAATAATCGAGAATGGGGGAACTTATCATCGGGTCATGCACCAGCTTACCCACTCCTAACTGTTTCCGGACGAGCGAAAAAAGATAGCATCTCGCGATGTCAAGGATTGGTAATCTGGACAGCGCCTGAACCTGACGATTTCGGTTCGAATGCCTTGTCTCTGGCCTCTGCGGTGCAGGCTACAGAGGCACCGGAAATGAGCAACAGCAACCCTGCCATCAGTTGTTTAAAAGTTAAACGAGGGGTTCTCGAGCTTTCAGGAGGCAGCTTCCACGAGGCAGTGCTGGGTGTTTCGTCCAAGTCTTAACCCCCGGGTGACTGCTGAAGACTGAAGTAAGGGGTGAACTGGTGTTGAAAACCGCCGGTATGGAGTGTTTCAACAGGTCTGCTAGGCCCTGATATTCTTGACTATGGCACACGGTGCCCCGGAGGCACTATTATAGAGCTGTGAGAGTTACCTCCGATGGGGCAGCTTGCGGCCGTTGCGTGCTCTGTATCGTTTTCTCTGGATGTCTAGTGCTTGGCATTCCGGTGGCATCCGGAGTGGGCAGCCGGCACGGTTGGGAGCCTCATCCCAGCAGGGCCAGCACTTCGGACTCCACGTCTGCCTTTCAGGCTCAACGAAATCTTTCACATAACCACTAAAGTTCAGCCTAGTTGGCGATTTCCTACGAACGACCCCCCCGCCGTTAGTGGCTGGTTGGCTGGCTACTGCAGGCCAGAATGAGCGCATAACCTCCGCTAGAGGAAATCCGACTGACCGGGTCCCAGACCACCATTACTGCTACCATGCGTCTTCGCCACGTTTGTTCCTTGCAGCCAATGCAGCCAAACCCCGGAAAGAAATCCTCTTGCCTTCCTTTCCGTCACATTTACAAGGCTCAGCCAGGGTCGGCAAATAGTCCGTACCGCTAGCGAGTCTAGCCGCGTTTGATCTCAAGGAAGCTTTCTCAGAACTTCGCAAGTCCGTCAGTCTTCCTCGAGCGTGGGACAAGATTTCCATCTCGCCTTCGCCGAGGCCGACTTGTTGGATGCTTGCCTGGCTTGTTGGTCTAGCTAGTGCTAGTGTCACACTGTACGATATGGTGAGGACATAACTAATGCCACATACACGCCAAGTTCGCCAACGTCTGCTATCCGCCAAAGGACCCCCAGAGACTGCCCCTAGCCCCTAGCCCCTCGCCCCCTTGCCTTGGATGGCTTGATCAAGCGCTGGACGCGGATCCCGATGCCATCGTGACCCACATGCCACGAGTCTCGACAATCTAAACGTGGTAAAGTGCCCCCCGGCTTGGAGGATGAAGACGGCGGGCCCCTACTCGGGGATAGGATTCCGGCTCAAGTGAGCTCCTTCATAAATAGAAGTCCCTGGTAGACACTCGGGGAATTTCTCTCTCGTTTCGTTCTCCAGTCACAGTCACTCTTTTCTGTGTATTTCCTTGGCTCAGACATTCGTAGTCGAGATGTCGTCTTTCCTCCGAACTGCGGTCGCCGTGCTGGCTGCCGTAGCTCCCCTTGCGTCGGCCCAGACCTTGGTTGTGGACAACTCTACCGTTATAAGTCCGTGACCATCTCTCCTCTCCACACTCCGAGTTCCTCAGGGTCTCAGACTGCACATCACCGCTCGCTGTGTGTGTGGCTTGTGGAGCTGTCTTGTCGTTCCTCCACAGATTGACTTACAATTTAAACAGGCGCAACCGATGAGACTGTCGCGCCAGCAGCTGCGACGGTGCCCGAGACCTCAACCGACGCGAGTGTCCCGTACTTCGCGGCCGAGACCGTGCAGCTCACAGACGATGTCTTGGCAAATCTGACGGCATTGGACTTGTCCAACATCTCGTTGTTCAACTTTCCCGAGTCTGATGCGACTGCCAGCAAGCGCGGAGTCGCAAGCGGCTGCAAGACATTCCCGGGAGACCGTCTGTGGCCGATCCCATTAGTATGGACCGTCTTCGATCTGCTACTCGGAGGTGCTCTGGAGGCGGTGACGCCCATTGCGGCTCCTTGCTACAATGACCACCCGAAAGTCCGGAATGCGGCCAAGTGCTCCTTCATCACAAACAACTGGACCAACGACTCATACATGCAGTAAGTGGGATTGACTGAAAACCTTACTGCAGGGTTTGACCGATTGTACAACCGCTCACACCCCTGATAGTGCTGATGACCCTTCATCCATCATGTGGCCGCTGTACCAGGGACGTACTTGCATGCCCACGAGCGACCCGAGCGATTCGTGCACGCTTGGTGGCTTCCCGTCGTATGTCGTCAAGGCAACCAACGTGGCGCAGATCCAGCTGGCCGTCAACTTTGCTCGCAACGCAAACATCCGCCTTGTTGTCAAGAACACCGGCCACGATTTCAATGGCAAGTCTGCTGGTGCCGGTGCGCTCTCCATCTGGACCCACAACCTCAAGGACATCAAGTATGTTCCCAACTACAAGCAGGGTTCATACAAGGGCCCGGCTGTCAAGGCCGGCTCCGGCGTCCAGGCTTTCGAGCTCTACGACTTCGCCAACAAGAACGGTATCACCGTCGTCGGAGGCGAGGGCAAGACCGTTGGTGTGACTGGTGGCTACCTCCTTGGCGGAGGCCACTCGCCTCTCTCATCGCTGTACGGAATGGCTGCAGACCAGGTCCTGTCCATGGAAGTCGTCACCCCTGACGGACGTTTCGTCACTGCCAGCGACACGGCCAACACCGACCTCTTCTGGGCTCTCCGCGGCGGAGGTGGCAGCACATTCGGTGTCATCACGTCCGTTACCTTCAAGACCTACCCCAAGATGCAGGCTGCCGTTGCCACCTTCAGCTTTTCGACTGGTGCTAATGTCACCGAGGATACGTTCTGGGCCGGTGTCCGCGCTTACTTCGACTACTTCGTCTCGTACACCGACAAGGGTGCGTACGAGTACTTCCAGATCATCCAGCTCGGCCCCGGTGCCTATCTGTTCAACATGGCGCCCTTCTTCGCCCCCAACATGACCACGGCCCAGCTCCAGACGCTCATCACGCCGTGGCTCAACACGCTGTCGGGTCTCGGCATCCAGGTCACGCCGACGTACTTCGGCTACAACAACTTCTACGACGCCTGGAACAACCACTTCCCGCTCGAGACGGTCGGCTCGACCAACATCAAGACGGCCTCCCGGCTGTTCCCCAAGAGCAACTGGGCCGACCAGGCGACGCTGAACGCCACCTTCGCCGCCATCAAGTCGGTCGTGCTCGAGGGCTCGACGGTGCTCGCCTTCAACATCGCGGCGGCCAAGAACGGCGGCTCCAACAACGCCGTCAACCCGGCGTGGCGCAACACCTGCCTGCACGCCATCCAGGGCGTCTTCTGGGACGCGGCGGCCGACGTGCCCACCATCGTGGCGGCCAGCAAGAAGATGACGTTCGACTGGATGCAGCGGTGGCGCGACGTCAGCCCGGGCGCGGGCGCGTACATGAGCGAGGCCGACATCCTGGAGCCCGACTTCCAGCAGGCCTTCTACGGCAGCAACTACGACCGCCTGTACAGCCTCAAGCAGAAGTTCGACCCCACGGGGCTCTTCTACGCGCCTACCGGAGTCGGCAGCGAGGACTGGACCATCTCGGGCCAGGTTGATGGTTTGCCGACGCAGAACGGCAAGCTGTGCCGCGCCTGAGGGTGTGGGCTGGGGAAGCGCCACCACTGATGAGAAAGAAAAATAAGTAGACAACCACCGAATACGGGCGCCTCACGTCGCCGCCAATGCGAATTTATAGACCACAATCTTTTCAGCTGAGATGGACTCGTTTTCCTTCGAACAGCCAATCAATCACTTTAGCGTGCAATATAGAGTTTTTAGACCTTTACCTCGGGGCATCTGCATCGATTTTAACTGTGATTGAAGCCGAAGGCATTTACACTAGAAATAAGTCCAGAGTCCTGGAAACGGCATGGTGTATGCCAGGGAGTTGATTCGTTGCTTGCGGTCGCGGGCTCAAGTAATTCGAAACGCGGTTACCTTGTCTCAATAGTAGTAGCAGCTGTAGCAGATTTGTATAGCCAACTCCAGTGAACTGCCTGTGATCACGGATGCGGTTGGAATGAGTTGATCTGATTGAGGAGTTGTCGGTCCGGAAATGCTTCCATTGTGATGATGTCACGTGAGCCTGGGGTTTGGAGCAAAGTTCTAGACTAAACCTCTTCCGGGCAGGCGCACTCGAACCCGAGCAGCCAGTCCGCCAATCAATTGCACGGCCGGCGGACTTCGGCTCCACTGGTGACATGTGTTTCCAGGGTTTGGTCTGGCGATGAGAGCATGACGAAAACAGTGAAGCCATTCGAGCCATTGGATGGGATGCATGGAGCTGCTGGAGCCAAGAATAGTCAGTCCTGTTGCCCCTGATGCTCGGGCGGTGATGATGCAGCGCAAAGGGGAGAAATGCATACAACTTTGCCCAACCAGTTGACCTTGCCTTGCTTGCCTTTGACGGTCCAAAAGGGGCGGCATGACATGCAGCAAGTAGTTCAACCCAACCTCAGGGCATGCTCAGCCTCTTCGCGGCTGCTGGGAGCTTCGTGGAGGGTTGAGGTCACGCGTCAGCCCTTTCACCACCTCGCTGGTACTTCGTACTGGCATAGCATTGCCCTCCTGTACAAAATATCCAGTACTGGTGGAGCCACGAGTCAGCGTAAATCAAGTCGCACCCTACTGTCGAAGCACTTCCAAGGTCGCTATTGAGTGACAAATACTCCGGTCTGAAAGGTTTTCTCAATTACTATTCACTTTATTTCATGTTTTGAATGCTAAACCCAAGCTTCAATCTTCCATCTCACCACTTCCTTGTGATGTAGTGGGAGCTCTCGCCCTTGACAGTAATAGAGCCGGTACTTGCAGAGATACACTCTTACTCAGTTCGCTCTTTCTAAAGGTGGCCTCAGCGCCTTTTAGCTCGGCGCTAGCCAAATCCTGCGTCGGCCAGTAAGAAAAGCTCATCGTTCCAGACAAGGTCGACCAAAGCGTGTGAACCTTCCTCTCCTCGGATCTCACCCACATCGTAACCTAAAATCACACTCGCCTTCAGCCTTTCAACCATCAACGAACTCGTCCTGACCACAGCTCCGGTCCCCGTCTCATCTTTCCCTCTCATCTATCTTGGGTGATTGACGGTCAGGTTATTTTGCTTCGCCTACCATTCTAATCCTGGGCATCATCTATCCTGGGACCTCGGCTTCCCCCAAGGGATCCCTTCTTCCCTTCCACACATCACATCCATCTCAGCAATGTCTGAGGTGCAATCCAGACCTGCAGCCTCACGCGGCCGGGGCCCTGCCCGCGGCGGTCGTGGAGGCGGCTTCACATCGAGGGGAGGATCTCGCGTCGCAAACAAGGCTCCCAATGGCGACTCCCACCACGACGCCGAAGCCACTCTCGAGGACGAGGGAGAGATTGGCCAGCTCAAGCAGAAGTTTGGAACCAAGATCGGCCTAATCAAGGAAATGTTCCCTACCTGGTCTGACATTGATATTCTCTACGCCCTGCAGGAGGCTGACGGCGACGAGAATCTTGCCGTCACACGCATTGCCGACGGTACGTGACCACCCGTTCCCTTTTCGGCGCTTAGACAGCCTCGCCACCGCGAAGCTTTACACCGTTCAAGCGAACAGCGCATAGTTATCGCGCATTCCATCTTGGCTCTTTTGTGACCGTTACTGACTTGTCTCTGTAACAGGAACTGCCACTCAGTGGGGCGAAGTCTCGAAGCAGAAGAAGGTGCCCAAGACCAAGGCAAAGAGCGACTTGTTCACGACGACCAATGTCGATTCTGCCCCTAGAACTGGCCGAGGCGGACGGACCGGTCTTGACGGTGGCCGTGGTCGTGGCCGGGCCACTGAGCGCGGAGGGCGTGGTGGCGGTCGCGGCAAGGTTGTCCATGCCCCGACCAACGGAACCCGCTCCAACGAGACTCAACCACTTTCTATCCCCACCGAGGAGTCATCTGCATGGGAGACTCCCAGACCCGCCGACGACACTCCCACTGGATGGGGAGATTCCACCGAAACTCCTGCGCCTGCTGCCGAACCAACCCCTTCTGCTACTCCCGCCACCTCGACTCCCACCGCTACTCCCAAGTCAAACGTTAGCGCTCCAGCCGCCCCGAAGACCTGGGCCAGCATGTTGCGACAGGTAGTTGTTCCGAAGGCCGCCCCGAAGCCCAAGGAAGCCCCTGCCCCCAAACCTGCCGAACCCATCATCGAGCCATTGCCCCCCGCCGAACCCACCGCTACCGAACCCGAAGCTCAAATCGAGACACCTGCTACTCAAGAGCCATCTGTCGAGTCAATTGAGGAGCCTTCTACTGTCGATCACCCATCCGTCGTTGTACCAGAAATCGCTCTCCCACCCTCTAACGACAAGCTTACAGAGACAAACCTTGACCAGCTTGAGGATGAGTCGAATCCTCCACAGACCGAGACGGCTGCAAGCGAGGCTGCCGACTCATGGAACCCCCGCGGTGCCGATGTTAGCGCAACCGCTACACCACTTTCGGGCCCTCAGCACAAGCAGGAGGCATACAAGGCTGCTCCCAGCGGCTACGCAGCCTCCGCGCTCAAGGCGACAGAACGTGCTCCTCTCCGTACGCCAAGCTACCAACGACGCGTGCTTGACCAAGAAGAAGCAGTGCGGATGCCTGGCAACCGTGATCAGGTTGACCGCGCCGCTGTTCAGTTTGGCGCATTCAGTCTGAATGAGGACGAGGACGACATCGATGGCGACCGAGAGGAGCCCGAGACTCGCGCTCAACCCCCTGTCGATTCTCCCGTCACCCAACCGCGAGCCTCTTTGCCTCCTGTTCACCCTCCCGCATCTCTCCAAGATGCATACGCAGCGCAGAAGCCTGCTTCTAGCCTGGCGCCCTCTGGACCAGCTGGTACTGCTTCCCCTTTTGTCCCGCCGGTGACAGAGCTTCATACTAATTGGCTTCTAGCTTCAGCCATTGCCCCTCCCTCGCAACCCTCGGCAGCTTCACAGGGTGTGTCTCCACCACTCCCACACTCATTTTTCGCTGACAGACCACTAATTTCTGGCTTCCCACCTGCAGCACCGCTCGTTGGCCAGAACATTCAGCAATACGGGCGTTTCGGCCAGCCTGCGCCTCAAGAGCCTGCTGGTTTCGGTTCGCAGAAGCCTTACGATGCTTTCAGCCAACAGCAGCAACCAGCAGCTCCTCAGGCCCAGAACCAGTATGAAGGCAGTTTTGGGAGCCAGACTCAAGCGCCGCCTGCCCAGCCGCAGGCCCCGCAGTCCGCCCCTGGGTTCAGCTCTGCACCGAGCGACTACTCCTCTTATTACACGGCCGGCGCTCAGGACCGCAGCCAGTACAACAACTACTACAACCAGTTTGGCCCCCAACAAGGCACTCAGGGTCCCCCAGAAGGCCCATCATCTCAGCAACAGCAGTCGCAGCGCTCATACATGGGCGGTAACAACTACAACGCTCCCTCCAGCGACAACCTGAGCCAGTATCCTCAGAGCTCTGCCCACTCGCAGCGCTATGGTTCAGGCTCGGCTCTCGATAACAGCGGCAACACGACGCCCAACCCGTCTGCCGCCCAGGGCCCACCGTCGGCACAGAGCGGCCAGACGCAACCCCACAGCCAGCAGCCGCACGATTACCAGCAATACTCGCAGCACCCTTACTTCAACAGCCCATACTACGCTGCGTACATGAACCAGTACCAGGGATACAACCAGGGCGGCTACGGCGGAGTCTACGGCAAGGGCAGCCCTTACGGTCAGCCCGGATACGGAATGAACGCACAAGGCCCATATGCAGCCCACGGAACCTCCCCCGCCGGCGGCTTCGCGCAGTCCGCGCTCCACCGTGCCGACAGCGGCGGCGCGCCCGGACTGGGCGAGTACGGACGCGCACCCTCCACGCAGGCTGGCAGCCAGCCGGCTCTCGGCGGCAGCGGCTACGGCGGCGTGCACGACTCCTACAGCCGCGCGGCGCCCTACGGCTCGCAGGCCGGACAGTCGTACAACGCGGCCGGCTCGCAGCCGGGCAACCCCCCGGTCGACGACCTGAAGCAGTTCGGCGACGCCAAGGCCGGCGCGGGACCGAGCCCCTCGATGGGCCTCGCCGCACGTCCCGGATCGGCCGCCAACAACGCGCCTTCGCAGTCCGGCCTTCCCCCCGCACAGTCGGGCCAGCAGGGCGGGTTTGGAGCTGCATCGGGCTACGGCGGCTACCCGCTCAACGCGCAGGGACAGGGTCTCCACGGGGCTCAGGCTGGCGGGAGCGGATACGGCATGAGCGCCGGCGGGAACCAGGGCCACGGCAACAACCCTTACGGAGGGGGATATGGCGGTCAGGGAGGATTCGGCGGCAACTACTACGGCAACCAGCAGCAGCAGCGCGGCTGGGGTGGCAACTACCACTGAAGCAAGAGACCACCAATCTTGGTTGAAGTGCCGTGATTTTCTTTTTTTTGCAACGATAAGGGAAATGTTGCAAAGGGCTGAGTGGAAGGGAAGAAAGGGTTCGGAAAGGTTCACCCCTGAGATCGCGTGGTGGCGTTTGTACGATTCTCTCCTGATTTTTTGAAACGAAAAGAAGAAAAAATGAACTTTCGAACAAGGCCAAATCAGGGGTGGACTTGTGTGTGTGTTTTTATATTTCCTATACTTGGGCATCATCTCTCTCTCTCTCGTTTTTTTTGGTCTCGTGGACATTGAAGCTAGAGACCGGAATTCAAATGGCGACGCCCCGAGGGGTGTCCTGCATTTCTCTGCTCCATTCGTTTTACTCTCGCGGGTTTTTTTACTAGTGGCGAGACTGATGCTACGCGTGGCTTTTACGAAAGGCATGAATCTCTTGGTCTGTCGGTGATCTTTTTGCTAATGGCAGTGTTTCCCGTCGTTCCTTTTGGTGACGGACAGTCACTCAGCGTTCCATTCCGAGGAGGTCCTTTATCCCGGACACGGCAAAAGTTCTTCCTGGTGGTGGTTTCTTGGGAGATTGACCATACGAGAGTCGATTTTGAATGCTATGTTCGGTTCCGCGGAATGCGTGCTAGTTATTCAGACAGGTAGTTATACAGTCTAAGTGAAAAGGTTAAAGGTTGCCTTGGTGTCTTGTGTGATGTTGTCGCTATCTGTATCTGTAGATAATGTGCTGATCCCAAACCGAGCGGACGTCGACTGCCGGATCGGGACGGACGAACCTCGGACCATTTCGCCGCGGTGACGGCGGAAGCGGAGAGAGGATGAATTGGTGGCCGGGTGACTGCAGGAAGGATTCGGACCCCGCGGTGGCGGTGTGATCCTTCTGTGAATATGTGTGTATATGTATGTATTATGAGACGTTCATATTCTAGGTAATTAACTGGGCAAGCTTCGTGTCGAGTACCCGAGCACCACCAACAACAGCAATCACGATGAGCCGTAACCACCCCGAGCTGATAATCGGCAGCGGCACAATCGGCCTCGCCCAGGGCGACTTCAGCACGGCCGAGTCCGTCGCGCAACTAGTCGACACGCTCCGGGCCGTCGGCATCAACCGCATCGACGTCAGCTCCCGCCACCCTCCCGGCAGCGACTTTCTCGCCGAGAAGCTCTTTGGGGCAGCCGGCGTGGCGGACAAGGGCTTCGCGGTGGATGTCAAGAGCCACATCGTGCAGCTCGACCCGCGGGGGAGCATGCGGCGGGAGGGGGTGCGCGGGAGCGTCGAGGGTAGCTTGGGGAGGCTGGGGCTGAAGAAGGCGAATGTGTTTTGGTGCTATGCGCCCGACGAGGCGACGCCGGTTGAGGAGCAGGCTGCCGCTGTTGATGAGATGTACCGGGAGGGTGCGTTTGAGAAGGTCTGTTCTATACCATTCTTGACAGTGGAAACAAGTCGTGAACTGATAGAGGAAAACAACATGCAGTTCGGCGTGTCGAATTTCCCGCCGGACCTGGTCGAGAAATGGGTCGCCGTGTCCGAGGAGAAGGGCTACGTGAAGCCTACGGCCTACCAGGGGATCTACAACCTGATCTCGCGCGACGCCGAGACGGCGCTGCTGCCGCTTCTCCGTCGGCACGGCATGGCCTTCAACGCCTACAGCCCGCTCGCCGCCGGGTTCCTGACGGGTAAGGCGACCGCGGGCCAGGTGGAGGGCACGCGGTTCGACGCGGCGCACCCGCTCAGCGGGTATATCCGCGCCAAGTACGACAAGCCGGTGTACCACGAGGCTATAGGGAGACTGTTGGCCGTGCTGCGGCCGGAGGACATCTCGCCGACCGAGGCGGCGTTGCGCTGGATATGTTACCACTCGGCACTGGGTGAGAAGGACGGTGTTATCCTCGGTGCGTCTAGGTTGGAGCAGGTGAAGCAGAACGCCGAGCACGTCAAGAAGGGGCCACTGCCTGAAGCAGTGGTCAAGGAAATTGAAGAGGTGTGGAAGGCATTGGCGCAGTAGCCTTGCCTCATAGCAGTGTTGTATCTGTCTCATAGCTTGAAGTCTGCGTTGGTCTTCTCCCAGCCGCTCGGCGTCTCCTCCATCGCGGCTACCCTCTCCGCAAGCTGCATCTTCCAGGTCCTCGACCTCTCGGTGCAAAGCTCGTACATCATGCTGAGATTGACGAGCAGCGTATGAGAAGCGCACCCGGCGTCCACCAGGCTCTCGAGGAGGGCTCTGCCCTGTCCTGTCGTTAGCTGTGCCATCTCTACCGCGTAAAAACACAGACTTACCTCCTTCATCCTCCCAACATAAAGTAAACAAACCGCCATATTAACCCCAACCATCTCATCCTCCATCCCCTCCTCCCGCAGTCCCCTCCACATCTCCAACGCACCCGCATACTCCCCATCCGCCATCGCACAAAGCGCCTCGACCACCAGCCCGCCCTTCTTCCCGGGCAACCCCTCCGCACAAACCCGCGCAGCATCCGCATCCCCCAACTGCAACCACAGCAGCGCCTTAGCGACCCCCAACCGCCCATCCCCCCGATCCTTCAACCCACCCAACAGCTGCGCCGCGCCCCTCAAATCATCCATCTCCACCAGCGCGCCCGCGACCCTGACGCCAAGCTCGTCGAGCCGCTCCCGCCACAGCTCCGTGCCGGAGTGGTCGCCCTTCTCCCCCGCGGAAGCCAGCGCGGCGCGCGCCTCGCGCGCCAGGTCGTAGTAGCTCATCACCGCGCGGCGCTGGTCGCCGTAGCCGAGGGCGCGGAGGCGCACGACGAGCACGCGCAGGGGCCAGGGGAGGGCGGTGGCGTCGGAGTCGTCGAGGAGGTCGGGCGGGAGGGAGCGGACTTCTTGGGCCGCGAGGGCGGTGTTGTCTGTCAGGGTCAGGCAGGCGAGGCGGACGTGCAGGAGGGAGAAGATCTGTGCCGGGTCTGGGGGAGAGACAGAAGAGGAGGAGAGGATGAGGGCCTGGGCGGCGGCGGCGGCGGCGGCGCGGTAGTGGCCTTTTGCTAGGAGGGCGGGGATGGGGACCTCGGGCCCCGGTTGCTTGGGGGAGTTGCGGAAGGGTGGGGGGATGGAGGTTGTTGGGAGGGGGTGGTAGATTTCTAGGCGGAGAAGGTGGGTGAGGTCTGCTAGTTGTTGTTGTTGGCGGCGGGGCTGGGCTAGTGACCGTGGCGGGAAGGGGGAGGAGGCGGCTGAGCGGATGAGGGGGGAGGCTGGGGGGTGAGGGTGAGTTAGGCGGGAGGGGGTTGCTGGAGATAGGAGTGGTGGGGCGCTGTTGATGTTTAGATGGTCTGTACGACAGAGTGGTATGAAGGCCGGAGCACTCACTCATCGGCGTCGAGAGGCCCTTTAGTAGAGGACCTCGGCCGTGTTGCTGTCGGCTAGTCAGTAAACATTCCACATGATGCCGAGCATGAGACGCTTAAAGTCACCTCTGACGCCTGATCGAGTGCGGGAGTGGCCCTGCGGATTATCCATGGTTGTGGCCGTGCAAAGATAAGAGCCAAGATGGCTTGGTCGATATCAGATGAGATAAGCTATGTATAGACGAGTACCCGGATGCTTGTGTTAAGGTGCGTCTCTTTGGTGATGTGAGGTGGTTGTCCAAGGTGAGGTCGGTAGATACCTGGTACTTCCAGGTGTGCGGTGAGAATATGTGGGTCACAGTCTGGCAGTCGCTTGGCGGATGTCTGCAGCTGGCATAATTTAAATTACAGTACGAAGTACCTCTAATCTACATGGTACCGCGCCTTCTTCGACTTCCCAACCCGTGGGATTCAGAATCAGATCTACCTCTACATCTACCACAATTCTCGCACGTCTCGTCGCTACACTGCATTTCCATCTTGTCGATCCCGCCGGTCCCGGCGACCTCGGCACTCCACTCAACCTCAGTAGTAGCCATGCTGTCCAGCCTGAACAACCTCTGGCTGGCTCTGCTTTCAACCCGCGATGCACTCTGGGATCGTGTTCCTGCCAGTCTTTCGAGGTCGGCCAAATCCCCGCCGTCATCTTCGTCTCTGTCAAGCGGCTGGCCTATGGTGCGTTTCGGGGAGTCGAAGCCAAAACATTGCTCCCAAGTGACTGAGCTCGAGAACCTAGTCTCACTCTGTCCAGAGCGAGCACTGCGATGCCGCCTTCGACTGTGTATACAGGGCCGACTTTCGCATGCGGCCGTCGTCTTTGCAATTTGTGCAAGCAACTCTGCTATCTTCATTTCGATGTGGAGCTTAATCATGAAGAAGAGGGCGTGGAACTGGATATATCTGAGGAGCCAAGTCAGTCAACAGCCTGCGAACTCAGGAACGGACCGAGTGGTTGACCTACTCCAAGTCATTGGGGAGTGACATGACACCAATGATAACCGCATCGAGAGAGACCGATAAGGCAACCATGGCAACATTGAACTTGAACAACGCATTGTACTTTGTGAGTCCGCTGGAGATCAGCTCTGACCTGATCAGCCACATGAAGTAGCCGTTGAGGCCGAGCTCCAACGCCAGGAAGATGACCTTCTCGGCCCGATCCCAGATCTCGTTGGCTCGCACTATCGTGGGGCTGGCGTTCAAATGCGCCGGGATCCAGACGCAGAAGACGCTGACGTTGATGATGCCGATCAACAGGGCGACCATCCATTTGAGCCTAGTGGCTCTTGCAGGGTTGAACATGATTAGGGACACTCTGTTGATGACGATCTGTGTGATGCATTGCACATTGAGCGTCCAGAGTATCACTACGGAGACCAAGACGTTAGCTATCAGCTTGAACCGAGGTAGGGTGAGGTTCTCATACTCATCCCGAAGAAATACCCGAAACTAAAGGGTTCACAGTTAGTGGGCTCATCCACCAAGACGGTCCACCAAGACGGCTGAAGACGGTGCGGCTTACCAAGGAGGGGTTCTCTTCTCCAAGAACATCCAGCTCATGAGAGACACTGAAAGACACGACGTCCATTCGAGCCAGACCATGACAATGTACGCATTGACCTTGCCTGACCGGTGCCAGCACAAGTATGTCTGCTTGCAGGCCTTGATACACGTGAAGGCGGCACATGCGCCTGTACTGCCGAGGAGCAGCGTCGCAACGTCCGGCGCCATCGTCGCCCCTTTTCTCCAGGCCACGGCGGAATCGACTCTTGGAAGAAGTTGTGCCGAGAAAGTCGATCCCGGTTGATGGTATGTCAAGACCAGCTGTCAACTGTCATGTCTGGTCTTCACGCTCTGATATAGGTGAGCTTGATTTGACGATCGCCAGAATCAGATCGAGGCAATACCGATCGCAGCATGCGCTACGGTGAGGAAGGAGTTGGACGACAGGATGCGGACTGAATTCCAAAATAAAGTTCGAACATCAAAGAAGATGTCGAGGTGCGGTCTGAAGTCCAAAATAAAGTTCGAACATCAAGAGCAGATATCAGCGGCTCGGACCCACGTGGTCGACGTGTCACCTACCTACCTCAGCCTTACCAGAACCAAAGGGGACCTTCAACTCATGCTGCCAACCCTGCCAGTCCGTCCTCTTACGCAACTTCACGTCACAGACGGAGCCGCTCCGGACGTCAGGAGGTGCGCTCGAATCGCGTCGCAGCCTCGACCACCATCTCTTGTTTCGATCTGCTCCACTACTCGACCGGATAGACTCTAATTAGAGTTCTCGCTAGCAAGCTCGAGACACGTGGCTGCGGAGTCGGAGCTTCGAGAAGCTAGGACATGCTGCTCCCAGAATTTACTTCGGTCGTTGTCATAACCAATCATTAACGAGAGTGCTCCGATGAGAGAGATATGTACAAGAAAACAGCCATCATCGACCCTCCCCCTCTCTCTCCGAGATGCCGACGTTGCACCCTGTGCCAGTCATGGTGAACGAGTGTCCAGAACGAGTATGCAAAATAACTATAGACAGCAGAAGAGAAGACAACAAGAAGACAAGGGGTGGAAGGAGGGACACCCCAAGGAAATCGAATATGTGCACACCCGGCCCCTTCCCCGACACCACGCACTCAAGCGTCACTCAAGCGTCACTCAAGCACCCTACTGGCACTGAGACCACCAGTCGGACCCATAGTGACACGTGTAAGGGGGGGCACACTGTGTCGAGCCAGTGTAGCCCGTCCCTCCGCACTGCCCCCACTGCGGGACGAGGCTGCCGGTCGGGGTAGGGGTGGCAGTCGTCCTCGTGACGGTCGCCAGGGTGGTCGTCGTCGGCTTGGCGGTGGTGGTCGTCGCGGGGGGGCTGCTGCTGCCGCCCAGGGCCGACACGACGGAGGCCAGGTAGCCCGAGTTGACGTACAGCTGGGACATGTCCCACATCATGACGCCGCCGAAGCTGGAGAAGGTCTTGGAGTAGGCGATGACGGACGAGAGCTGCGAGCCCGTCACGTAGCCGCTGCCGGCGGCGGAGCCGCTGGCCGGGATGCCGAGGAGGAGCTTGACGGCCTTGTTCTTGCTCACCGTCTTTGCCCACTTTTGCATAGAAGACCCAGTCAGTTTAATTGGTCTCCCTTTTTTATTTACGGCACAAGGGGAGCTGAGAAAGACTTACGTTGTCCCAGACGTCGAAGTTGAAGGCGTTCTGGGTCGTGGTGCCGGGCGTGTAGTTGTTGACGCCGCACCAGTTGTTGTAGAACTGGATCGAGATGAAGTCGAACGAGACGGCGCCGTTGAGCATGTCGTTGTCGGCGGCGTCGGGGAAGACGCACTGCGGCGCGGCCGAGAGGTAGAACTTCTTGCCGCCGGCGGCCGTGGCGGCGTCCATGTTGGTGCGGAGCTGATTGGCGAAGGGGGCCATGTTCTGCGTGCTGGTTTCGAAGTCGAAATCGAAGCCTATACAAGGGCCATTAGTATATGCTTCGTGTTTAAAGACAAGGTTTCTTTACCATCAACGACGGCGGTGCCGAATGGGCGATTGACGCTGCTGCCGCTCTGCTGGGGGCCGAACATTGCCCAGATGGTGTTGGCCCAGGTCGTGGCCACCGAGGAGGAGGAGAAGCCGCCTTCGGTGTAGGTGGCGCCTCCGATGGAGATGAGGATGGTCTTGCCGTACGTGGACTGGCAGGTCTTGATATCGGCCCTGGGGTGGAGGTCAGTATTCGCTGTGTCTCTGGTGGGGGGATCTCAAATTCTTACTCAATCTGCGGGCAGCTTAGCAGGCTTGTGCCAGGGAAGGTTGTGCATTGGTCGCTGGCACTGGCGAAGTTGACTGTTGTCGGATTGACAATGACGTTGAGGAAGGCCAAGGGGATGATCTATTCGGATGTAAGTCCCTTCCGTCCGTCTCTCACACGGTCTTAGCCAGACTACGTACATCAATATCCGCATCTGGAGGTCCATGTCAGCACATATTATCCCGGCTTTGAGATAGGAGGTCAACAACATACTGGCGCAATAGGTCGAAAGCCGCTGCTGAGAGCCGGCCTGGTTGGCAGAGTTCTGGCCCCAGTACACGGCGATATTGTCAGAGGCCCCCGAGTTGAATCCTGCCCGGACGTGTGGGACTACGGAGGCCAAGCCGGCCAAGGCTACGAAGCCCTTGGAGAACATGATGAAAGTTGGTGTCGAAGGAGTGACAGTGAATGAATGACTGTTAAAGAACGAGAGAAAGAGATGGCGACTGCCGAAGATCCGGACCTACCTGTGATGGCTTCTTGGGGCGATGACTTCCAAGACTTCATTGCTCAGGGCGGCCATCGAGACAGGTATATATATCTATACCAGAGCAAGCAAGTCCCGGATGCCGCGCGCCCTGGAGGCTCACCCTTGGGAAGTCCCACCGCACGTGCGGGCCGGCGGCTTGCGACGTTGCTCGCGACTGACTATGCGGGATGCTCAGGTGGCGCACTGGTGTCTGGTGCAGTCGTTGGCGAGCGCGGTGGTAACCCAGGTGGTTGGGTGGGAGTGCAGGGTCGCGATAGTTACGTGACCTCTTCGCGAAGGTGAGTGGGCAGAGGCCCTAGAGGGACAATCTACACCAATCTTTTACAACCAGGTAGCTGGGTCCAGGAGGCGGCCTGTGACGTCGAAGAAAAGTCTAGAGTCCCATGCCTAGCGGCGTGATGGAATTTGCAGCAATCTCCGTCGGGAGGCGGGCAGGGCGGGGTGCTCTGGTGGTGCGAAGTCTGAGACAGCTGGAGCTGCCGCGCAATCAACATACCTGGCGATGGCGTCTGGAAGTCTAGACTCTACACGTGTAGACGGCATCTCACAGTGCCGAGCGTCCAAACTCGTGGAATTGTCCACGCAAGCGCACATGGCAGTCCAGACGTGCCGTGGGGATCATGAGCTTGACTTTCTGATGAGATTTCCGTCTGATTCCAGCAAAAGGAATCTTCAAAGCACCAGTACCAGCATCGTCAAGGTCATGACAATGGACACGGCAGATATCAAGCAATACCCACGCCCTGAAGAGCCTCCTCCCGGCGCTAAATCACATCGAGCCTTATGTCAATTTCGGTCAAATCTTGTGCAGTGGTGCATTGTCGCAGGATTGGAGGCTGCCTGTTGAACCCCTTGCAGGCCCAACTTCCCCTCCTGGACTAGAGCACCAATTCCGACCAATGGCGCCCCATAACCGGCATGCCATCCACTCAACTGAACGGAACAGCCCTGTAAAAAAGCACGTGCTGTGTCCTGGTTACCCCTGAGTGCCTGCTTCAAGTCGCACAGATCAGATCTGAAGATGTCAGTTCCCACTGCACTACAACATGGCACGCGCCCAGGCGCCATCGGCGGCAACATCGCACCGTGCCGAACAACCACTTCATAGAGGGGTTTCTGCTGCATGGACATGCTGGGCGCTCTTATCGCAGCTGCTTGCACCGATAACCGGTCGGACGCCATTCTGGTTCTGGCGATGAATGCACCGCTACGGCCTGCAAAGGGAACCCGTGGCCTGCGCGTGTCGTAACGTTACAAAGTTCGTCGATCGCAGGTGTGGTTGATTGAGCAGCAACACCACATCCATTGCCCCCTTATAGTGCAGCAGG
This sequence comes from Coniochaeta ligniaria NRRL 30616, assembly GCA_001879275.1. Classification (NCBI taxonomy): domain Eukaryota; kingdom Fungi; phylum Ascomycota; class Sordariomycetes; order Coniochaetales; family Coniochaetaceae; genus Coniochaeta; species Coniochaeta ligniaria. The sequence goes on along the minus strand of KV875095.1, from coordinate 723,891 downwards.
ATGGCGGTTAGACTGCCTCTATCAGGAGACTGCAGTAAGGTGCCCGTCGTGCAAAAGATAGGCCAAGGTACTGACCTTGGACAGGAAGATATCTCGTAAGAGTATAGTCTCCTTGCATCCGTAATCTGTCTTGGCCGACTGCGAAGTGAGCTGATCGTCATCTACCTACATGGTGTGTATATGCTTCGATACAAACCCCGGTTGTGATTACAAGATTGACTAAAGCATACTTTCAGTATTTGATGAGGAGCGATGATAATTATCGTCGCTTTGTACATACATTCCTCAAGACGACATATTGCTCCTCACGATGTCAACCCGGGTCGGAGGTGTCGCTAGGGCCCAGCCAGCCTCACCGACTTATCCGCCCACAGTCGGGCAACCAGCAACGTGGTGCTAACATAGGAGTCCTGTTTTAGGATGCCGTATGTGGTAATGGTAACCGTCCAAGGCTGTTCCTAATCGTGAAGTTCTAGTAGATGGTCACTGTGCTCCATGACTATCTCGAAGTGGACCTAAGGGCGCAACCACTCACACTGAGAGACACTTCACGATATCAGAAACTACCTCCACGTTTCACTGGATCGATGGTTGTTGTAGGTATGTCGTATCCACACACCATTTCTAACTGAAGGCAAGCATGTAACAGTTACCGTGACGATACGGAAAGAGCCTAGGCAGATAGTACGCTTTGGCTAGCCGACTGTTTGTACGAGATATGGATGATCCAAGCCGGCTTCTCAATGGCCAACACAGGCTGTCGTCACTGATTCTGAAAGATGAAAGTGTAGCGGAGTTCAAGTACGTAGGGCGGAGTGGATGTAGCGTGGAAGTTCTCAGAAGGAGGGGGGGGGGGGTTTATAGTTGCTCAAAAGTGGATTATCTCAGTGTCGACGACAACATGGGGGAGGAAGGGCTGAGGTGGAGAGGAGGAAGGAGAGACCGGTTCTTGTATTCAGGTTCGAACCTGCCGTTCATGAGTACCGTACCTTCCAGGTTATTTGATGTGCAATGAACCTTCCTCCTTGCCGCGGGGAAACAATGAGGTAGCCAGGAGACGACAAGAAACGCGGTCTCTTCACCTACAATTCCTTCGAAAGATATCTCATGAATAGCAGGTGATCAGAGTTAGGGCAGCAAGCGATAGATACCTTATCTTGTCCAATTTATCTCTACGGCATTTACTTAGTCTGTCATTTCGTTTGGACTATAACCTGACTACTTTAGTAGGTGCTCGACTTCTAGCACCTAGTCCTATTTAGCTGATAATGGAATACGAAATCATTGGAGTAGGTAATATAGATATTTGGACACGTTGATGTGCTTTTAACCAATGATAAGGTAGCTATCATTTCACTCTGCCAGGAGATTCGACAACTCAAACAGCTACACGTGTACCAGCTGCCTTATGCTGTTGTACTAAGCGGTCCCCACATTGACACATACTGTTCTACACTAACCCTTCAATTGTCAACTCGACGCCAAGCCATCGACAAGCTTCGAAGCATTGACGACGTCATGAGTCCCGAACAAGAGATCCACGACGACCAGAACACATCATCTCGATATCCCGCCGGAATCCCAGGAAAGTTCGACAAAGACGGCAATGTGCAACCGTTTCCGGGCAACACCATCGTCTGCCACCTCTCCCAGTCCAGCGAGCTCTACGCCTCGCTGCTAGGACTCTACGAGAAGCTGCGCACGGGTCCTCACTCGCACCTCTACACCCTCCTCCCTCCGCCCAGCTGGCACATGACCGTCTTCGAAGGCGTCTGCGACCAGGTCCGCAAACCCGGCTACTGGCCTTCCGACCTGCCCCCGGACGCCCCGCTGGCGGACTGCACCGCGCACTTTGCGGAAAAGCTGTCCACCTTCGATTTGGGCTTTGATCCACCGCCCTACCGCATGTGCGTCCGAGGCATCGATCCGCTCGAGATCGGTCTGGGCCTGCATCTCGAGTTCCGGGATGCCGGGGAGGAGACTCGGTTCAGGGCCCTACGCGATCGGATCTCTGAGACGCTCAGCCTTCGACATCCGGGTCATGAGTCTTACGGGTTGCACTTGAGTCTCGCGTATCTGCTGAGACATCTGACGGACGATCAGAAGGCTGAGATATCGAAGCTGGTTCTTGATCACCTTGCGGGTTCCCCGGTTGAGTTTGAGCTTGGAGCACCGGAGTTCTGCACGTTTGAAAATATGTTTGCGTTCAAGCGGTTGTTTTATCTTGGAATTCAGGGATTGTGAACCTTTTCCATGATGCCTAACAGTCAAGAAGGGTCGAGGTTGCGTCACTTGAAACCTGGAGGTAGGAACATGTGCAATGAACCGAAGGCATATCAGTTATTGCTTCAGTTCCCCCCCCCCTCGAGAGTCCTCGATATATTTAAATAGACGATTCGATCGATCATCCTGTCCGTTACATCTGGAGCTGTGATGTCGGCCCGGTGCCCCCGTAGCCCGTCGCCTCATGCTATTGCGCATGCGAGGTTCGGGATGTGGGAGGAATGTCACGAATGTGGCGACAACATCGTCTCCGCCTGACAAGCGAAGGTCTGGACCGCTCACGCATTAAGACAAAGATCATGGAGTTATACGGCTAATTTACGCCAGACCTTGCATACATGTTCAGCCGGAGAAACCTGGTCCGCGCAAGCCTGTTAACACGTAATCTACGTTGTGGTAAATGTTTCAGTTTGGGGGCCGGTCGAGTTGTGTGATGATGCCCTATGCCTGTTGCAGATCATGGCATGGCTACCCAAAGCACTGGAAGGCCTCTCTCTAGACATGAAGAAACCCGCAACTCTCTCATCCATCAGCGTCAGACCATCGTCTTCACCGAGTAGCCATGGGCTACTGATAGTCGTAAAACAGCTTTGGTCACACGTTCTGAATAACCGCGAGGTCTCTCTTCTCTCTGAAGACAGACCGTGACGGGTGATTCTTAAGTAGATGGAAGTCTAGACCACGTTCTACAGGCTTCCCAGCTGTTCGATGATCGACCAGGGATCAACATACCATTGGTTTACCCCGGATTTCAACGTCCCAGAAAATGTTACCTCGATTAGAGTCGATTAGAGTCGATTAGAGTCGATTAGAGTTGCATTCACTTTACTAGATCCTGGAAGGTTACAGAACTGTGCGGCAAAATGCCAAGACCAATATATATCCATGAGAATATGTGTCACGGCGTAGAGTTGACAACACCACATCGAAATGAAGACGGCATGAAAGTTAGGCAAAACGCCAAGAGATCCAATGACGGCATACCGGGTCAATGGTACCTGATCGTCATGAAGATAGATGTTGTCGCGATTCATCTATTTCTTGCATTCTATGCGTCGCTCTTGTCTTCCTAAGAATAGGGGATGATGAAGCTGTCATGACTGTGTTGTTCTTTGCTCTATCCTTGTCTCTCCAGTCGAGCATGCATGTATGTACTAGATAGGAACATGATCATCATCTTCCGAGATCTTTCTAGATCCTACCTATCTTCCGGAGTGACGACTCGGAGCTGTAATCAAAACCCTGCTTCAGACCCGAGTGTCGTTTTAATTATAACCCCCTTTTCTCTGAGAACATACGCACTGTCACCTAACCGAGGTCGCTTGTGGTTAGATCAACCTATCTTCCGGCGTTCGCCATTACAACGTGGCGCAAACGACATGGGACGCTTGGATGAATGCCTTTTGGTTGCAGGTGACTACAGTCGTCAGTCAGTAAAATGGCATTATCCGAGGATTTTATGACACCTTACGGGCGACTATCAGGCCTCAGAGCACCGATCCAAAGTATATAAAGCCCCCCCAGTGGCCCTCAGCAGACTTGGCATCATCTGGTGTAGTCACAGAAAATCAGACACCCAAAGAGCAACCTCCACTGACTATAGTCACCAAAACATGGCACGCATCTTCGTGACTCTCTTGGCAGCTCTTGCTATCCAGCAAGGCCTGGCCGCACCGGTCTCAAGCTCTTCTGTTGCTCCTCAGCCACCGCCACCCACCCACTCTACCCGCCCTCATCCAACCTTCACTGAAACTCACTCTCGCGGGCCGAGGCCAACCGGACACCCAACGGGTACTCACTCACGGACACCACGTCCAAGCCACACCGGAACCCCGAAACCCCCGGGACACACCACCCCAACGGCAACCTTCACCCTCCTACCGGGGCCCACCGACGACGCGGTCGTCGTCGGACGTCAGGTAGATACCTCGTCCGTCAAGCCTACCCTTCCAACCCCGCCGCCCCGACCGACAGCCACCCGATCACACGCCAGCCGACCCCCGCGTCCTACAGGCACCGGCCGTCCCCGGCCCACCGGCACCGGCCGTCCCCGCCCGACCAGGACCGGCCTTCCGCCTCGTCCAACCGGTACCGGCGTCCCGCCACGACCGACTCGCACTGGACTCCCGCCTCGTCCGACGGGCACCCGTGTGCCGCCTACCCATACTCGGGCTTCTCGCACGCGGCCCACTGTAGCTCCGACGGGACTGCCTACCGGTACTCCGCCTTCTGGTCCGCAGCCGACTGGGTCTGGTTATGAAGAGTGAAGACTTGTGAAGGGATCCTGAACAGAGTTTGTGTTGTGGAAGGTGTTGTGGGAGGACTTTGCTGGTGTTGGATAACTGGACAGGACTAAGAGAGTATCTTAGATGCTGTGCTGAATGTGTACTTCTTTGTGCGAAAGGATGCGATATAAAAATATCTTGTACACTTATACTAGGTACTTGTCATGATTAGTATCTGTATCTCGTACAAAACCCTATGACGATTTTGAATCAAAGAAGCTTGAGATAGTCCCAGGGTCATGGATTAGCAAAGGAGTCGGTATAAATGCCTTGAGAACACATATAATCGAGCTGTTTAGACCTTCAAGCTAGCTACTAAACTTCTCAAGATCGAAATCCAGTGTGGATGAATGAGAGATATCAACAAACGAGAGTAAGTCCTTGTTATGAAGATAACTTGTTCTCTGAACAGAAACTAATGGCGGGCGAGGTCAGATCATATACACACTGGTTGAGGTGGAGATCGGAAAGGGGTGAGAAGGGAATCCTAAGGGAGGTTTAGAAATTGATTCACACTAAGGATCGGTCCTGGTCTAGGAACTTGTAGAGAGCCACACATTCAGATAAGAGTGCAGTCTCGTCTCGCCTCACAGCTTACGGTTGCAGACCTTAGACTTTGAAGCTCCGATAAGGATCTACTCTCATTTGTCCGCACCTGTTAATGCTGGACTGTGGAGTGACGAGAAAGGCAATCATATCCGCTAGTTGCATTACTTGCCTCTCACCGGCAGCTTTATAGCAAAGAGCCCAAGGTTCACTTATTCGTCTAATCCTTCCTCGTTCGGCAGACTGTGCCTTCCATAAAGGGAGGTGCGGCAGTTTCTGACCCGAGATCCTAATTATGGGCCATGTTAAACCCGCGAGTTCCCCTTTACCCGCGCATGTAGGCCGGTTGTCCTTCCTATTCTGAAGATGCCACCACGTCACTTGCCTTGATATGGCTCCTGCAATGCAAGAGACAAAGGTCTGTTGGTACTTGGTTTGGATCCTGCCTCGGTCCTACTGCCCATGGTGTATGGGACGGGCCGGACGGCAAGGGAACCCGGTCCTTTTTATCAGAAAGGTGCCCATGAATAATTATGTTGGTCTTTAAGTGTCGCATATCGCACTTGAGGTTCTCGGAATAATTTTACGTCCTTTTAACCTTTCTCTCCACATTCTAGCGCCCGTTCAGGGTGATCTCAGCGCTGCATTAGCTCCCGCCGCCCCTCATCGTGGCGTCTTGAAGCGCTATGGCAAGCCCCACCGAATCAGCCCAGGTCACACCAAAGGCCACATCAACCTCCCCCAAACCCCCATCACATCATGAAGACGAAGCGATAGTCGGCGACCAAGGAGAACCCAGTCCGATCGAGGCTCACGTCGGTCCTGGTGAGGAAGACGAGTTCATCGCTGAAGGATGGGACCTCGGGTCGACTGCCTCGACGTCGGTGACGTCCAGCGTGTACGCGCACACCTTCCAGAACGGAAGGAGGTACCATGCATACAAGCACGGCAGATATCCCATTCCGAATGACGATCTGGAACAGAATCGCGAGGACATGAAGCATGCCCTCATGCTGGAGCTGACCGATGGCAAGCTGTTCTACGCACCCATCGGTGAAAATGCTCAGAAGATTCTCGACGTCGGCACAGGTACCGGTACGAAGCCCCTGAGCTGTTCGAAGAGATCCTCGCGGCTTGGCCTCTGACACTGATTACGGGACAGGTATCTGGGCTATCGAGGTTGGAGATCAGTATCCGAGCGCCGAGGTTCTCGGGCTTGATCTGTCCCCGATACAGCCCCAGTGGGTTCCTCCCAACGTCAGATTCATGATAGACGACGTTGAGGACGAATGGCTCAACGGTTCCGACTGGGACTTGGTCCACTTCCGGAGCATGTCTCTGATCTTGCGCAACTTGCCAAAAGTCGTCGACCAGGCATTCAAGTATGACTACCTTGGCGCTCGCCTCTGATTGCTCAGTGGCTAACGAGACAGACACCTCAAGCCTGGCGGCTGGATAGAGTTCCAGGAGTCGCACGGCCTGCCGTTCTGCGATGATGGAACCATGAAGGAGGATGATATCATGAAGCTCTACTACGAGACATGCCAGAAAGCCATGGGTCTGTTCGGATACGATCTCGACCTGGGCTCGAAAGTGGGCGAGTACCTCGAACGCGCAGGGTTCAAGAACATTACCTGTCTCCGGAAGAAGACTCCCCTGGGCACGTGGCCCAAGGACAAGACGATGAGGCTAATCGGGCTCTATACGAAAGAGGCGGCGCTGACTTCCATCAAATCGGTCATGGGTAAGCCTTTCGACGCGTTGGGCATCTCGGAGACGGAGAAGGCGGTATGGTCTGCAAAGATCAAGGCCTCGTTGAAGGAAACTAGTGCGCATCGCTACTATCACTACTATTTCTGGTATGCGCAGAAGCCGGAGCAGGGGGTTTGACCATGTTGACATCAAATACTGAGATGTGGAATGGACATCGATGTACCTACCTCATTGACCTGAGGTATTGTACGCTGTGCGAAAGGACCCGGTAATAATTTCAACATCCAAGGTACCTACCTCTAGCTTTGTGCTGTCATGAGGCTCAAGCGATGCACTGGGCAAGCACGACGGGAACACAGATGACCGTGAGAGACGTCATAGCCCATGTCCGAGACAACACAAGGGAGTTGCGACGGCATGGAGAAACCACTTCAATCAGAAAGAGTGTCCATCATAATGAGATCACCTCTAGAGGGAATTTAGATTCCCTAATAAGACCAGCAGGTTTCGAGCACACCACCCGACTTGTGTCCCGGCGACAGCAGTTCGTCATCTCTGCATCGACATCGACATTTCCATTCCCACTCCCCATCCTCCAAGTGACTACTGACCACTGCTCGCCATGAAGATTCACATGCTCCTGGGCGTTCTCTTCGCCTCCACGGCGACGGCACAGACGTGCATGACTCCAACTGCCCGTTTCAAGCCACAGATGGACGTGGCCTACACCTCCACCCTGCTCATCAATGGCCTCCGAGATCCGCGCGACATGGTCTTTGACCAGCTGGGCAACATGCTGGTAGTGGAGCAAGGCGGCGGCGGCGTCACGCAGATCAAGTTCATGGAGCTGAGCTGCAACTATGTATGCGCTATTTCAAGCAAGACCGTTGTCGCCGACCCTACTGTGAGTGCCCCTTGTCTTGCCAAAGAAGACAATGTCTGACGGATAGGCTTAGCTGAACCACGGTCTGGCTCTTTCACCTGACGGCAACACACTCTTCGTTTCAAGTGTCGACAAGGTATACGCATACAACTACGATGCTGCCGCCGGGACGGCCACTGGCGGCAAGGTCATCATCAGCAATATGGGCAACGGCGGCCATAGCACGAGGACACTGCTCATCTCCAAGTTTAACCCCGACTTGCTGCTGGTCTCCCGTGGCTCCAATGCCAATATTGACGCTCTGGCCGGTAACGCGAGTAGCGGTCATTCGACCATCAAGTACTTCAACCTCTCCATGATCATGAACTCCCCTGAAGACCATGTCCAGGGCGGGGTTGTCCTTGGCTGGGGCCTGAGGAACAGCGTCGGCGTCGGAGAGCATCCGACCACAGGCGGTATTGTAAGTGGCAACCTCCTGTGATCCATCCTTTCCTCAGAAGCTGATCGGCTATTTAGTGGTCCGTCGAGAACTCCATGGACAATGTCTACCAACAAGGCACTGATGTACACAACAATAACCCGGCGGAGGAGGTCAATTACCACGGTGTGCTTGGAGAGTTGTCCATGAACCCTCTCCAGGGCGCCAGCTACGGCTATCCGTTCTGCGTGGCTGCTTGGGATCCTTCAACGCTCCGCGATCCCCAAGTGGCTATTGGGTCGCAGTTTTACGCCAACATCCCTAACGAGTACGACATCGGGGCGTTCGACCGGGAGTGTGCCGACTACTTTGAGGCACCACGAGTCGTGCTTCCCGCGCACACGGCTCCGTTGGACATCAAGTTCACAGCCGATGGGAGTTTGGCTTTCGTGTCACTCCACGGGAGCTGGCAAGTATACCACTACCTGCTTCTTCCCTTTTTCATGTCTTCTTAGACGACGTCGATCTCGTCGAGACGGATGCTTACTCGATCAACAGGGACCGATCCCCTCCGGACGGGTATCGTGTCATGCGCATCGACTTCGGGGCCGACGGCCAGCCAGCCAGCAGTCCTCTGGCGGGAGTCCAGATCATGGCAAACCCAGACAACACGAAGTGTCCCGGCGGCTGCTTCCGGCCTACCGGTCTGGCTGTCGATTCCAAGGGGCGCCTGTTCATGAGCAGCGACTCGACGGGCGAGATATACCTGATCATGCACCTTCCGGGTGCCAGCCGCAGCTTTCCGGGCTGTACGCCCAGATCGGGAGCTCAGGGGTAGAGGAGGACGTTATGATGTTGAGGGAAACGTGGCAGGTTAATCTTTGGCGGATTGGTAACATGTATACATGTATGCTCACGTGGCCAGGGCAGGCGACGCATGGCCGACAATAATCTGTCCCAGGTAGCACCTCAGAACAGAGCAATGGATTGGACCGCGGACTTTTTGGTCCGGCTTCGTGTTGGCAACTTGGCACTTTCAATCGACGGAAGCACAAGTGACCTCGGTAAAGAAGACCGCCGGCTGACGGGATGTAGCGCGCTGAGCGCAAGTCGATTTGCCTCATTAGCGGTCGGCTGATCCCGGCTCCAGCCGGCTACGGCACTTATGGACCAGTTATGGTCCTATGATCGTCCCCCAATCGCCTGTCGTTACCCCACACTCGGACGACTGGGCAGTGTCTGGAGAACGATTCAGCTGCACTGTCACCCCACAAACTGCTGAATCAGGGGGAAACGTGAGCAGACTGCGGAGAAGGACGCACTCCACTCGGTTGCGCCCGTGGCCTGACGCAGAGAAGCCGACATGGCGGTTATATACCCTTCACGTGCCCCAGCTCTCCCGCTTTCTGACCTAAAAGTTGAAGAAGCAATCTGAGCCGAAGTTAGAGTTCGTTTTGTGAAACTTCACCAGAAATTTTGTTGGACTTGATAAGAGCTGTCTTGGCTATCGCTGGTCTTCTGCAAGTGTCTCTCTTACACGCACTTACACGCACATCGCATCGAGCTGTGGTACTTCGTACACATCGAACCCCAGCCCTCTTGACCCAAGGGTTCCCTTACCTCGACATAAGACACATCGTAAACACACCTCGTCCAAAATGAATCACGCGCCATCAAAACACTTCTCAACCTCCGCCCGCGTACACCCGAGCTACCTACCGTACATGCACACCTCCAAAGCAGCAAAAGGCGCCAAATGGTATGTAACATGCTACCTCGTTACCAAATCCATTTATGCGGCTCGAGGCTAACACCAGACTCCAGGATACCACCAGCAGTGGCCCTAGCAGCAGCCGGCTACGGCGTGTCGGCGTACAGGCAGGCGCAGATGGAGCGGCACCTGGCCGCGGCAGAGCAAGATGCGGCCGCGGAGCGGAGGAGGAGGCAGGCCGCCGCCGTGCTGGACGACGCGTACGGCGACCGGTCGAGCCTCGAGGGGCTGGAGCGCGCTATGAGGGTGTACGAGGCGCAGCAGTCGCAGCAGTAGCAGTGAACATGGGCGCTGGACCGGAAGACCAGGTGATAGGGGGGAGGTGGGGGGATAGGGGTGGACCTAGCCATGAGACGGAGCGGACTCCGAGGTCTGGCTGGCGGACCGTATCACGGATTTTGTTGCGGTCTGCTCGCCCTGCGGCTTTCGTTTGAGACGCTGTCGTACGGCAGGCAGTAGGACTGTACATACATACATGGATAACTTTTGGGGTGGATCGGGCGTTATGGAGTTGATCGACATGGCGGACACGGGACAGCGCATTTGGGGTTTGGAGCAATAGGAGATTTTGCACGTATCAGACGGGCAATGTGTAAGGATGAGATCAGTTTTTGTGAGAATGCCAACTCATGCCGACCGCATCGTTTCGCTTTTCGGATTACTCTTGAGAGTGGCGTGATTATGCTGTGAGACTCCTTGTACTGATCAGGTTGAACCGGTGCCCGACTGTCGGAGCTGTAAGTGGTAGGGCGAGTTGGTACTGGGGCAGGTGTTTCAAGCTCTAACGGCATTCTGCGTCTGTGATTTTGGGCATTAGACCAACATCTTGTTCTGGGTGCGGGAATGCGATGTTACCATTGGACTTTGGCGCACCGAGGATACGAGCTTCAGGTTGACTCGGTCGGTCACATGGACGGGTGCTATTGGGCGTCGCTTACATGAACTGGTACCCAGGCCAAACCACCAAAGACCTCACTACGAGGGATACATCAAGAGACACATCTGCGATGGCCAAGAAGGACCGATACTAGTACCCGGTATGGGACCCCACAACTTGGGAAGTCAAGGCTTCCGAGCAAGTCGACAAGCGCCGTATCCGCAAGAACGGTTCCAACCAACACAAGTACATTGGATATATGAAAAATCGTTCTTATAGATACGGCGCTTGGTGACTTGCTCGGAGGCCTTGACTCTCCTGGTTTTCGGGTTCTATACCGGGTACTGGTATGTCCTTCTTGGCTATCGCAGATGTGTCTCTTGATGTATCCCTCGCAGTGGTCTTTGATGATTTGGTTTGGTTGTCTTCGAAGAGGTTTTGGTTCTAGGGAAAGGAAGAGGCTCTGGGGCATCTCTCAGCTTCCTTGTTGGAAGACGTGTTATAAATATCTTTTATTTTGCCGCTGTGGCACTTCCGGTGCGGAGTGTTCTATTTGCGTGAGACGTCTCAGAGTTCGTATGTCTGGAGTGTCGTAGGAAGCGAATGCCGGCGCGGCTCCGGAGTGTCAGGGAGTTCGGACGAAGTGTTCCAGTAGGCAATAGGGGCCGGACCACTCGAGTGAGTAATTGTGGCTGTTTCTTGACTCGCAGGAGACGGGGCACTAAAGAATACTGTCAACTTCTGGAAGCAAAAAGGTACAGCCTATATTGGACGGTATTTCAGTGTCAAGGGGCACAGCACTTATCACGTTGAGATGCTTGGTAGATATAATTGTGTCCGTCTTGTGTACATGACCACGGCTAGAGCAATGGAGGTTAACACACATTTATTTCCGAGCCTGAGCACGCCAGTCGTCGAACTAATATAGGAAAGGCAACAATGGTGATTGATAGAGCTCTGGTCGTAGGCCACTCAGCCCCCTTAAGAAGCAAAGAAAACCAGGAACCCCAGTCTAAACCCACGCCTCAAACCACCTCACCGCCTGGAAGAACGCCGACTCCTTGCCAAACTTCTGTTCGGGGTCGGAAACGTTTGCGCGAACGCCAAACCCGTGCTGAGTGCCCGAGTACAGGGACACCTGGTATGGCTGCGTCGTGTTGGCGAGCAGCGCCTCGATCTGTGCGCGTCGCGCAGGCGGCATCAGAGAGTCGGTTTCTAACATCACAGTCAGCCAAACAGAGATTTTCGTGTAATCAGGAGTAGGGAGAAGGGGGAAGACTCACCAGCAGCAGCCACGCTCGCCGGTCCGGCAATAGTGAGGATCTCTCCGTCCTCAAGCAAGCTCGGGTGCGCGGCAAACGCGGCATCGGCGCCCTTGCCCTCGGCCACGGACCGGAAGGCGTACCGCCCACCATAGCAGTAGCCCGTCGCGGCGACCTTGTCGACGCCCGCGGCGCGGAGGTAGGCGATGGCCTTCGCGATCAGGGGGTCGGCGACGTCGGGCCCGTGGGCGGCGAGGAAGGCCGTCGTGTTGAAGGTCGGGTCGTTGAGGTCGCTCGGGGCCGGGGTGCCGTTGAAGAGGTCCGGGGCTACGGTTAGGTAACCTGCTCGGGCGAAGCTGTCGGCCAGGCTGGCGGATGGTGGTGTTAGTGTTCTTTGCTGGTCGCGGTAACATCGAGGGACGACGGGTACTGGGTACTTGCAGCTTGTTCTCTGCGAGCTGGATGCCGAAGACGTCGGTGAGGTACACGACGCCTACCTTCGGGGCCTTGCATCCAGGCTTGGACACATAGAGGGTGACTGCATATGGCGCTTGTTAGTGATGATACGCAAGCCTGGATATTTTGGTAACGCACCTCCGTCCACGACCTCCTCTGTCCCCACCGGCGTCCCAGTGTGAGCAATTATGGACGTGTCTGCAATTGGGCAGCTCTTTGTCAGACCCAATACAGCGGAGCCAATGCTCCAGAGGAGCAGACTGGTTGAAGATGCTCTCATGGCGGCTCTCCTTTGGTACAGTCTGAGTTTCCTCCCTTTTGGTAAGTCACCTGAAGCGAATGTATGACTGTCGACAAGTAGGTATCGAAAGCAGGTATGTCACTCGCAGCTTGGAGAAGGAGCTCGAGATTTATTTGCACCCAGGGCATCTATCAATGATGCCATTGACTTGGTAAGCTTTAGCAATATACCCACGTCACAGGGCAGTGCAACAAGAGTTGCCATATTCAGCCTGCCAAGACGGTACTGGAGACGGTTTAACCCAACCGACTCCGCACGCCGTCAGTCGCTCTTGGCCAAGCTGTAGGATGACATGCTCGGCTAAAACGTGTTGGCACTGTAATAAGCGGCATACGCAAGGGCGGCAGATCTGCACGCTGCTGATGCGTGAACGATTCTCCCGGGTAGATTGAGTGGAATATCGGCGGGTTCTGTCTTTGAAGTGATGAAGTTCCAAGGTTGCGCTTAATATTACTATAAGTCCCATTTTAAGGTGGTTCGAAGAGCTTGGCATACACCAACACAAAAAGGGATGGAGATGGATGGTTATAATTGATAACGATTCAGCTGTGTGGTACTATTCAAGTTTGACTTGCGAGGGCACTTTGCAGAACACTCTCCCAATCCGCATCAGACTGAAGTGAAGGACAGACTATGCCGTAGAGAGCACGGCTTTAAGCACATGAAAAGGGGTACTGAAAATGCAGTGGGTATATCACCAGACTCAAGAAGGCGGGAAGCCCAAGCACACCTGTGCAGAACATCTAAAAGTGAAACTGAACACCAAAAAGCAGAGCTCGTAAATCGGGCGGTTTCGTGGGCCTGTCTTTTCCGAAACACCATGGACGCCCACCAGTGAAAGAGCAAAGGGAATGTGGAAGGGCAGTTAGCTTATGCAGTTGCTGCGCTCAGAGACTCGACGTGCATGTCTTCGCTGTCGTCCATGTCCTCCATGGTACGAAGCTCGTCGGTCTCGAGGACGGAGTACCGCTTCTCAGCGAGCAGACGCTTGGTGGTGATACGGTCGGGGTAGTTGCGCATGAACATATTGGTAAAGTGAGTGCCGTAGTGCACCCCCTCAGGCTTGGCCGGTGCTGCGCCGTCATGCAAAACTGGTGCTTCCAGGGAGGAGCTCGTGTTGCCGTTGCTGTATTCTGCCAGAGGCTTCACGACGGCCCGGAAATTTGGCTCATGGAAGTACGCGATCGTGTAACGCTCCTGGTTGTTCAAGCCGACCTTGTGCGGAGTCGACATGAGGAACGAGTTGGTGAGGTACTGCATCATGTCGCCTGATTCAATTCGGTTAGCGACACAAAGATCTTCCCAATGGTGTGTCCTCCACATGGAAGATGAAGAAAATGGATTTTGACTTACCGAGTATGACAGTGAAAGTGTCTTCCATTGGTGGAACGTAGACCCAGCCGTCATCGTTCTCCTTCATCCCGGCTGCGCTATTCTTCCAGTTGGCGTACTCCTCGTTCTGATAAGGCGGTCGTACAAAGAGCCCTGTGTCTGAGTCAGTGGGACCATAATGAGAATAAGAGGCTAGGGGCGTTCTTACCTCCAACGTTGTCTTGAGAGGAGATCACCAGAAGACCGTAGTCGGTGTGCGACCCGATGCCACGGCCAGCTTTGCCCTTGCCATTGGTGTTCTTGCGTCCCGGGAATCGGAGGACTCTCGAATGATGCCAGCCATCGGCCGTGTACTTGGTAAGGCTGCCAGGCTCTAGTCCGAGGCCCATCTCCGTCAAACCAAGCAATACTTCTCCGCACCGGCCGACCTCGTCCATGTAAGCAGCGATGGGGTCTTTCATGTTCGCTGTGGCCGCCCACGGACACGGGCCGTGGCACGGCCATTTGGCCTGGACGCGGGGGTCGCTCAGGGGCAGATCCTTAGTAACTGTGAAAATCTCCGAGTAATCCGCAATGCCGTCTGTAATCTCCTCCCCTGACGCGATATAGCCGGCGTAGCTCTGGTCGTCGACACAGCTGGCCTTCTCCTTGTGGGGCAGGGAGAAGAAGCGCTTCGATGCAGCAAACGCCGCGTCCCGAAGGCGCTTCTGCTGCGGAGTCATGGTGAATTGGAGGATTCCGTCCCGGCGCCAGGCCTGGATCATGGCCCGACCAAGGGCCTCGTCGCCGGCGCAGTTTGTCACACTGGATGGTAGCTCAAAGGTGTCGAAGTTGCCAACCTGTGCACGGAATCCTGGGGGCATGGTGTCCCTGAATGCTTTGGTAGTAGGTGTGATTGGCGCCTGGCAGAATGGAGGCAGCACATGGGAGGAGGAGCCCACATGGCTGAGCGCCTCGGTGCTCATGGCTCGGACCGCTTTGAGGAGCTGGACTCGACCCCTCATGGTGATGACTGGACGTGATAGTGCTTGCATTGTGATATATGCGTTTGCTCGTGAAGTCAGAAGACTGGATAGCTTCGAAGATTGTCTCGATTGTGATCTGAGGTTGTTTGGCATGCTGAGGGATTCGAGGGGACCATGAGCCCGGAGGACATGGTGCTTTAATACCATTTCGACACGAAGCTATTCAGGAGAGAATCTCGATATCTCTGCGTGTATTCGACGACTCTTCATCCCATTGGTAGTTGCCCAGCGTCCTCGGCCTCAGTGTCAAGAAGGTATAAACGAGCGACCTTCCCTTGTGTTCCCGCCACCAAAGACCCGCGTGTAGCTGAAGTTGTACGAGTAGATTATTCCCAATCGCGCAAGGCAGTGTCGAGTTCAACCAACAGCAACAGGGCAAGATGCAGATAACCACACGCAGAGAGCCAACTGGCAAGAGCAAAACCCATAACGACACGTTCCGAGAGAAACGGAACAGTCTGTGTTGGGGTCATCGGCCCAAAGCAATCAGGTAGGCTAACGTCAACGGGAACGCATCGTCTTGGGATCGAGTCCAATAGACGTCGCCACAACTGTAGATCCAGCATCAATGACAAGGCAATGACGGGTAAAGATGTCAGTCCTCGACTAAAGCTGTCCTCCGAAATATCGGTGAGAGCCAGACGGAGAAGCAGGCCAATGCGTCGTCGCCGTGTCTCTGGCCGGCAGGTTGTACAGGCTCGCCTTGTTCCTCGTCGACGCAGCTATAGCCGGAGACAGTATGCAGTCCGGGAAGACTGGATAGTTGTACGCCATGGGAGCTCACTCCCAAGGCCGTGATTGTCCGACTTGTCCGCCGATCTCATGGTCGAAGACTGGATAGTACGACATGGGAGCTCGCTCCTGAGGCCGTGATTGTCGGAGTTGTTCGACAAATGTCGTGGCTTGCAACGAGGGGGCTATCCCCTATCACGGCCTGCTTCTAGGCTCCAATGAAACGTCTGCAAGGTGTTCGGGGTAACGATACACAGCCATATTGGGCAGCATAGTCTATAACGGCATCTTCCACTAAGACAAGTCCAAATATATTGGATTGAAAAACTTCTGCAGATGGCTGTGAACGGCAAGATGGCAGTGACAGTGGATTGTTTCGCTCTTGGTGCCGCGGCCCACCAACCCCGGTCACTCATTGCCGAAAGATGTACTCCTCCAAGCCGAGGCCAGGATGCGAGTGAGTGAGCCAAGTGTAGCCGAAGCACGATCGAGATGAGTGCACCACGAGCGCCATAGACCTGCACTAGGGTTTCAACCGAGCAGAGCAAGGGGCTCAACATGATACCGGAGAAAAGAGCAGGTGACAGGGCCTAAGACAGTCTGGAGTCGACGAAACTCTGCGTGATATTGCAATAAACATTGGTTGGTCTAGACACTTTCCAGCTCTTGGTCCGTGTAGGGAATGGAACAGGACTCCAGCCGGTAGCCCATCGTCTAGCGTACATGATACATGATTAGAATTAGTCGGAGAGCAGACACTCGTGCATCCCCATCCGTCCTTGGAAGCCCCGTATGCCATAGCCTTCGTACACCCGTGATCGCCAACACCACCAAAAAGAAAGAGGGGACTCTATGGCCTATGCGGGTCTCGGTCATGGCCGCGCAAAGCGGCGGTTCATGGTACCGTTCCATGCCGGATACGTTGTATGCCACTGGCCGTTGTCGAATGTGCGACTACTACTGGAGAGAGTAGAGAGGCTGGTGGCAGTAGTCGGGCATAAAGTTGTAGATCCC
The DNA here is from genome assembly GCA_001879275.1 of Coniochaeta ligniaria NRRL 30616. Lineage (NCBI taxonomy): Eukaryota > Fungi > Ascomycota > Sordariomycetes > Coniochaetales > Coniochaetaceae > Coniochaeta > Coniochaeta ligniaria. Next base: position 706,993 of record KV875095.1, on the reverse strand, counting down.
GACTGCATAGTGGCGGTCTGTAGAGTAGATGTCTACAGAATCGACGAGAAGGTGGCTGATACTGCAGTAGGTGTCTCGGTTGACGACGATGATGCGGTCTGCCATGAAACCGATGTAGAGGCAGAAGTTGTGACGCCCTGTGTCGGATCTGAAGACAGGGGCGTGGGGAGAGAAGCTGGCGGTGAGGAGGATGATGCCGGCAATGAAGGAGTAATGTAAACAACGGAGGTCTCCGTTGTGGTCTCCGGAGGTTGATCGATGTCGACGGTTAAAATTGCCGTCTGGGTGACAATAGCGGTCGTAGGGGAGGCGGTCAGGACAATAGTATCTGTAACACGCTGGGTCTCCGGCGGTGAAGACGTGGTCTTCGGAGGCAGAGTCACGGTCTGAACAACAGTCCCCGGCGACCCGCCAGAGCCTCCGTTGTCTCCTGATCCAGTCCCCGAGCCTCCGGATCCGCCAGATCCGCCATCAATCGGTACTACCGAGTATCTTGGGGCAAGGATAGCCGCTTCATCTGCTCGTTGCTCACCGACAGGTAGCGAGGATGAGAGGTGAGAGCAGGCAGATAGCGTCAAAAGAAAGGTAGTGGAGAACTTGAGCCGCATCTTGGGAGAGACTGGAGTTGTGGAGATCTTCGTAAGGTTCTTGGCTGCAAAAGACAGAAATGGAAAAGATAATCTGCGACAGACACATTCCTCAAGAGCGCACTACATCTCTTTTATTTGGCACTTGCCCATGGGAATTGTTAAACCTGGATGGCTGGTGTATCCCTTTTCGATCCATGAAGTTTGAGGAACGAAGAGGTTGGGAATGGGGACGACGCCAAGAGTTCCAGAAATTCGGTGCTTCAAAGTCCGCGCACCAATGATAGTGCGAGGTCGTTACCAGCCACTCGTGTGTCTGAGAACCCACTATATCTGCTGATCTGATTGGTCATAGAGCGACTGTGGCGCTCACAACGTACCACAGTACAACTACTGCCCGGTGTGTTAAGATGGAAGGTGCAAAAGGTACATAAAACAGACGTCTAGATGAACAAATGATAAGGGAAGTAAGTAATGGCACCTACCCTTTGGAGCTGTAGCTGAATCGTGAATCCAGTACTCCGTAGTAAAAGTCGTACTTCGTATACCAGGGCAGTCCAGGTCCGGAGGCAGCTGATTACCGGACAGATACTGTGGCTGAGCTCCATACAGGGCGTTGTTCTGCACTGTGGCGCATGCCACTGCGTGGAAAAACAAGGTGTCGCTTCAATTGAGAATCATCCAAGAGCACATTAAGCAGCTGACCTCCACATGGAGCAGGCAAATAAATGATGGGCCTTGAGACGCTGAAGTTTGCAAACAAAGACCTGCTCAGCCACGACGGCAGTGACGTAGCCAAGCGAGCCCGTCGTCTTGGCACGGATCGCGGCTTCCTTCGTCCAGCATCTTACGGCGCCGTCTGAACATCTGCGCCACTCGCTTCTGCGTGAAGAAACCCAACGGACTGCACCAAGTGACCAAACTAGCAATCATCAAGAATATATATGTTCCTTGGCTCGCTGCTCCCTTTGCTAGACCTTCATCCTCACGACCTTTAAGTTCTTTTGACCCCGCTGTGTGGCCCGCGTGTATCTACCCCTCTTCCACGATTAGGCAGTAGCTCAGCTGCATCCCGTACCAATACCGAGACAAGTCGCCATAATGTCTTATCCAAACTATCCGCCCTATGGCCGTGAGCAACACCTGATACGCTGTATAGACGGCATTAGTATCATGTTCAAATCGCTAACAGCTAGCAGAGCCGCCGGCAGGCAACCAGGGCTATTACCAACAACCTCCTCCGGGTCAATATCCTCCTCCGGCGCATTCTCCATATCCTCCTCAGCAAGCACCGCAAGGCGGCTATTACCCACCGCCGCAGGCTCCTCCGCAACCGTATGGCGCACCGCCTCCTCCTTCTCCATACGGCCAGCCCTATGGTCAACCGCCAGCGCCAGCGCCTTATGGAGCACCAGCTCCTTCGCCGTACGGCGCACCACCAGCTCCGTACGGAGCGCCGCCTCCTCCGGCACAACCATACGGCCAGCCACCGCCACAGCAGTATCCTCCGCAGCCCTACGGCGCCCCGCAGGCATATAACAACTACCCGCCGACGCCGCCGTCCCTAGGGTACGGCCCTCCACAGATCATACAATGGAACGGCGACGCAGACGCCCACGCGCTGCGCTCGGCCATGAAGGGCTTCGGCACGGACGAGAAGGCTTTGATCCGCATCCTCGCCACGAAGGACCCGCTGCAGATGGCCACCATCCGCGACGCCTACCAGCGCATCCACCGGCGCAACCTCGAAGCAGACATCAAGAGCGAGACGCGCGGGTGGTTCGAGGAGGGCCTCTGCGCCCTGGTGCGCGGCCCGCTGATGCAGGACGTCCACCTGCTGCGCTCGGCCATGGACGGACCGGGCACCAAGGAGAAGGTGCTCAGCGACGTGCTGCTCGGCCGGTCCAACGCGGACCTCAACGCCATCAAGAGCGCGTTCCAGCATACCACCCGTCAGCGGCTGGAGGATGCCGTGCGCGGCGACTTGAGTCTGAAGACGGAGCGGCACTTTATGATTGTGCTGCAGGCGCAGCGCGCGGAGGATTCGGCACCGGTCGTTAAGGCCGAGATCGACCGCGATGTCTCGGAACTGTACAACGCGACCGAGGGCAAGGTTGGCACAGACGAGATGAAGGTCTGCAGCATCCTGAGCTCGAGGAACGACAACCAGATTCGGGCCATTGCCCATGAATACCGTGTCAAGTATGCCAGGAGTCTGGAAGATGTTATCAAGAGGGTACGATTTCCCCTATCTTCTTATTGAGGAATAACCTCGACACTAACCTTGCTTACAGGAGTTCTCCGGACACATGGAAGATGCCTTGCTCTACCAGCTGCGGCATGGGCTCGACAAGTATATGCACCAGGCCCAGCTCCTTGAAGATGCGATGGCGGGTCTCGGAACCAAGGACCATCTCCTGGTCAGCCGTGTCGTTCGTTCGCACTGGGAGCGCCAGAACTTGGACAACGTCAAGGGTGCCTATCATCAGCGCTATCACAAGAGCTTGGCTAGCAGGATCAAGGGGGAGACGAGCGGCGACTACGAGCGGTTAATGCTGGCTTGTATTGGAGAGAATGTGTAACTGGCCTCTTTTCTCGTTCATGATCTGCCTTGTACTGCTGGGTGTTTGGTTGGTAGCTCTAGGCTTTTGTTGTTGAAGCTGTCGTGTTCTATCGCGACGTCGGCGGTCCCTGTATGAGTGTACAATAGCAGAGACAGTGTTTTGCATCAAAGCTTGGCATACAGTCCTCACTTGGCCGTAATTTCTTCAACGTCGTAATCAGCAGAATCAACAGAAGACGGATCGTCAACTTGCTTGAGCAACAAGCTACGGACGTACTGAATGTACTTAGGTACCTTATTATTGCCAAGAGATGTGCATATAGTACACGGAGCAATGGAGCATATACGAACTGTGGAGTTCTGCGATTGAGGTTACCCGAGCTGCCCTGTCATCCCAGTTTGGATCAAGATGAAACGGCGCATCATAAGCAGTCACCAGATCGCGCGATGGTCGCCATTTACTCTGTGCAGTCAAGGCATTTAGGTACCTACCGTAGCTACAGAGTTCCAGATAGTGGGTGCACAGTAATCCCACGACGCTCTTTGACGCGTTTCTCACAGACGCAAAAGAAAAGCGCATTATGCATTTATGGTACGAATTCGGAAAGCGCGTATCACTTAATGGAGCCAAGCAATTGGAATAATATCCTCAGGGCTTTGCAGCCAATGGGAGTTTTCAGCCACTAATTCACAGCTAATATAACTCGGATGCTAGCGTACTACTTTAGATTCATATTAAGTGAAGAACTTAAGTAGTGCCTTCCACTTTTCCCGCTCCAAACCTTTTTTTTTTTACGCGTGTCCGGTTTTTACACTTTTATTTATGAACTACCTACTACCTACCTGCCTACTCAAAACCCAGTCATTTCGCGTCTCCGTATCCTTCTTTACCTACTTGAATTTTGTCAACGGCTTTATGCATCTGAATCCTTCTCGACAGGAATTCGTACATAATCGCCCCTTGCGCAGTGTCCAGTTGAGGGCCGATCAGACGCGACGGTGTTGTCTTTAGCGCACTGTTGCCCTTTAACAGTTTTGCGGTCTGTGCATGGTGCGCTAGCTTCGTGACAGCATGTCGGTCACTACAAGCCAGCCCTCGACAAACTCTCAGGCCGAACCAGCTCCAGTAACCTCGGATATTGCAGCGTCCCAACCCCCGCCTGCGGTCACCCCTGCACCAGTCGGCGATACCGGTCGTCCGCCCGCCGCATTCGGAGTTAGTGCAGGGCCCGGACCGACGAAACCCGGCCCGCCGGCTCCTCCTCCGGTACCCGCACCGCCAAGTCACGGCCCGGCTCCGGCTCCATCCACTCCGTCACAACTTCCCCCGGCAGTACATCCGCCAAGGCATACGGTCCCTCCTCCCACAACATTTAACCAGATTGCTCCGCAACCGCAGTACTACGGGCAGCAAAGTTACCCGGCACCGCCTGCTCCCCCACCACCACCATCACATTGGCAGCAGTATCCCAACCTACCGCCTGCTCAGATAAGCTACCAGAGGCAGCCTGTGCAGCAGCAACAAGGTTACCAGTCACAGTCGTCTAGGCCTCTCATCATTGACCCGCCGCGCAAGAGATCGTCCATGGGGCTCGCCGTAGCCATGCCTCCGGTCCACTCAGTCAGTCCCGGCTTCCCGTCGCCGACCAAGGACTACCCTGCCGCCTACCCAAAGTTCTCTGATGACCTGTCTAGGAATACCTTGGCCATCAAGCAGAGCGTGCCGGAAGCTGTCAGGCAAGCTATTCGTGATAACTGGGAAAAGTGCCTCTTGGGGTCTGAATTCCACCAGGCTTTTGTTGTAAGTACAGCCATTCCCTGTTGTAGAGTTGCACCGGTTTTGGTTTCTCTCGCCTACGTGTAGTTCACGTCTAGCAGAGCAAGACTTTTATTAACGACGCCTGTTGAATGGTACTTCAACTTGGGCAGTTTCGGAAACTTTTGTGCTCTACCCACGAGTTCATTCTCAAGCAAGAAATGACCTCTGTACTTTTTCCCTGGAAGATGCATCCATCCATCATCTGTGCCACATTCATTGCTCCTTCCCAAAAACATCTCCATCTCCATTTCCGGCACCATCACTTTTTTTACGTTTGAGCCATCACTGACCCAGATAGCTAAATGCTTCAATGCATCACGCAACACCGAGCGTCCAGAGCCGAGCAGTCCATGATTTCGGCCGCAATCTAGTAGCGAACTGCAAGGCCGAACTTGTCGAACACTTCTCTAACAGAGACCTCGACGACGTGGCCGACCTGATCCTTGCCAAGGCCAGTAATGCTTTCCTTGACAAGGCGCTCGAAATGCGCTTGGCAACCATTGACGCGAAGCCTCTGCTCAACGCCCTGGCCCGAGCCGAACGGCTGGGCTACGACTCTCAGGATCTTGTCGAGGTGTCTCAGGGAGAACACGTCATCCCGAACAGCCGTATGGCCCAGATGCAGGCTCCAAACATGGGTGCTGGCGTCTCCAGTCCAGCCGGTCCTAGCAATGGCAGCCGTGCCGCGCACCCCAACGAACTCCAGTGTCTGAAATGCTATCGTACCTTCGCCAAGAAATCATACTTCGACTACGTAAGCATGTCATCCTCGGATAACAGTTGTAGGCATGGAGACTGACCATCGTCTTAGCATATATCACGGACTGTTTGCTCTAAAGTACCACCAACGACAGATGGCTTCAGATACGCCTGTCAAAAATGCGGCCAAGGATTCACTCATCCTGGAGGCCTTAACTATGTGAGTATCCACATTCTTTGTTGTTTTCACGCCCTCACTGACCATGTCCCTAGCATAATGCAAAGCAGGTGTGCGAAGGTGGCACAAATGCGGCGAGCGAGCCGCAGCAAGGCAATCTCCCGGCAACACCGGTTCCAGCGCGGAGCAATGCGACTCCAAGCTACCCGCCAAATACTCAGACACCGTCCTCGCAACCCGCCAAGACAAGCAGTACACACGTCCTACCGGCCAACCGGCCCGGAGAAGTATCCTCGCCGAAAGGGTTCAGTCCGGGGCAAAACGACCCCTACGGCCATCTGACCCAGGAGCAGATGGCAGTCCTAAACGCAGAGCTTCTCCAGGCCGAAGAGCAGTACTCCGGCAGATTCCGCGAGGCCGAAGCCATAGCGGACCCGGAGCAGAGGCGCGTCAGGCTGGAGAGCCTGCGGAACACGTTCGGCACCAAGCAGAGCATGATCCGCAAGAAGTTCGGCGTCAGACTACGGGAGCGGCGGACCAGGGCAGAGATCCAGGCGGAGCGAGAGCGCATGGGACGCCCGCCTCTCAAAAATGAGACCGGCAGCGAATCACCGGCGCCAACACAACAACAAACACAGACAAACGCGTCTGCATGGACTGCTGCTAATAAAGCGGCCCCCGTGGACCTGACCGACGACGACTCGGGCCCCAGCCTCAAGCGCCGCCGGGTGGACGAGGGCAACGAATATAACTCGCCACAGCGCCAGCAGACCGGTCCGACGACCAAGGTGTCCGAGATGGCGGGCGGTCTCGCCGCCTCGAGCGCCACAGCCGCCGTCCACGACCCGACCCTCCCGCCGCCGTCTTCCACGCCCTCGCACACGTACCAGCAGGCCGGCGCGCGCGTCGAGATACACCTGCCGAGCAAGTCGTCTCCGAGCAAGCCCTCGTCGGCCGCGGCCTCGGCGTCCGGACCCTTTAGCAGTGCACAATCGCGAGAGCCCGACAGCATGACGCCTGATATCATGGACACCGATGACCCTGTGCTAGGCAACGAGGAGGGCGGGTACGGCGAGGCCGATGATGTCAAGGAGGACGACGAGAAGGAGAGCGACGAGAACGAGGTGATCAACATCGATGACGACTCGGACGATGACGATGACGACGGGGACATACCCGCCAGCCTGCCGCCTAGTGTTCGCCAGAGCCTGACGTCGTCTCAGCTTGGACCGGGGCACTAGGGGGCTCGCTTCGGACACACGTAAAATCTTGGTTTTTGCTTAATTCTGTCCGTTTTCATCGCCGATTCGATGGATCAGCGAGACGAGGCGGTTTGGTGCTGCGTGATTAATAGTGGTTACGATCGCGATGCCTTTGGTCTTGGAGGAGGAGGAAGGTGGCAGGATACCCAATGGTTCGGCTGGTGCCAGCCAGCGCATTGCCCCTTTGGCGGAGGCGCCGGATACGGGATACTGTCTTTAGAGGTACAATGGATTGTGTATCCCGAGGTTTGTTGAGGAGAGCTTCTCGCCGCAGGATATAGTGGTGGAGTCGCATGCTGTGGTTCTGCAGGAGCCTCGGCGGTGAACTGGTGGATCAGTGTCTGGTGTACTCGACCCTTAGTTTAGGTACCTTTGCTCCGTACGGAAAGGGCAACTCTTAGAGAGAGGAATGCCAACGCGTCACTTGCATGATCCAGACGAGACTGTTCCACGAGGAAGTACTTGACCGCGAAAGAGTACAGACCATGAGAGAGTACTGACAGTTCCAGGCTATTGTTGCCACGGAGTAGTCCCCAGAGTTCTACAGGAGAGTCGGTGTGATCGAGAGCTATGCAAGATGCTGCGGGTTCGTGGGTGAGGCCCGACGGTAACGCGCGGAGGGCGACGTGACCATGATACCAGCCCACATAAACTTGATGGATGTTATCGTGTCTGGTGATACGCGCATAAGGCATCTCCTGTTCGCGGCTTCGGAAGCGGTCCAGACCACGGGGCGCAGGGGTGATAATACGCGCGTCGTTGGATATGTCTGGAGTTGGACGACATGGTCGAGATGATGATGCTGCAGGCAGACTTGGCAGTGAGACCAGGTGTGAAGTAACTGAGCAGCTTCCGCACGAGAATGATCCTGTGTGTGATCTTGCGAGAGAGACCGCGGCTTGTCGTTGAGAGGCCGGAGGTGGTTACGTTGTCGGAGGCAGGGTTGGGGTTCGTAGCGTGTTCCGATAAGAAGCGATAAGAGATGCCCCACCAAAATTTTCCTGCTGTAGCGGGCCGACAGGATTTCCAGACTCGGATGAACCTGGTCAACCATTAAACCACCACCTCGACGAGCCTCAATTGAATATCCCACCGACGCGAAAGCTGTGACAGACACACATAGGAAGCAAATACATAAATCTGCCAAAATGGAGTCCCAAGAACGGAACATGCCGTTCATCAAGAACCTCGCGTCAAGCGGTTAGTCACCTCGCGCTTCCAGCCACATTCTCTAAACCGTGAAACTGACAAAGTGAGCCTCAAGACCGCAAACTCCGCACCAAATCCCTCGAATCCCTGCGCAACTTCCTCTCGGCCCGGCAGGTGGCCTCGTCGCTGTCGCCGCTCGACATCCTCAAGATGTGGAAGGGCCTGTTCTACGCGCTGTGGATGTGCGACCGCCCGCTGCCGCAGCAGGCGCTGGCGCAGGACCTGGCGGACCTCGTGTACGTGCTGCCCGACTCGGGCGACGGGGCGGTCGTCGTGGCGTGGCTGAGGGGGTTCTGGGCGACCATGGCGAGGGAGTGGACGGGGGTCGACGTGCTGCGGCTGGATAAGTTTCTGATGCTGGTGAGGAGGGTGCTGGGCGCGAGCTTGGCGTGGATGAAGGTTAGGGAGGACGGGGAGGGGGCGCAGAAGAAGAGGAAGAGCAGTGGGAAGGAGAAGAGGAAGAGCAGGTGGGACGCTAAGAGGGTTGATGCTGTTCTTGGGGTGCTCGGGGACTATCCTTTTGTGTTGGAGGAGGACGCGAAGTCGAGGAAACAGGAGGAGGAGGTTGAGCAGGAGAGCGAAAAGACGGATGATGACAAGCTGACGCCGCAGTTCGTCCCTGTGGGCTTGAAGCTGCACGCGCTGGACATCTGGGTGGACGAGGCGGAGAAGGTCGGCCTACTGGAGGACGAGGACGAGGAGGCAAAGGACATCATGCGCCGGATCACGGCGATAGTCGACGAGCTGGAGAAGGGCACTACGAGTCCGGGTGTGCGGATAAGGGCCAAGCAGTCACTCCTAGACGACCGGCTACCGTTCAACAACATAGCCGGGTCGGACGCGGGAAGCGAATGAAATGTTGGGGTTGTGTATGATACTCGACTTACTGGACGCTATTCTATACCCATGTCGTATGTTCTAAAACAGACAATCCGCTGTGTTTGTCTCATCGCTGGTTTTCCTGTTGTTGGCCGCATTCCTGTTTCCACACACACCACATGCTGCAATCAGTTCCTCCATTGGTGGCGCTTCGACGGTCTTCCCTTCTGTGGCGACAGAACTCTTGGTCTACCGGCTGACGCTCGTCATGTTGCTTTCATGTATCTTCATTCAGTCTCCGGAACTTAATCCGATCCGGTCCAACCCACGGGGCGTCTTGTGGGAAGCATGAGATCATGGCGACTGACGTTAGCGTTCACGCTCAACACCGAAGCGTTTACAAACAACGTCGTATTCTTCCGCGAGTTATCCCACCCCAACTGGAGCTCCCCATCTTCTTCCTCGTTGTCCACCCAATTCCCGTTTGTCACTCCCCAGCTCGCATGCGCTTGGCCGAAACAGTGAATTTTGGGCCGCGCAATAGCAATTCGACCGAGCAACTCCGGAGATCCGATATGCTTCCCCTGCTCGTCCCGGTCGCGGATGGCGTAAGGGGGAACGTACGTCATGACAATGTCCGTGTCTTCGTCTATCTGGTCGAACCTGGCGTCGGAGTAGGGCGGGGGTGAGTAAGGAGCCGCATAGTATCTCAGGTAGGCACCGTTCACCAGCCTTATGTCCTGACTCCTCTCCCATAGTTCAACCATGATTCCGTCGCGCTCTAATGCTGCACACAATGCTTGGACCTGTGCCTCTTGGTCTTTGTTCCTGTCCTCATAGAGGAAAGAGTCGGATTTCCCGGGAATGACGACCTTGAGAGGGGCGTCGATGTTGCTGAGGAAAATTGACGCCTCCTCGTACTCGATCTGGGTGGAAGTGGCTGTGAGGCCGCCGCAGTGGATGACCACATCTGCATCTGCTGCTTCGGCTAACAAGTCATTGTAAAGGGGCGAATCTCTCTGGAGACTGTGGGTGTCGGACATAAAAACGACTTTGGTCTTAATGAATGACGGCGGCACATCAATGTCGGCACTCAGACCCCGTCTTGCAGCAAGATCCTCAGTAGTTGCACGAGTCTGAGCAGACGGAAGAGTCGGAGAAGGCTCAGTAGTCGGATAAGGGTTCGGGGTTCCAACAAGAGTCTCAGTAGTTGCAGGACCGGGAGTCTGAGCAGACGGAAGAGTCGGAAGAGGCTCAGGAGGCTTAGTAGTCGGATAAGGGTTCCGGGGACCCTCAAGAGTCACAGGAGGCTCAAGAGTCGGAATAGGCCTACGAGTCGGAAGAGGCTTACGAGTCGGACGAGGGGCAAGCTTAGGACCGCCTTGAAGCTTAGGTTTGGGACCGCCCTCAAGCTCAGGCTTGGGACTGCCGTTAAGCCTCGGCCTGGAACCTCCGTGAAGCTCAGGTGTGGGACTGCCGCTAAACTTCCGCTTGGTACCTCCGTGAAGCTCAGGTTCGGGACTGGCGTTAGGCTTCGGCAGAATCTTCCGCGGTTGCTGCTGTGATTGAAGCATATTGAGATACGATCGGTAGTTCAAGCTGGGTAATGGCATGATGATGACTGCTGGGGAGAGGTGAAGTCGCAGGAAGTAAAATAAAGGCTACCTATACTTATGTTGTTCCGTCATGGCCTGTTTCGGCCCTTAGTCGCCCTTGCTATTCTTCACACAGGCGAGACGGGGAAAGACTGACAGACAAGAGGGTCTATTCCTTCCGTTGAACTGTATCTATTCAAGCAAGGACAACCTACTAATGACGGCGCTGTTAGAAATACAAGGTAACCACTACCTGTCTAATTGGGTATCAAGCCTCCTCTTTCCGCTGTTATTCTCGCTTCCTCCCTCGACCCTTCCATAACATGCAAGTTCCGCCCAGCCCACGCGCCCAAGGTCCAAAATGCGCGCTGGCCCCTCAGGTACAGGTACCCTAACGAACACCGTCCCGTTGACCTACGCAAGCAGTCTCTCGCTAACGGTAACCTTGTCCCAATGCTTGGGCCCCGGGTTCTCGTACCCGCCGACCTTGGAGAGTGTCCGTCCGAGCGCAGGGTGCACTTCGGCCTGGAAGGGCTTGAAGTCGAACCTCTCGCCGTCGATGCTGATGATGCCGTTCCCGTCTTCCACCCGCGGGATGATGCGGTACGCCGACACCTTGCGGTACTTGATGAGCGGGTTGTCGAAGTACTGGCCCGACTCGACGCCCAACTGCACCTCGATCGCTTTGGCCGCCGAGACCGGGCCGTCGATGGTGACTAGGTCCATGAGTCCGTCGTTGGCCATGGCTGCGGGGAAGAAGTCCAGCCCGGGCGACATGTAGGCCATCTGTATCATGCATTAGCTTGACGATAACAAAAACAAGGAGAAAGCAACACTCACGTTTCCGCAATAAAAGCTCCACAACTTCTCATGCCGTATAAGCTCCCACCCCTCAGGCAACTTGTCCTGAACGGTCCCGTACCTCAGCGGCGGAAGTCCAAGAGCGTCATTTTCCCCCAGCGGCGTCCTCGTCGTCGTCATCGTAGCCTCCGAGTCCCGGTCACTCTTACGTCCACCAGCGTCCTCGCCACTCTCGCCAGCGCCGCCGCCGCCAGCCACCACCCTACTCTTGTAATGCTCCCTCACCCCATCCTTGTGGTCAATCTCCACCTTGACCGCAATATCACAAGGATACAGCTTCTTCTTCCAAACCAGCCAAAAGAACCCGACCGTAAACCTCGTGCTCCCCAACCACCTCATCCCCTCAGTCGTGATATCCAAATCCGCAATCAGCCCCAGACTCTGGCTCAGAAAACTCAGCGTCCTCTTCTCCCCCTGCGTCACAGAAACCAGGTCCAGCGGCGTGCTAACCCCCTTCACAATCGCCAGCGCGGCAAGACTAGGCCTGTGCGTGCCATACAAGTTACAAGCCATGGCATTGCCGCTGCCGCAGGGGAGCATCACCACCGGCATGCTCTCCAACGCGCGGCGCGCGTCCGCTCTGCGTCCAAGCCCGTTGAAGATCTCGTGCGGGAGGCCGTCGCCCGAGCAGGCGACCACCACGTCGAAGGCCTTCACGTCCATGGCCTCGGCGAGCTCGGCGGCTTCGCCTTGGTAGCTGGTGATGACGACGTCGAGGTGCATCCGGGCCGCGTCGAAGATGGGCCGCGCCTCGCGCATAAAGAGCTTGACGGCCTCTCCCGGGCCCGAGTTGGGGTTCACGAGCACGAACGCGCGCTTGCGGGGTTGGGCGGCGCCGTAGGAGCGGGAGATGAGGGTGGAGATGAAGGCGGTGATGGTGGGGACCGAGGCGATGGGCGGGATGGGGTAGGTGAGGGTTGCGGCGCGGAGCTTGTGCTTTGTCGCTTCGTGGGCGTAGTCGATGGTTAGTGTTTGTGAGTCCACGCAGAGCTCTGCCCAGAGGATGTTGTAGAGGGGGATGGAGCCGGGTTTTGTGGCGGCTGGGGAGCTGGCGGGCGGACATGAGGTCCGGGTTGACTTGGTGGAGGACCGGTCTGTGACGACGCCAGAGTTAGATATCAGAAAGAAGCTAGATTCCCACCGGGTGCTGGGCAGAAACATACCATGTACGATCAATGCGTCGTGTTCGAGGAGCAGGGTCAGCTTAGGGCCGAGGTCGATCGACTCAACGACCGCGGGTTCTTCGGCCGGAACTGCGGCCGGCACACTCGCCGGCACACTCGCCGTAACGACTAGTGGTGCTGGTTGTGCCATTGCGTATGTTGTGTACAGCGGCGTCTGCAACTAATATGCTGAGAATGTATGCGTTGTGCTGATGGTGGTTGTTGGAGAGGTCAGAACATGCTCGACGTCTGCTGGGTCATTTGGCATGTGACGTTGGAGCTTGACGACAGAGTGACTTGGAGAAAGCGTCAAGGAGCTAAGGTACCATAAGGTATAGACGGAAAGAACTGGGTTAACGACAGACTTGGGAAGGTGTTGACGACCGCAAACACTCAAAGGAAAGCAGCAGAGGCGTTGAAAGAAGTTGCGGCCCCAATATTCCCTTCCACTCCTCGACGTCCGTTGACGCGTCTCGCGGCTTATGTCTAGGGGGAGGAAGCTTCTGCTGAGCTGAGCTGAGCGCTAATGCAGCTTCCATGTCTCGGGTCCCTGGAAAGGCCGGAGATTCGGCAGCGTTACAGTGCTCCGGCCCCGCAGCCACTGCAGCAACCGCGGCGGGATGGATCCCGTCCTCATACATACGCTTCTGTTGTCTGAGTGTATCTGTACGAAGCAGCGAGTCAGCGACGATGCTCAAAAACCAAGACCTTGGCGTCATATGGAAAGTGCAGGATATAAGTCGCAACTCGGACGGCATTGAGAGAATTTTGGTGTCTTCTTAATAACCTGCAAGACATCATCGCAACCCGATACGAGATGGACCTATCTGTATCTGTAAGCAAGCATGCAAACAGAGCTAGCTAACCTCAATCTTCTAAACTTTTGTGAGCCCTTGCCGCTGCAGATTGCCTGCCTGCCTGCCTACATGTCCCTGATCGCGACCCAAGATGCTATCGCCGTGGACCATGCAAAGGTCAATGACGTGTTCATGTACAAGGAACGCAAACGTTCAACTCCCTCCCCTCGGAGGTGGAATACCCAAACGAGTCCTCTAAGCGAACTGCGTAACCTCGGGCCACTTTTCATGCGCCGCCTTCTTGAAAGCGGCCGCCTCACTGCTCCTCCAACTCCTCAGCTGCTCGAGGACGGCGGCAGCCTCATCAAACGTAACAGACTGGATCTGCAGAGCATCAACCAGGCTCTTCTCGATAGCCGAGGTCGGCTCGCCGAGAACCTTGGCGGCACGAGCGGCCGCGAGCCTATGTTTGGCGCTGTTGGTGTGCGTGTCGAGGTACCCGGCATTCAGCTTCTTCAAGTCCGCCGAGGCCGGAACAGCGGTGAACTCGGCGTTGAGCGTCTCCTGGACCTTTGCAGGCAGAGACTCGATAGACGAGTTCAGGGCGTGTCGCAGCTCAATCCCTTGGGCATGTAGCGCAGGGTTTTGCGCATCGAGGGCGAGTGCTGCGTTCAGGCAGCGCAGGGCCAGGAGGTACTTTTCTGAAAGGGAGTTAGCAAACGTCTCACTTGTGACTCGAGGATCAAGTTGGGTAAACATACTCCTCCGGATGTACACCTCGAAGCCCGCAATCTGTGCCTCAATGTTGTTGGGGCTGAATTGTAGCAATGGCGCAAGGAACTTGGTCGCCTCTCCCAGCGGGTCGACTGTCGCTGCTAACTTCGTGCCGTTTGGATCCTCGTCCTTCTTCTTGGCCGGCTCGTCCTTCTTTGCCGTTGCCTTGTTCGGGTCCTGCTTGGCTGCCTTTTCGGCCGCTTCCTTCTCCGCCTTTTGCGCCTCCTTCTTGGCCTTCTTCGCGGCCTTCTTGCGCTCCGCAGCGTCGTCTCCGTTTGTTTCGGAGACACCGTTGGTGCCGTTTGCACTCTGACCTCGGTCGTGCATATCAAGATAGACCTTGATAGCATCCAGCGCGGCACGCGAGTAGAATGGGTGGTCGCGCAACCGGTCCTCCCAGCGAATCATGTCGACATATGCTCGGACCTGGCCCTTCCGGAGAGAAAAGGTGTGGAAGTCAAACTGGTCTTCTTGCCAGACATCAAAGATGTTGTAGATGGCGTGGAACCTCTTGAGGGCCAGGCCAACATTCCCCTGGCGAGCATGCGACTCGCCATCCTCCGTCAGGTACCATATGCACTGCATCTCGAGAAGATCGGCAAAGGGGCCGCCGACGGTATCGGCGCGTGTGAACAGTCCCATCGTCTGCAGCGCCTTCTCGTTTTCGTCGTTTCGGAGTTGGTACTTGGCCGTCTTCGAGTTGATGTACCGGTCGCGCGTGTCGAGGAGCCGCGCCTGGTCCATTGCCTCGGCCGCCTTTTGCGTGTTACCCTGGTGCTTAAATATCCTGGCCTTTGTCATGTGGAAATCCGTGTTCTTTGGATCCAGTGCGATCGCCTTCTCGACGTACTCCTCTGCCTTTGCGAGATCACGGCTCAAGTGGTAGTTGTAGTGCTGTGCAAGGAAGTACAATGCGGCTCCCTCGCCCCTAGAGCTGTCTCCGTTTGCCTGCTCTGCGCCCTCGCCGGCTTTGAGTTCTTGAATGTACTCTTCCGCCACAACAGGCAAGATGTCCCTCTTGTAGGAGTCGCTATACAGATGTTTCAGGTTTGCGAATAGAGACGGCACCCCTTTACTCAGCATAAGTGCAAGATACTTCTTTGCATGGTCCCGGAAAGCATCACCTACTCAGGTTAGCGGTGCTACATAGTCCAGGTAGCTGGTATTTGTACTTACCAGTCAGAAAGTCTAGGGGTAACCGTTTGCCGGCGTCAGAGCGTGGGAACTTTTCGGCATACTCGTCATAGATGGCCTTTTGGGCCTCTTCTGGGCCCTCAGTCAGGCCGAGGATCTCCACCAGCCGAGTGTAGTATTCGGGATGCTCTGGGTTGCGGTTCAGGAGTGCCCGGTAAGCCTGCGCAGCCTCGTCCTTCTTGCCGAGCTGAGCGAGGTACTGCGCCCGTAGCTCCATGACGGCCAGCTTGTCCAGATTGTCCTTTGCGATTGTCTCGAGGTGGTCCAGCGCCCGCTGGGTGTCTCCCGACTCGGCGATGATGGAGTTCTTGTACAAGACGGCTTCCGAGTTTTCGAAATCGGTCTTGAGCGGCGGCGACTTGAGCGACTCCTCGTACGAGGACAGGATATGCTCGGCTTGTTTCAGATCCCCGGCGAGGTGATATGCGATGGCAAGCGCGGTCCAGCTTTGCCGAGCCTGGGGTCTTGCCTTCAACATAGCCAGCCTGCTCTGGATGTAGCCTTGGTAGTCGCGCATCTGGATCTGGAGCACGGCCAGATCACGCAGAATCTGGGCCGACTCGGGCTCGAGCCGGAGGGCAAACTTGTAAGCCTTGATCGCTTCGTCGAAATTCTTGTTTGTGCGGTAGAGGATTCCGTAGACGTGCCAGCAGATGTGCGACTTCATGTCGAGCGTGAGAGCTTCCTTGGCCAAGGCAAACGCTTCCTCCGTCTTGCCCTGGGCGTTTATGATGAGGGCCTTCATAGCTATTGTGTCGCCATGTTTCGGGTTCTTCTTGAGAATCTGCTCGGCAGCTTTCAAGCCACGCTTGTACTGCTTGTCCTCGTAGTGGCGGATGACGGTGCGAAAGAGATTGGACTCTCTCGAACTCAGTGGTTGCGGCATTGTAAGAGCTTGCTGTCGGGTACACAACAAAAAGCAGACTCGAGTCTACCCGGTTCCGTGGATCTGAGAGGTAGTCGTCGAGGACGAACTGGTGAGGTGGGGGTCTCGTTTGAGGTCAGACGATGGGTTGAGCACGAGGCTGCTTCTTATAGCCGTTCCACTGGCGGCGCAAGGTCGGCAAAGCTATACTAAGTAGACTATGCGCTCCCTGAGAGACACAATTGGCAGCACAGGGTTGGCTGCTAGATGCGGAGAGGAGCGTTTTCGCGGAGGATGAAGGGGCAGGCAGCTCAAGGTCGTCGTTGGGAGAATTGGAGGGTCGAAGCTTCCCTAAGCCGGAGCCGCTTTGGTGGTGAAAACGCCCCACTAATTCGGGTTTTAGGTGCAACGTCAGAGTCGTCAGAACTCGGAGCCTTGCCTGGCAGAGCCGCTGAGCTACGAGACCGGACACTGTGCGGCGATAAGAAAAAGAGCAGGGAGAGAGGAACGAGCCGCGCGATAAGCACCGACACCTGGAAAAATTGGGAAGCTCGGTGCCGTCAATCGTCAATGAGCTCCTTTGGTCTCTTAGTTTCGACGACTCCATCATAAGATCTGCTTCTTTTCCAACTCCAGCCTCTTCTCAACCTCAACAGCAACTGAATCCGAGCCACAACCCCTGACTCTGCGTCTTCTGGCCAGGACTCGACAACCACAGACCACCGATCAATATGTCTCAACAACCAAAAACAGCAGTGATTGCTACAGCTGCAGCCGCAGCCGTCGCTACTGGAGTTCTCGGTACGCATTAGCTGCTGCACCATTGCCCCTTGTCTGGCAATCAACCCTCGGGGTAGACTGCCGCCTTGCTAACACTGTACGCCGCCCGCAGCCTACGCCGTCTACTTCGACTACCGCCGGAGAAGTCAGGCCGAGTTCCGCCGCAACCTGCGCAGGAGCGAGCGCCGCGTCGCCCGCCAGGAGAAGGAAGCCGCCCAGGCCGACGCCATCGCCCACCGGCGCATGGTCAAGGTCGCCATCGACGAGGCCAAGTCGGAAGGTTTCCCCACCGGCTCCGACGAGAAGGAGGCCTACTTCCTCGAGCAGGTCCAGGCCGGCGAGGTGCTGGGCGCCGATCCCACCAAGCTCTTTGACGCTGCGCTATCCTTCTACAAGGCCCTCAAGGTCTATCCCACTCCCGGAGATCTGATCCAGGTCTATGACAGAACTGTGCCCAAGGTTAGTGGCCCTACTTCCTCTAGCTTGCTTGAGTAGACAAGGACTGACTTGTGACTTTTCTAAATAGCCCATCCTCGATATACTGGCAGACATGATTGCCTACGACACGTCCCTCAAGATCGGCACCTCATTCACCGGCAATGTGGGCGGACTTGACGGCGCCGACATGCCTACCGTCGGACTCGACTAGGACAGATTCGACTAGAAGACGAGTCGTGAGTCGTGCCGCCTGACACCGAGGTGCAACTTCCCTCCACTCGTCGTTATCACGACGGCGGCCCTGATGTTAGGACCATCTCGGATGCTCTGACGATACCGGGGGCTCTGCCTCTGTAGTTCCCCTCCACGCAACACAAACAACAACCTGATCGGCATACTTTGCTTTCAGCTTGTCCATTGGCACTGCTAGCAAACTCGGCTTGGTCCACACTGTACAACATCTCAAATTTTTATGATGGAGCCATTAGGAGGCAGCGCAATGATAGAGCTGTAATTATTATTGTACATAACAGCGGTCGAGGCAAGGAGGCTTTGACTTGGAAAAGGTGTAATGAATCTGTTTGACAACTATGTCCTCGGTGCTGTTGGGTCGATGCTGTCGGGCGTCTTGCTTGCCTTGATTCTAGGATGTTCCGCCATCAACTCAAGGTACATTGAATCTAGGTTCTTCAGCCATCTAACTCCAGGTACAAGTCGACAAAATACACCAGATACAAATTATCATTGAGTTCTGACATATGTACAACCTAGCAACTAATTCTCCTCATAGCAGGCCTATATCTCGATGGCCCTCCCCTTCCTATCCACCCTCTGATCCCTAGGATCAAACCCGCCATTGCCCCATGTAGCCCACTCCGGCGTGGCGGCGCCCATGTAGTCCTCGGGCGAGAAATCACCGTCAGGACCCTTCTCCTCGAGCAGCTCAAAGAACTTCTCATAGTCAATCAACGTATGCCACTTGCCGTCCACCCTGAACCTCTCGCTCGCGATGAGTATGCAGCAGCTGTGCGCATGCTCGGCGGCAATACCATACCTCAACCCCCTCCTCTCCAACGCCGCGTTCAACGCCGTGACAAAGTCGCAGACCTCGTGGTAAAAGGGCACGTTGCCCATGGTCAGCCCGGCACTGGAGCTCGTCGACGTGCCGCAGTACGTCACGCCCTTGATCTCGACAAAGCACGGCAGGCCCTTCTCGACCAGGTCCGCGTACCCCTCGGCCTCGTCCTCGATGTTGAACCCCTTGACAAGAGTCAGCCGGAACACGGTGCGCTGGCGGAAGCGCCGCTCGCGCAGGATGTCGAGGCACCGCTGGAAGCGCTCCCAGAAGTCGCGGTGCAGGGGCCTGTCGATCTTGCGCAGCGACTCGCGGTTCGACGCGTCGATGCTGACGTACAGCTGCGTGACGTGCTGCAGCGCGGCCAGCTGGTCCGGGTGCTGCGCGTTGCACACCAGGAAGGAGCTGATGCGCTCCGCGTGCAGCATGCGCAGGAACTCGTTGATGTGCGGGTAGAAGATGGGCTCGCCCACCAGGCTCAGGGCGCAGTGGCGGATGCGCATGGCCTCGGCGAAGCGCTCGGCCCGGACCCCCGGTACGCCGCGCATCATCTTGATCTTCTTGTAGTGGCCTTCCTTCACGCCCGAGAAGATCAGGTCGGGCGGGTCGACGACCCAGCGCCACGAGGTGCCGACCGGGTTGGTGCCGTGGCGCCAGCAGAAGACGCATTTGTTGGAGCAGGAGAGGGAGGGGGTGGTCTCCATGCACTGATGAGAGTTTATGCCGTAGAAAGAGAACTTGTAGCACGATCCGCGACCGCGCAGGGCGGACTTCGTCCAGCGGCAAATCTTCACGCCCGAATGCGATCCGACGATCTGGTAGCCCTGCTTCGTCAGGGAGTTGTAAGTGGGTGAGTTCTTGGGCACCATCTCCTTAACCGTAACGGTCGTTGTTTTTGCCCTGCCCTTGCCATCCTTCCCGTAGGTGGTAAAATCCACGGCAATGGGGACCTTGACGTCAACTCCATCAGGTCGCGAGTCCTGCATTATGCGACCCAGGTCCTCCACGTCTCCTAGATCTCCTCCTTTCTTCGACTTTGCCGTCTTCGTTGGCAGTTCGTCGTCGAACACCACTTCCCCGTCGTCATCCTCGGCCTCGGCCTCATCGTCGCTCTCGGAGGGAGCTCCAGATCCGGCAACACCTTCTCCCAGGCTTCCGGTGCGCGCAAGCAGACCAATCACATCCACAACGCCCTCGTCCCACTCACCAAGTCTCTTCATCCCGTCCTCCTTCAGATCACCCATGCCGAGCGGAAACGCTCGCTTGCGCCCCGTGAGCTTGGCCATCCACTTATCGACCTCTGTCGCCTGGCAGCAGAAGCCCTCCTCCTCCGTCGGCCAGCCTTCCCTGCTGCCAAACCCAAAGACGGAGTAGCCCAGCAGCCCAGACAGCGGCGCCGTATCGATCCGGAAGTCATGGTGCGTCTCCTTCAGATGCTCTAGCAGGTTATCGTTGATGGTGTCGATGTTGTAGCTGGGCAGCAGAAACAGATAAAACACCTCGGCCGGGGTGCCGATGTTCTGCGTCTGCACCGTGGGCGGGCTGATGAAGTACTCGTCGTAGTCGGCCTCGGCCAGGTCGAAGACCTGCGGGGCCAGGAACGCAAACGTCTCGCCGTCTCTTGGCACAATCGCCTTCAGCGACTGTTCCAGCCTGCCGCCGTATTCGCGCGCGATCTTCTCCGTGTTGCCCGTCAGGGACGAGAAGAAGATGTAGACTTGGATCTCTCTGAGCCCGGACCCGTTCCTGTCCGGGCTCGACTTCCTCCCCAGCTCGCCCTTTATCCGCCGTGGTTCTTTTGGTTTTGCGACGGTTTGCGCGGCGGGGGCATCGTTCTTCGGCGCTTGGATGCTGGTTTTCTTCTCTTCGGGGGCGTTGTACAACGTGGGGAAAAGGAGGAGGTCTTGCTTGTCCGTAGTCGTGTGCAGGTAAGCTCGTAGGAGCATTAAAGTTGTGAAGGTCACGAGCAGTATGGGAATTCGGTAGCTATGCCATAGTTGGATAACATCTTGAACGAGTCGTCTCAGTCAGCTTCGGTTTGTGGCGAGGTGATGGAGCTGGAGATGATTGTATACCTTGTACCAGAGGCCCAGTTAAGGGATTCCAATTGGTTATCTCCAAAGCCATAATTGTCTGTCGTGTAACAACCTATCCAGACCGAATACTTCAAGGTCGGTGATGTTACAGGCGTAGCTCGAAGGTGGTCAGGTGGTGAACACAAAGTTGCCTCTTCTATGCTGCCCCGCCAAAAGTTTCCATCCCGCCTCTTATCGATAAGAACAGGAGGTGCGCCGATAGACCCTAACCCTGAATAAGACCAGTTCAGGGGCAACCGTCCGAGGAAGCACATCGACATCAGACACACCTTCAGTTGATAACCACAAACATGGTGGTGAGTTGTATATTCACTGCTCCCTGAAAGTTACCGCACAAACTCCGATTTCCAATAGCAAATATCCGCCGGGTATCCCTCATGTATCAGACCCATACAGACCAACAGCCTCCAGGCACCACCACCATGGCGTAAACTAGCCATGCTCTATCCAACGCCCACGCCGCCTGCTCTGCAGCGTATATCCCCTTTACAGACATGAAATCTACCTAACCCCCAGACCTAGTGATGTTGCGCATCCTTCTCCGAGCTGTCCACCGACATCGAGTACTCCCTGTGCCTCGTACCCGCCTTATCAACATCCACCTCAATCTCCACCGTAGTAACAACATCCATCTGAATCGCCATATCCCCGCGTCCCCTAAGCGATTCCTGGCTAATACTCCTCGACCCAATCCTCTTATGCCCCCTCCCCTGCGCCCCAACAAGCGACGCCATCCTCCCATGTCCATGTCCGCCAGCAGCCGGCCTCTTTGCCGCTCTCGCCCGCCGCCACCCGCCCCACCATCCCGACCCGTCCCTCGCCTCGTCCGCTCCCGCCGCCGCCTGCCGTTCCTCCCCGGTGCCGCTCGCCCCCTGCACCCACACCATATTCCCGTACTTTCTTCCTGGCGGCGTCCGCATGAACGCGAAAGTCCCCAGCCCCACGTCCTCGGCGTCGACGTCCGACCCGAAGAGGAGCGCCCGCCGCGTCAGGCCCCAGAGTAAAACGTCCAGCCAGCCGTTGCTCGTGATGAGTGCGCCGGCGGCGCAGAAGTAGCCGAGGGGTACGGTGGCGCCGGCCATTGTCGCGATGCGGCCGAGGGCTAGGGGGGCGGTGCATACCATGTAGATGAGGGGGTATATCAGGAAGGCTGGGTGGTGGCCGTTGTGTGCGTTCGGTGGTGTGGGGGTGGAGGTGGCCTGGGTGGTGGTCTTGGGCCGGAAGTCGAGGCTGGATTTGGGGGGTGACTGATCGTCTGGTCGTGGCTGTGATAACTCGAGTGCTGCCTGGTTCTGTCGCCGGCGGAGGGTGAAGAAGATGAGAGTGTAGAGGATGCTCACGACTGCTAGGGAGATGAAGATGAACAGATAATGCGTCAGGAGCCGCAGGTTCTCATACTTTAGGTTGATCCAGCACTGGAGCGGTTCAGTCAGCTATTCCGCTGCCATGCTCTCCCTCGGGGTCTTCTGCTGTGGCAGTGAACTTACCCAAGCACCGGCGCGCACATAAAACCCGCCTCCAGACTTTCCATTGTGCGTGATAGCGATACCCAGCGCCGAGATGAAGTAGGTGAAGATCCAGACTCCCACGACGCCCGCGTACAGCACTCGCTGCGGTGGTTTGCGATTCCATACCACCGTCAGGTAGGTGTGGATCGCAATGGCCGAGAGGAAAAGCCCGCCAGCCACGTCCCCGTTCGATACCAACCATCCCTGAGCAAAACACGCCGGACTGCCGACTTGTATCGTGTCTTTGGCGACCCAGACGCCGTTAATGAGAAAAGAGGCGGCCTGGTGCATGTCGGCGATGAGGAGGTTGTAGAGGAGAACGAGGAATTGGTTCGGCGAGCTCCGGTTGCCCTGCCCTCTCTGCCCGTTGCGACCGTCGCTTTCTCCAAAGTGTTGAGGTGCAAGTCCTAGGGACAGGTCGACGTTGGGCGAGTGAGACCCATCGTGTGCTCCCCTTCTCGACCTGAGATGCCACCTCACGAGCTTGACGGTGAGGTACAGGACAGTGGCGCTAGAAGCAAAGAAGGACAGGCAGGCCAGCACGGCGACGGCTGTGAGGCCTTGGTGGAGGACGGGAGGCAGTGGTGTGAGGATGCCACTCTCCGGCGCGAGCCTGCCGCTGACTGCAGAGCTCGTCATTGTCGAGGAAGAAGCAGAGTGGACTTCTCAGGAACCCATAATATCAGGATATCAAGGTTCTTGGCGGCACATTAGAGGAGAAAGTGAAGGACGGTGCCGATGAAGGCAAGTCAACTTGAATGGATCGCGACTTGCAGAGGGTAAACAGATGCGTGGGGAGGGTTCGGTCTGATATGTATTTCATCCGGAACTTATTAGACCTTCCATGTCAAGACATGTCATCCGTAGCCGAAAAGGGACACTTGGACCCCAAGGCCAAACTCCAAACGGTGACGGACATAGTGCCTCTATAGTAGATAGGTAGCCGACTTGGCTCTGAAGGTACCTTGCTTCCCTGTAATAAACTCGGCAGAGTACCTTGGCGATAGTAAGGAGACGCTAGAAACTCGGGTGCCAACGTCTTGAATCTGTGTTACCTTCCGGTTGGACAAGGTCCATGTCAAGACCTCGTATTTGAGACTCGCGTGTCAAGTGTGTAAGGTACCTTTGCACTTGCAAGGCATTGCTTTAGAGACACTGAGCGTGTCTGCCGTAACCCGTGGAAGAAACGGAGGCCAGCGTAAAGGGCACGCACAGATGCATGCTCTTCCTACAGTCGGGACATTTTCCACTTCTGGACTGGTTGCGGCGATGCGATGGAGTCAATCTCAAGAACCATGCGAACGCCATGTCGTGAGGATTGAGGAAGAATGGGGAAGCGGGTTCTGCAACCTCACAGACCCTTCCATCCTTGGTCTTCCCCAGGATTCAGGGGAAGCTAGCCCAGAACTGGTCTAATCAAACTCGATGGTGATCTTGGAGAGCCGGGGTCCGAACAGCGCCAACCGACCGGTCAAGATTCTGTTTGCGACGTAGTCTCGGGTTCCAGACCTTCATAAACAAGAGTTGAAGAGAGTTCAGATGAGCATGCAGAGCATTGGAAGGTAGTTTCGGTGCGCATCTGTGTCCCCGTACACAGTACGGCCGAGACTGGGCTTGCACTAATATCGAAGCAAGATAACGTCCGCCGAGAAGTGCTTTCTGGTAGCGGTCTCATGGCGCTGCAAGGAGGCGGCCCCTCCGCTGTTGCGCACCGTCGCCACGTGTGCACCGGTCCTGATCCAGGTATCGGCAACCAACGCCAAGACGGCGCATGAGAGCGCTTTGGCCGCTTTCCTGAGCTCTCGGCATTTTACACGGATTGCGTTTCCCTGCGCAAACTGGTGCGAATACACGGAGTCGCCGATGTCGAACAACCACACTGCACTGTCGTCGGGCTGCCGGATAGGGACCTTGGGAGCGCCCATCCAGGCATCTGGCTATGAGCCACGTGCCAGAAACGGCGTGTACTGTAGTAAGGATGGCGGGAGTCGTTTCTAGTGCATCTCGAGATTCCAACATTACAGTGCCAATATCGCAGAGTTACATTGTTCTAGAATCCGGTAAGAATGCAGGCACAGCCAATGGCCGGCGTGCGTCGTGTGTGTCTGTGTGACCATTCCACCATCTGGGACGAGATAACGAAACCATGGAAATGGAAAGTGATGAAACACCAGACACTGACGATCGATGTGGCCGACACTCGACAGTGCAAGCGGTTGAAGTCGACATGGTCACGTGCCCACTTGACGAAACACCAGAGATCCACAGTTGGTGATACCGACTGCCGCGAGAACCACCCGCGACCAACCCGGCGCCAGCAAAATAAGCAGAGAGCAGGTCACGTGAAAGCACGCAAGAGCTCGTTCTCCTCCCCAGCCTATCACACGAGAGCATGTCTTATACAGGCCTACCGCTTCGACGACATCTCATTTCACTTTGCAACTCCATTCTGTCGTTAGATCGGAATCAAGCTCTATTGCGCCATCAAATATTCGACTAAACTCTGGTTACGCTGTGTGTTGCTGGCCGTCACGGCAGCAGTCATCGCTTCATCATGATGGACCCTCTCATGCGTGGACCCCAAACAAAAAGCCAGGAGACGAAAGCATATCCAAAAACACATAACAAAAACGCCATACCGGTCGTGAGATTCATCACAAGGCCGCTCGTGGTCGCCCCAGGCAAGCCATGGCAGTCCTTCCCTCTAGCACCGCACGGCTAGTCCTTCAGCAGCTTTCCAAAAGCGGAGTAATAGCCACACTTCTTGACATGGCTTTTCTTCCCCGTGTTTGGATCGAAGACGTTGCATCCCCCTCTGGCGACGTTGGGGGGTGTGTACACTATATTTCGATCTTGTCAGCATTCCTCTCTCAAATCTCTTTCATCTCGTGTGTTTTTGGGTGGGTGTCGCGCATACGGTGCAGGGAGACAGCGAAGTCGCTGCCCTTGTTCCAGATCCGGTGGACCCCGAGCTCGTCGGCCATGTAGGCGACCGAGTCCTCCGTGTACGTCTTCTCGGAGACGACCTTCATGGCGGCCGGCTGCTCGTCGCCGCCGCCGGGGAAGTCGTACCGCGTCTCGGTCAGGTCGCCGCGGAGGATCTTCATGAGGCAGTGGGCGTTGCCGTGGTCGTGGATGGGACTGCCCTTGCCGGGGGTCCATACGAGAACGAGCTGTTTTGGATGCAGTGTTAGGCAAAGGGGTTTGTCACGATGGCGGTCGAGAGAGACAAACCAAGTTGCTCTTTCCGTTGCCCTCGTCGACGAGGTTACGAGTGTAACCGCGACTCTCATCGCCCATGGCGTACTTCTGCCAGCCGCTGTCGCTGGCGTCGTACTCTTGCATCAAGGTCGTTAGGAAGCCGACGTCGACATCTTCGCAGGTCAGACCGGACGACGGGCCGAGTGCCGCCTTCAGAGCATTCACCAGCTTTTCGAACCGATCACTCTTAGCGGCGCCGACGACCGGAGTCACAGGGACACTGCCGACGGCCATGGTTGTTGTTTTGCTATGGACTGGATTGAAGATATGTTGGGTATGGTATGGTTGCTGTCCTAGGGGCTAGGGGTAACTGGAGGCTCTTGATGTCTGGACGGTTGGATTGAGGGTACGGGGACAAGCGGTGGTCAGATGAGCACATTTGGGCGGGCTATCCGACTTCTCGCGGAGTGGGGCCTTCTGCGAATGTCCTCCCCGCCGAGCCGGCTTCAGGTGGGTCGTCCGTCCGAAAATCGCAACAACGACAGAGGTTACGTACACCTGCCTCACTGGCACCATTTGCGACCGACCATTCAACGTGCTTCCTCGACCGAGCACATCGATCCCGCTGCCTTCCTGTGACCAAACACACGGAATATCACTGGAAGGAAGGAATCAAGCTGTGTTCCATGTTTTGTCAGGCTGGCACGTCTGGATACGGCCGTCGGCAGCCAAGGACACAGGACCCACCCGTCGACGGCAAACTCAAAGATAAGCTGCAAATCAGTTTCCATGTATGGAAAGCGCTGTATCTTGGCCGACGTTCGGTGTTGTGTGTGTACTTTCTATGAGTTGGCCGACAACACATTGTGGTATTGCGACGCACATGCAACAGTTGGGCCGTCAGTCAGCCTGTGATGTTGCACCATGGTCTTGTAGCTCACATTCTGGTCGTTGACGGTAGCTGCCGGATACTGTTTCGCTACTATTAGGGCATTAGAGCCTACCTAGACTCGACAACATAGATAGGTAGGTAGGTCGTATTTCAAATCAATAAGGGGTTGGGATAGGCTTTCTCATGTGGTTTTGAAAACTACCTCCCAGCTGTAAGTTTATGCGATAATATGATACAATCTCGAACGGGGTTATCCATCACACAACAAGGCAGGCCTTTAAGTCTCTAAAGAAGACGGATGCACCTCTGCACACTGCAGCAAAGAATGAGAAACATGTACTCTAACATCACGACAAGCCCTAAACCGAAACTCCGTCGCTAAAGACTCAAACAAGTATAAGACAACACACCCCAAAGCACCCTCGGCGCCATCCAACAAACCCAACACAGCTCTCATCAACACCTCGATCAATCATCCAGTAACCCTCCTCACCCAAAGCGTAGTAGGCTCAAAATTATCATCCCTATCCATCCTCTTATAAGCGCGGTGCAGCTTGAGCCCGAGCTCGTACTCCTCCCTCCGCACCTCGGCCAGCTCCTGCTTGAGCGCCTCGACCTTGCGCTTCTCCAGCTCGCGCTTGTGCACCACGTCGGCGCTGTCCAACATGCTGTCCGTCGGCATCAGCTCCGTCATCTGCTTGATCGACCGCAGGATGTTGATGCGCCGGTTCCCCAGCCCCTGCAGCTGCGCGTTGATCATGGCGACGCGGTCTCTAGTCTCGCCGGCCGAGGTCTCGGGCGGTGCCGGGGGTAGGGACTTGTTGATGCTCGAGGCGATCGAGTCCGGCCGGTCGGCCGTCGTCCGGGCTGCGACGCGCATCGCGGTGAGGGCCGGGTGCGTGAAGCCTGCTGGCGCGGCGGCTTGGCGTTGTTGTGCGGCTGCCGACGGCGGGGTCTGGAAGGGGGAGGACATGTAGTGGTCGCGGCGGTCCGTGATGGAGTCCTGCTGGGGCTGGGGGCTGTCGCGGTACTGGAGAGGCGTGTCCGGCACGGGAGGGCGGTTGTGGACGAAGTCGTCGAGGGACTCGCGAGGGGTGTTGGCTGCGCTTGTCGCGTAGGTGGTGATGCTGAAGCGGGACGCGGGCTGCACCCAGGGGTCTCCTGGGGCGAGGGTGTTCCGGTTCGCACTGTGGGCTGGGGGAGCCGGTGCGTGTGAAGCTTGCGAATAGACCGACGATACCGATTCCTGGTGAGCATGGGCGGGATGAGGCTTCCTGTGCATCGTTGACTCGTTTGGTTGTTGCGAGCCGGCATTTGGTACTCTCAGATTATTTTCGCCGGTGATGGACGATTGCAATTGCTTGGCTGCGACTGATGGCGCGTCGCTTCTGTCGAATGACCCTGAAAGCGGTGGGCTTGGATAGCTCGGACCGCCCGACTGGTGTTTCGACTCGGCCGGGGTCGCGACCTGGGACGAAGGCACAATTTTTCTGATGGTCTCCCGAGACCGGGAACCAGCTGCCGTTTCAGTTCCGGGCGGGCTGACAGGGGGCGTCTGTCCCCTCACCGACCTCCCCATAGCTTGGTTTGATGTCGGACTGGTGGCAGAGGTCGGAGATGCCACTCTCTTAGGATCCTTGGGCGCGATTCTGAGCGGTGCAACCTGAAGGTTGTCGCGGACGGGCTCAACAATAGCCGTCCGACCGCTTGCGCCACGCCAGCCGGGCCGTGATGAGGCAAATGCGTTCGCCGCAGGGTCGGTGTCGTTCTCGATCATTTCCGGCTTTTTGTCGCCCTTGCTCGAGTGGCGCATCCGCCGGACCTTGGCCCCAAAGGCAGTCATCATGGCACTGGGGCTTCTTTGTGGCGGTGATGATCCCGTGCTGATTCCTAGTCCCTGCGCATACTCTGCTGGCCTGACCTGAGGTGGTCTCCCTGCCGCGCTGGCTGTCGGTTCCCCTGTCATAGCATCCCACCGGACCTCTCCCCTCTGCTGGGCGGCTGAAGACGGATTCGAAGCTTGGCGCTCACGGGCCTGAGCTTCCCTGAGAGCAGCGTCAGACTGCTTCCGCCGTGCCCGACGCATCATTGGAATATTGGTGCGAGACTGCTGGGCGTCTCCGCCGTTGCGTGAACTACTCCGAGGTTGCTGAGCGGTGCCCCGTCTGTCGTCATCGATGGGAGACACATCCCGGTCCCTTTGCCCGCCTTGTATTCTATGCCACATGTTAGCACTTATTTAGAGGTCGAGTCGCTGTGATGCCCATAATGGGCAAGTGACGACATTTACAGCAGTCCATGAACGAGCAAAGTCTAGACTTCCATGAATTTCCCAAATGGCTCCGGAGCCTTCAACTGAGACGTATCCACCTTATGCCGACGGAAGGGATGGAACTCACTGTTGTCCAGCTCTGCGAGCATACGCCGGTTCCGGTGAGCTCGGAGGCGATATTGTCTCCATCGCGTCCTGCTGACGATGAAGAGCTCGAGAGGCTGTATAGACGTTTGCTATGGCTCGAGGTTGCGAGTGTGCAAGCGTTGGAGGACCAGACTCCAGGTTGCGGGCGAGATTGCGTTTCGGATTGCGAGGTGGAGGTTCTTGCACAGGAGGCGCCGTCTCGCTGCGGGGTGTCTTACAGTTAGCACGATTCCGTCTGATGACTCGCGCCGCACGGAGACTGTAAACGGTGGCAGGTTCTGTTTGTCAAGGAAAACAGCTGTGTCAAACAGCCTGGAGGCTAGGTAGGTTGTTCTTGCTTGCAGCGCCGCGCTCATATAAGACGCGACAAGCATCAAGGTACTTCCCCGCCATGGCTTGCGCCAAAACGGCCGCTAACGTAACAGTGGAACTTGTGGCACTTACAACTGCGAATCGACAAAGTCCCGTGGAGGCCGTGAAGGTGCCGGACCTCCCTTGATGGAGTAGCTGTATCCCGTCGACATATTATGGATCGGCCGTGTATTGCTTGCATTCCTCGACGCCGGTCTTGATCGGCTCATATCCCACATCGCCGCTGGCATCCTGTATCCCGACGACGAACGATCGAAGACCCCTTTTCACTTTCCCCAAAACCGCTGTAAAATGACGGAAGGGATGAGGGGCAGCGCTGCAGGGCGCCGTCAGATCGATGGCAGGGGTCTGATAAGCTAAAGGACATGTGCATGAACTTGATATTTCGAGGCTCCCGATCTCAAAGAGAGCAACTTGAATGGAAGCAATGTAGGCGGAGGGAGCGATGCGCGAGATATAACCTCACGGCGTCGCAAGTCGAGAGGGTTGTTGATTGTTGACAGCGGTCGGGGAAGGCGCGTCGCTTCTAAGGGCCGGTGGCACCCGCACCGAA
Organism: Coniochaeta ligniaria NRRL 30616; assembly: GCA_001879275.1. Taxonomy (NCBI): domain Eukaryota; kingdom Fungi; phylum Ascomycota; class Sordariomycetes; order Coniochaetales; family Coniochaetaceae; genus Coniochaeta; species Coniochaeta ligniaria. The sequence continues at coordinate 677,274 of KV875095.1, read as the reverse complement.
TTCAGGCAAATGCCTTGGATGATGGTGCTCACTGATCGGAAGTGTGGCTGTCAATGTCGCGTGGTCGCGGTCGAGGTCGAGTTAAGTGGCCGGACAAGTCAGAGCTGAGTGCAATTGTCACTTGAAATCAATTCAAAGAACGATGCTCGATGGCACGGCAGGACCGAGCCGCAACATGTTATATCAGGTTATCAACCAGGTTGTACGACCTCACAGAGTCACAGACTCACAATATCTCCGGCCGCGGCAACAGGGCCCGGGGTTCTGGATAATATTGCACAGGACTTGATCATCCATCCGCTGGCCACTGGAATAACATCTCGTTCTGGGCCTTGGTCGCTTGTTACCGTTGGATTGGCCAAGGGTCGTCCGATCCACCATTCAGCTTCGCCCGATGTTTCAAAATAAGGCTCTCCAATGACAGCAGTGGGAGTCGCACAGCGAGGAACAGCCGCTACGTTTCACCTCACAGGGCCAAGGTTGGCGCTACTGCAGGTGCAGGTGCCTGTGCCTTGTGGGCTCTCTCAGCTTCAACTTCAGACAAAAGAGTCAAAGACATCTTCTTCCGATCACCGTCCATGGATTTTACCGGCACAGCCAGATTTGAGGCTATTCGAGTATGACATTCTCTGGTTCAGCGCACATCGTACAGATCAGACCGTCTTGTTCATGCCTTCTGGCTAGTCGTCCGGGCCATGATCTGCTTGTCGGCACAGTGTGTCGATCATCACGGCCTCGGTGTTCCATGGTCAGCACAATGCAACCACCTGACCCTCGCTTTCCTTGTTGGCTCACAAACAAGTCCTTTGTCGGGTGTTGTTCGACCCTCGAGTCGTGGACCCTCGAGTCGTGGATGAGTGGTGTTGTCTTTCAAGTCTTTGTTCACAACACAATCGGCATTGTCGATTCTGGACATACAGACTGGTTGTCTTTCAGATGCTCGTCGAGTGACAATGGCTGTGTTCTGGTCAACTTCCGGGATGCTCCCTTTGTCGATGCACGTACAGCTGAGAATCGCAGCAGCCCATGAAGGTATAAGTAGAACATGCATTTCCAGTACCCTTCCCATCATCATTCTCATCACCACCAACTCAGATTCACTACAACTTGAACCAGCAACACACAAAACAGCTCTCGTTCTCCTCACCATCAGTCTCGGACTCACTACAACTGAGCCAGCAACACACAAGACATCTCTCGACAACCCAATCTACTCTCCTAAAATGTTTGACCGAGAGATGCCCCTGAGCGTCTTCTGCCGTGGCCTGAAAGACGAGGAAGACGTAAGCTTGCCTCGCCCGGGTCCCGAGTACACCCCCGAGATCTTCGACGAGCTGCCCCACGACGAGATCTACCTCGGCGGCCACGAGATCTTCGAGGTCTACGAGGCTAACAAGGAGACTGAGCAGGTTAAGTCGGGCATCTTCGTCTATGACTTCGAAAATGTTAATTCGACTGGAACCTGTGACACAGTGATTGAGCCGGAAGCTCCCCCTCGGCCGCTTCGCCGCGTCGTCTGCTGCCTTTGCAAGGAGTGTCAGCGCGAAAAGCGTGCTGCGGCTGACTTGGATGCTAGGGCGGTCGCGAAGGTCCAGGCCGAGGTCCACGCTGAGATCCAGACCGAGATTCAGACCGAGACTACTGGTTGATGTACTACCGCAATACACTGAGGAAGGAGACGACCCGAAGATTGTAAGTAGGACAAGTGTCCCTACCGGGTGTTGATTGTTCGCGGAGTTTGAGAGTGCTGATATTCAAGTTGTGAGCTGCCGGTAAGTTGCGCCATTGTTTGATTGATAGATTAGTGGTTTAGAAGGGCACCTGTCCCAACAAAAAAATTCACTTCGTTATAACACATGAAGTCTCAAAGTGTGAGTATGCAGTAATAGACTTGATGACTGTTTTGTGACTTTTGCACATTTGACTAAATACGAGTTTCAGCCTAAGAATAGCGTTGCAAGTGGCTTTCCCGCATCGCTCCCAGTCGTGATCACATGCTGGTGTGAAAATAGCCTCATGTACATACCTATGTATGAGCCCAAAGAGAGAGAGGTATGGTACACAAGTAATGTAGAGCCAGTAAGGACGCCAAACGCCGGACCCTCTCACGCATCCTTACACCCAGAAATATCTACTCGTCATCCGCAAGTTCCTCGACTCTCGGAGCAATATAACTCCTTGGCTTTGCTGTGCCAGTGGCGACCTGGGTGTCGGTCGCGGTAGTGGTTGCGCTAGCGGGTGCGGGTTGACCGGTAGTAGCGGAGAAAGTGGCCTGAGCGCTGGCCGAGCCCGAGCCCTTGGTAGAGGTAGACTTCTTCTTCTTCTTCTGGGTCTGGCAGTTTGTTAGACAAAGCTCGCCCATATTTATAATTAGGAGTACATACCTCATGCCAAGCCCAGACGGGTTTGAAGCTGTCAAGGAACGAGACATCCTCCCAGAGGTTGGGGAACAACCACAGTCCAGGCGGAGTGACGAAATACGTGACGCAGAAGAGTATGACCCGGAAGATAGCCATCAGGAAGAACAGGCCGAGCAAGCCCAGGAAACCCCAGCTCAGGTAGTAGACGCCTTGGCGCATCTTGAGGGGCCAGAGAGGGTAGAGGACGACAGCGAAGATGACGAGGAGCGCGAGGGCGGCGTAGACCTGACGCTTGATCTGACTGCCCTCCCAGAGCCACACGTAGTACATCTCTTCCTTGGCCTCCTGCTGCGGCTCGATGCGGACGGTCCATAGCCCCTTGACGCGCTTCGTCTTCTTCGGGGGCGCATGGTTGTGGCCCTCGTGGCCCTCGTTGGGATCTATCTTGGCGACTCGCAGGGCCAGCATGGACATTGGGAGCAGCTTGAAGGTGTTCTCGAGCGAGGCACGGTCGGTGATCTCAGGTAGAGCTGGGTTCTTCTTACGGGCCTTCTCGTACGCGGGGGACTGTAGAGCTCGGAGCGCACGTTTGACTTGGGGAATCAGTTAGCGACAGTGCACCTTGGGTGTGGTAGAGAGCGGTTAGGAGAGGTTACCCTTAAACATATCCTTGCGGTCCCCATTCAAGATACAAGTCCGCGGCTTCAGGTCCTGGCTTCGTAAGAACTTGGCGAGGGCTATTGCGAGGGGATTTGGTGGGCCTGGGACAATAGGCTGTGGCTGTCCACCTTGAGGGGGTCCATGCTGGTGCTGATGTTGGTGTGGTGGTTGGCCACCTTGTTGCTGTTGCATGGCCTGCATCCTTGCTTGCTGCTCTTGGGCTTGCTTCTTGAGGTGCTCGATAAACTGCGGAACAGTCATGCCAGCCTTCTCGGCATCGCGAGCCAGCTGCTGCTGCATGGCCATGATCTGTTCCCGGGTAGGCATTTGCCCAGGGGCGGGCATGCCAGATGGTGGTTGTGCTTGCATGGTGGCAGTGTCTGTGTGATGACAGGAGGTAAAAGAAGCCCGAACTGACACAGGAAGTAATGGTGATGCTTGTGGATACTGTGGTAGCTCACAAGAGACAGGGCAACTTTTTGGATGACAAGCTGTTCAATTGACGGCAGGGGACACTTAGGCAATCGTGTCCCTTCAGCTTATTCGCTGACGAGAGAGTTCGACGTTGAAAGTGGGTCTAAGGATCTGGGGTATCGGAGCCACGTTTCTCCCGGCCCGCGCTAAGCTTTACCCGGTACCGGGATACTTCTGAAGGTGAAACCCAAGGTGAGAATGGAAGCCGCCTGCCACCTGACAACGTCAACGGCCTGCGCGTGGCTAAAATTGCAGTGTCCCCTGTCGGCGGCGTAGACCTTTGGGACATCGGGTAACACAGCGCACCACCCCTTCTGCCGCATTTTGATATTTTCTCCTTTCGTCATGTCGGCGCTAAGGCGGACATCGCAAGCCGGATGTGAATGCATGTCTCGGACGATGACTGTTCTGACTGTATTATCGCCATCGCCATCAGCCGGAGGGCATCACGCTGCCACCAGAGCTGACATTAATCCCGTCTCCATTAATACTCACACCGTCTCATAACAGCAGAGCGTATTATCAAGTATTTCCACATCGTTCTACAAGTTCCGCCCTCGAGACTTGGCAGATCGAGAAGGCGTCGCCTGCGCGAATCTGGTTGGACCGCGCAGTCCCGACAGATTTTGCGCCTTACCGGTCACGCAGCCTGAAGAGGGGCGACAATGCCGCTGCGCCTTGTCGGAAATGGACTGGAAACTCTCGAAACTCACGTACATCTCACAGAAGCCGTATCCAGAACAAACAAACAAACAACACGACATCGCACCGTCGAACCAATCTGCGTCGTGAAGCCGGTCCTGAGAGAAAACGCCCTTCCCGTGTGTGCCACAGTGCCGTGCATGCGTCGTCAGACTACTCTGTCGGGACAAGCTGCAACATGTCACGATGCCTTTGATATCATTTGACAGTACACCGAACTACACTGAGCTCGAGGGGCTTGAGTCAGGTACCCGTCAGAGCAGCGGGCCAGCCGGTCGCGACCTGGATAGGTTCGCGGCCAGTTATTGTTGCCACGCTGTGGCCGCGGCAGACACACCACCCTCGTGTCGGTTTCAGGAAAGAATAGAAGTCTTCTCTTTTGTTTCCCCTTTCCCAGTCACCCAGTCACCGGGGACCCTGAAGACGCGATGTTTGAGAAGTCCAAAATAAGAGGAGGCAGCAATCCCTCGGCCAGGATCCAATCTAAACTGCCCACGAGACAACCAAGTCGGAATCTTGTGGCAATGCGGTCGTGACGATGGGCGTTGAGTGGGTTCCTTGACCAAGGAAAACTAAGACATCGACTCGCTGTACGACGCCGTTCATCTTACACAAGTGGTGGGCCGGCCAATGTGGTGTGAAGCGCCAGCCATCCGAATCACCACCACACCCCGGCATGGTAAGCGCCGACTGGCTGGCGGCCAATCCACGTCAGCCTATCAAATCATCCGGCTGGACATCTTCACCAGCACCACGAACTCTCTTACAGTAAGGCCAGTACAGATCCGTACTCAACTTCTGCTTGCCAATACACTAAGCCAGCGGCCTCTCTCAGCCGACCCATCATTACGATGGATAAGGTAGCGTGGTGGTCACCAAGTGGTGGGCATGTTCAGGCTGGAGCACCGGCGTATTAAGAAGCAGAATATTCCTCAGCCTTTCCTACCATCCTCTTTCCTTTCTGGTTTGCTCCCGGCGTGTGCTATGTTTCTTGTTTCTTGCTCATGCGCTTCTTCTTCCGTGCATTCCGTCACTTGTCAAGTTACAGGGTCGCTGCTCTTCCTCGTTCGTTGCTCTCCTTCCCCTTAGACGGCATGAGGTAATTACCTCTCATACAGCATGAGGACTCTGGGAAGCATGTTTGCGGAGACGTACACATCATGGTTGCACTCGATTTCACAATGTTGCGCGCCGTTGTCTCCGCGCCACGACGAGAAGCGTCGTCTAAGTGATGCGGGATCATGGGATTATGGCCGGGATACGGTCCTGCTCCGGTTGTCTGGAGGAACATGGAGACGGACGTTGACGGGCGCAGACGCCGATCCGCCGGATGAGATACACCATGACCAACCGCCACGCGAACCGCCACCGTCGGCCGATCACCCATGGCCAACCGAGAGGGAACATGAGAATACGCGGGCTCGGAAGAGGACTATGAGCGGGGGCAGTCGCTTCTCTGTGAGAAGGAGGTTCATGTCCAACGCTTCGCGCCGGCCGCAAATATCAGCACCAACAGACTTCCGTCATCTATACTCCGAGACTTTCCAGTTTCCGTCATCACAACCGCGCCAGAGGCCGGTTTCCTTTCGCCCCCTCGAACTTAGCATATACGTACCTAATAACCAACTATCGCCACTATTGCCGGACTTCGACATCGACGAGCATATACCCCCACCACCTGCTGCGTATACTCGCCGCGACACTTCCTGGGACGACAGCAGCGTGACCTTAACCCACGAGCGAAGCACTTCTTCCATGTCGTTTCATCTGCCAAGGAGACAGGTGCCTGAAGGGTCTTCTTTCTGCGAGAGCCTCGAATCGACACCTCCGAGGGTCCCTCCACGATCTAGAGCGAGAGCTTACACAGCACCCAACGTCGAGAGAATCGTGGAGCGAATAGCCAGCGCCATGATAGAGAAGGAGCGGTTACAGTGGGAGATCGACTCGATCATCGAGCGGCAGAGCATCTACACCAGCAGTCGACCTACCACTGCGTACGGGATGCAAGACCTCGAACCGATGCCCTCCATCCCGGCCGTGCCGGCAGTAGCTCCGTCGTTCGCCGAGCGACTCAGCACGGAGGGCCGTCCTCAGACAGCGCCTGCTCAGCCGATCCAGATCCCCAAGCGGCACACACCATTCGCCGAGGCTTCGGCGAGGTTCAACAACAGGTCGTCGCCCAGGTTGGACAGGGACGATCTGGATCGTCCACTCGCTCCACCCCTTCCCCTTGTTCTCCGCCCCCCACTGCGCAAGAAGAAGTCGTTCTCCAGAGTCTCAAACTGGCTATTCCCCGGTGCCGAGCACCAGCGCGACATGAGCCTCGACTCCATCACCAACCTGCCGAGACCGGTCAACGAGAGCGACGGCTTCTACCAGACCGTTGCGCCGGCAGGCGGCCGCAACAGTCTCGACACGGCCACCACGGCGTCGTCGTGGGAGACGGAGGAGGAAGGCCAGAGCCAGACGGTGCCGACGACGTGGTCGCCGGGGAGTAGTCCGATGGTGGCACAGGATCTCACACCGGTCAAGACACAAGCGCCGCCGCATATGATGTCTCGAACCGCCGGGGCAACCCTTGGACGTGGGAACGTCCATCGACCGCAGAGTGTCGGTGTTGCATTCTAGTAATTGTGTTACCATTTTATGCGCCGTGTGCGACCTGGAGGTGTTGCACGACTGTATCTATCTTTACTTATCCCTGCATGTGTGAAGCCGAGGAAGGCCAATAGAGGAGGTATGACCGGACGGTGGCTTGCGATTTGGATGATACCAATTTTGGGACTGGTAGCCTTCTAAGATACCCCGACAATGGGCGTCAGTTTGTCTTAAACTAGCATTTTGGATGATGTAAATAGGAAAAAGCTCTTGCACTAAGTCGACACTCTGTACTTTTTAGTAAAGAAGTCTTACAGTAAGATACCGGTCATATGCAGCCACCACCCAAGATAGCACCGTGACGGAACTCACAACTCCTGTCGAGCTACAACGATGCACATCGGAGTCCCGTCTCGGCTAACTCGTAGAAGGGATAGTAGTTGCATCTCTGTATCAGGGTTTTCCACTGGCCATTTCTTCCATTTAGAACACAAGTATTCAAAAGAGCGATAGCTATTTCGACTCCGTCCTCTTCATAAACTCGAGATTAGTTGTAATTGCTGAATCGTCGAATGAGTGCAAAGTGACATACACGTAGTGCTATAAGAACCGCCGGCGATTGTCCGGGTTGGAATGCTGGTCATTATCAGCTACTGCTTCTTTCAAGGCTCCGCCACGGAAGCGTACCAGTATATCGCGTAGCAGTACAAGCGAGAAGGATCATGTAAATGCGTCGCAGATGGCATGAGAACAAGCAGAGGCAGTCATCTCGCGTTGTGATGATGCAGAGATGGCCAGGAGCAGCAAAGAAGTGACTAGGGGCAAGGCAGGTATGGCCAGGAACTGAGCAAAGATGAGTGCTGTTTGGTTGATTGATCGCTTCCCTTTGTACTCTCTCCTTCTATTTTCTCTTCTTATCAGTAACGATGCATTTACCGCCACGATCATATTCTTTATGGATAGTCACCTGAGATTCCTTCCTAGAAGTGAGAACCCTCGGCAGCTGCATCTTTCCATCTAAAATTGTCTCCGACAAGGAGTTGGGATCTGGATGTCTGGTCTGACATGCGCGAAGCCACTGCCATTGCTGTGAGCTTGCTCTTCCAGGAACTAGCCTCTGATAAGGTCCTGGGTGAATACACGCCTCAAAGTTCATTCTTAGAACCATCATCTTGTACACGGGATGGTAAAGCACATGGGGGGGAGTGAGCTTCGAAGGCACTCATGAACTGAAACGTCAGGTTCTCGCTGCCAGCCTGAGCCATTATACCGAGTCCGTACGGTCTTCCATCTGCTTGAATGACCCCAGCGGGCATTGTCGCAATTGGGTAGCCTGTGAAATTGTCAGACCAACTTGAATAGGATTAATTGGAACAGCTTGCTGAACATACCAGATGCAGCTGATATGAACACCATAAGACTGTCCATGGGAAAGGGAAGTATATTCAGGTTCTGCTCCCTAAACAGCTTGTATATGCCATTATCTTTGGATATTGTCTTCATTCGCTCCTTAACAGCTTCATGTTGCCTGTGATGGAGGGTCTCGCGAGGATTTCAGCAACTGGTTCTGATCCGCGTGGTCTTTCCCGGGCTTTTGCCGCAACTCATAATGAATGCCATATATACCCTAGGGCAGTTCCTCCTGCTGATGGTCCAAGTTGAATTTGATAAGATCCTCTACCCTTTTTAAGCCTGGAACTTTGGCTTCGTCAAGCCGGGCTTCAAGTGCTGCTTTGCCTTCGTACGCTTTTTCGTGGTTAGTAACCGGCCACGCGGTTCAAGTTCTCAGGACAACTTACCCATCACGACGCTAATTGGGTTCTTGCCCTCATACCACAGGTCGGTGGCGGGTGGTATGTCGACTGGGTAGACCACGGATACCTCAGGAGCATGTTGCTTGATGCGCTCGACAGCCGCGAAGTATATCTCGTTCTCAATAATATTTAGCATTTATCATACAAACAAGATTGGGAAGTGCACCATTTGCTTTAAAATGAGCTCGTCAAGTTGGATAATGTCCGGGTGAAGAGACCATGTCGTAGGACCGAAAAAGCCGATCCGCAGTGAGTCGAACGTCTTGGTCAGGAACTGTTGATAGCCTCCAGGTAGTAGGAATCTTCTCTTCTGTCAAAGCGGTCTGACTCAGAAGCGCTAGGTCTGCCGTTGATCTGGCAAGACCGCCTACGACGTCCAGCTCTACAGAGCTCTTGAAAACGCCATCCATACTCACAGCGTTAAGAGCGGGTTCGAAGACATACAGACCGGCTCTCGTTGCCGGCATGACTATGAAGCCAATCGACTCTGTGCCTAGAGCCAGGGGGCATAGCCTGCCGGGACTCCTACTGCAAAACTTGTTGAGGAGCCACATGGATCCGAAGAAACCGGTCAGCCTGAGATGGTGCTTTGGGAAATGATGAATCGTACACCTTGTCCGAGGCTTGGCTCATCTGGCTTGCGAGCCATGTATGCAGACTGTGTTTGCCCTCCGGTCGCCGACCATCCATTTGAATTTCCATCGGCTCTATTGGTATATTAATGCGCAAGAATCACTTGGACGGTTCAACACACTGGAAATTGGAAAACTCCTGTATCCCTCACGTCAGCCAAAGACACCACGAAATTATAGGCTTCGCTTACATTCAGATTGGTCTTGCCTAATACGATGGCACCCATTTCCTCAAGCTAGTTCACATGGTCAGAGTCTTCTACCCATTGCGCCTCTAGTTACTCACCCTATCAACGATGGTGCAGTCTTCGGCGCAACCGAGTGCTTCAAGGTAAGACTGCCCAATGTCGTTGCCAGTTCGAGAGAAGGCCCTGTCGCAATTGGCGTCTTGTTCCAAGGTCAACAAGGTCACAATCATCATGGAATATCGTGAAATGACAGACTTTGACCAGTATGGGTATTCCATGGAATGGACTCTTAATTCGACCTGCCGTTCGCTCGCGGTCGAGCTGCGCCGAGCGCTCCATGGGAACGTGGTTGGGGACGATAGAAATCATCGCGTTCAGTTTGGCACCCTTCTGATCATGCTTGTAGATTCGCAGAAGACATGCTTGGACCAACTCGACGCTGGTAAGCAGATCAGAATTGAGCTTTCTCTGCAGTCCTGCAGAATCGGAGGCTGAGCAGTTCCATGGCCGAGAGTCTCGCAGCCATCTTGAACACTGGAAGTGAGTTGGTGAAAGAAAGTACGACGAGCTACAGCAAGATTCAATACTGCCAGCGAGTTGTGAAAACAAATCGAAGTTGCGGAGTCGCATCAAATGCTTTCAGTCAAGCGTGAATTCACTGCCAAAGGCAGAGCTCGCTACTTCCTTGTGGTTATGAACGAGGTTTAGACCTAAGGTCACTTCTCTGGACCAGGATCTCAATCTTATCGAGCACAAGTTGGCTCTATTTACTGACAACAACCACTACAGTGTGCTCTCCGTCATAAGATACAGTAAAGATATACTAGTAGTATCGACAGCAACAGCAGCTTGGCCGGGTCAACTCATGGCTGAAGCTTCACCAGCTTCTTGGTGGAACTAGTTAGCGTACTACCGGCGAAGAAGACCCAAAAGCATCTCAGGCGGCGAAAGCTGCCGTCCAGGGCTATGATATCTCCAGACACGTATCAAAACATTGCAAGCTCTCAGGATGCCATTTCAGGTGTCATGAACAACATAACCCTAACCCTAACAGTGTGAGCCGAGACCCTAACCCTAGCCAGCTCCAAAGACTTCACCTGTTTTCTACCCCTAACCCTAAGAGAGTTGGGGTAGTGCTAGTGAATCTTAGGGCGGTAGACCCCTGCTATGGCTCCGAGACGCTTCAACGTCGTTCGTTGTCCCACGTGGGCACAATGTCAGATCTCAACCTCAACTTCACGCTGGTGTGCAGCTCGTCGAGCCTTTGAATCAAGGCAAATTCTCTGATCAAGATACTCATTTTCTGCCAATAGCCACACTCACTGCTCGTCTACCACTCTCTCTACCTGCCTTGGCGATGAACCGGTACCTTCACCACCTGCCAGATATCGTGCTCGGCTGGTGATGCGCGGCAATTTACATGTAACTGTGCCATCCTTGTGGATGGCGACTCCCCGGGACCAGGGTCTTTTGAAGTTGCAGTCGATATGGGGCTCTCGGACGTGATGGCGTCCGTGTTATCAGGCCGCGGCCCTAAATACACGGCACTGCCTGTGGCTGGTTCTGGTGCAACCGACCCGACGACAGTCGGAAGTGAACAGAGGAGTGAAAGGAGATACCCGGTCGACCTCAAGAGAGCAGCTCTGAAATTCATCATGGGAGCTACGACTGCCGTCCTGATAGGATCCCTGGTGTTCACTGCTTTCGGGTTAGTCTGAATATCCCTCTACTACCGAGACTCATTCTAACATCAGTCAAGCAAAATAACCCAAGGCTCATGCGTCCCCCGGCCATGCGACAGCCCTGAGAAAGGCTACCAATGCCACGCCAACATCACGCACTCATGGGGCCAATACAGCCCCTTCTTCTCCGTCCCGTCAGAGATAGACGCCTCAGTACCTGCCTCATGCACCGTCACCTTCGCGCAGATCCTCTCCCGCCACGGCGCCCGGGACCCGACGGCGTCAAAGACAAAAACCTACAGCAATCTCATCTCCCGCATCCACTCGTCCGTCACGTCCTACGGGCCCGGATTCGAGTTCGTCAGGGACTACAGCTACGCCCTCGGCGCGGACCAGCTGACCGCCTTCGGCCAGCAGGAGATGGCCAACTCGGGCACCAAGTTCTACCGCCGGTACCGCGCGCTAGCGCGCCAATCCGTCCTCCCGTTCCTGCGCGCCGCGGGCCAGGACAGGGTCGTCGAGTCGGCCGTGCACTGGACGGAGGGCTACCACGCCCAGCGGGCGGCGGACGACGCGTCCGACGCGCTGCCGTACGACATCCTCACCATTTCCGAGGCGGCGGGCGTGAACAACTCGCTGTCGCACGGGCTCTGCACCGCCTTCGAGACCGGCGCGTACTCAGGCGTCGGCGACGCGGCGAGCCAGAAATTCCTCGCCGTCTTCGCGCCGGCTGTCGCCGCTAGAATCAACGCGGGGTTGCCGGGGGCGAACCTCTCGAACCAGGAGGTCGTGTACCTGATGGACATCTGCACCTTCGAGACCGTCACCTCGGCAGGCGGGGGGACGGTGTCCCCCTTCTGCGGGCTGTTTACGGCGGCCGAGTGGCTGGACTACGGGTACTACCAGTCCGTGGGGAAGTGGTACGGCTACGGGCCCGGCAACGGGCTGGGCGCCGCGCAGGGCGTGGGGTGGGTCAACGAGCTGGTCGCGCGGCTGACGGGGCGGCCGGTTGTGGACCGCACGTCGACGAATACTACGCTCGACGGGGACGGGGGGACGTTTCCGCTGGGCAGGACGCTGTATGCGGATTTCAGCCATGATAATGATATGATGGGGGTGTATGCCGCGCTGGGGCTGTACAACGGGACCGAGGCGTTGAGCGTGGAGAGGCGGCAGGGCGAGGATGAGACGGGAGGGTATGCGGCGTCGTGGACGGTGCCGTTTGCGGCGATGATGTATGTCGAGAAGATGGTCTGTGGGGGTGGAGGGGAGGAGATGGTCAGGGTGCTTGTTAATGATCGGGTCGTACCGCTGCAGAACTGCGGCGCTGATGAGCTTGGGAGGTGTGGGCTGGGAGCGTTTGTGGAGAGTCTGGGGTTTGCGAGGGGTGGTGGGAATTGGGACATGTGTTTTGCTTGATTTCAGGCTTGGTGTGTTGAGATACCCATAGTCGGAAAGGAGGCATAGCATGGCGTGGTCTAGCATTGGGACTTGTCTTTGATTTCTGATGTCTTTAATGATGGGTCATCCCTCGCTGCGACTCCGAGACTTTACGTACATGTTGCAAAAATAGATTTGAGCAAGACATCGGAGTATGAAACAGACCCGTCGACTCAAAACATAAGTAGCGCTTTGTGAGGGATGAAAGCTGAAATATAGACAAATATCATGTCTAGGTCTTTACAGGTCATCAGCTTGCAAAGGCACATAAACGTGTCACAAAAATGAGCGTGAGCATCCCTGACCTGTCCGACACCAAAGGCAACATTGTCTGATATTGATGAGACGAGAAGCCGCTAAAGAACAGCCTGCAGGCCTGAAGTGATGAACACTTCGGCTGGGCCGAGAGCTAAGGCAGGCTCCACTTTGACGTCGGCGCTAACACAGCCCCACTTGTGCCAAGCCTGCCCTTCCCGTGAGTCTCGTCACAACTCACCATCATCATCAGCTGGCAGCAACTGCTCGTCCCGTTCCGGCGTCAGCAACCACTCCCGACTCCTCCATCCATCAACCACGACTCAGTGTTGCGATTCCTGCTGCCTCAGCACATCCAACAACCGAAACCCACGTCTACCAGCGACAGCCCCCCAATGTCAGCACGTCGCTGAAGGGCTGAACACCATCAACCTCCTGCTCAACACGCATCAATCTCGATTTCTATCTCGCTCAGCTCAGCTCGCGATCTGAACGACAACTCGCAATGCATACCGCCGGCACAATCGTGCTCATCATCTTCCTGCTGCTAATCGCAGCAGGAGTAGGCTGGATCATCTACACGCGCGTGCGCGCCTCACAACTAGGAGTACGTTTCCATTCCTCTCATTCCGCGCCGTCCTACTGCCCAGCCAGCAGCAACTAACTAACTCTTCACAACAGCTCCCACCACCCCCCCTCCGCTCCTACATCCCCTTCCTCACCCCCTCCCCCTCGCCCTACGGTCCCCCGCAGCCCGCGCCCGGCGGCATAGTCGGCTGGATCAACGACCGCATCCGCATCTTCAAGGCGGGCCGCAACAGCCGCACCGCCGCGGGCGCCTACGAAGGAGGTCCACCCGCGCGCTCCGGGGGTGGCCGCCGTGGTTTTGGTCCTCTCGATCCGGACGACGCGTGGGACTCGCGCGTCGGCGCCGAGGCGGACAGTTACGGCCCGGGAGGGTACTACGAGGAGCAGGAGCTGGGGCTGCACCATGGTGATACCGGGTATGCGGGTGCGTCGGCGTCGGGTGGGGGAGGGAGCAGTTATCCGATGAATCTGGCGGCTACGCCGGGGGTGGCGGCGCCGAGGGGTTATGGAGGGGATGAGGGTGAGGGTGAGGAGAGGGGGAGGACGAAGAGTCGGTCGCCTGGTCGGACGGGTGGTAGGGGTAATCCGTTTGATGACGATGCGGAGCCGAGTAATATCAGCTTGAGGGGGGTTAGTCCGCGGCCGATCGATACGGGGGCGGCGAATGCGGCTGCTAAGAGTGGGGGGCAGCAGAAGGATAAGGATAGTCCTACTGAGAGGAGGTCGGTGTTTAGGGAGGATATGTGAGGGACGGGCGAGACTGTACGGTGGAGTGGAGAGGGGAGTTGAGACGAGTGGTTTTCGGGTGCGACACGGCTGGTTATGACGGACGAGATTTGCTTGTCGGTATTGGGCGCATTCTTGTTCTCTGCTGTGTTGTATGCTCAGGGCATGATTTGTAAAACGCATGCAGGATGTTTGCAGGCAAGGGAATGTCTGGTCTGGGTTCGGGTTATTGGTCTGTCAGGATGGACGGGCGTTACGGATCGGTGTCTGTAGCAGTCATGATACCACTGCAGCTTAGGACTAAGGGAACATTATAGGGGCAATGCCATGTTTATGCCAACAGCTCTGAGGGGCATTTCTTTATCACGGCTAACGCTGCGGTATCATGATGGACAGCTAGAGGGCTTGGCAACCTGGGAGCTACCCCGCAGGGCAGTGCCGCGATGGCAGCTCTACCCCACATCGTCATCCTCCAACACTACCCAAACATCATACCACAGCACCCGACATCTCCAAGTCAAAGCAGCTTACAAGAGTTTCTTCTCCTCAGAGACACCGCAGCCCAAACCGCAGCCATGGCCGACATCAACCTCCAGGAAATCCACGACCTGCTCGTCTCCATCGCCTTCGAGGCCGGCAAGATGATCATGGCCGCCAACCCGAGCACCATCTCGACCGACACCAAGCTCAACTCGGCCGACATCGTGACCGAGACGGACCAGGCCGTCGAGCGCATGGTCGGCACAAAGCTGCGCGCCGCCTACCCGCAGTTCGCCTTCGTCGGCGAGGAGACGTACGTTGCGGGGCAGACAAAAGTCACCGACGCGCCCACCTTCATCGTCGACCCCATCGACGGCACCACCAACTTCGTGCACGGCTTCCCGGCGGCCTGCACGAGTCTTGGGTTTGCGGTCGGCCGCAGGGCGGTGGTGGGCGTGGTGTACAACCCGTTCCTGGACGTGCTGTACACCGGCATCGAGGGGAAAGGGAGCTACATGCACGTGCGCGCGAGTCTGGCGGAGGTGACGCAGAAGTTTCGGTTGCCGCTTGCTGGTAAGGGGGAGGGGAGCAGGGCGCCGCCGCTCAAGGGGTTGCAGAGCTCGCTGCTGGCTATAGAGTGGGGGTCTACTCGGGATGGGACGAACTACGATGTTAAGTGGCAGACTTTCCGGAAGTTGGCGGCGAGCAAGGAGAGTGGTGGGTCGATGGTGCATTCGTTGCGGTCTATTGGGTCGGCGGCGTTGAATCTGTGCCATGTGGCTGCTGGGGAGGTGGATTTGTATTGGGAGGGCGGGTGCTATGCTTGGGATGTGTGTGCTGGGTGGTGTATTCTGTCTGAGGCCGGGGGGATCATGGTTAGTGGTAACCCTGGGGGGTGGGAGACGCAGTTGGACTCGAGGGTTTATCTTGCCGTGCGGGGAGCGCCGAGCGGGCAGAAGGAGACGGTGGAGGAGTTCTGGGCGGTTGTTGGGGATGGGAGGTTGGACTATAAGCATTAGATGTGGTGGATGACGGGGAAGACTGTGCTGTGAAGGCTGCTGTGATGGGTGAGTGTGATCTCTGTTGATGTGCGACACAACAGCAGGTCGGCATAAGCTTGTCGACAATGAGTGAGACATTAGGGGTAGATATTAGAGTTTCGGTGACGACTCCTATTGGCCGAGTAGGGTGCAACCGAGACGTTGTTCTTGACCATTGCGACGTGCCAACCAAAGCTGCGCAGGACGGTCCATGTCTTAATGCCCTAGAAGACACGGCAGTTTAGAGCCCAGAACATGGAGCATGAGTTGACTTGGATTACTTCCATTGCTTCCGAAGAAGATGTAGGCAAAGTTCTCGTCCAGCGTCCGTTACATACGTCAACCTAACGGCATATACATGGTCCTGGTTAGCTTAATCACAAGCATCTTCTCCTTCTCTTCCCCCTCGTAGGAATTCTTCGAAGAACCTCGTCCCAAGCTGTGCGTTTCCGACACGGCCAGGCATCATGACTCGCTGGCCAGTCTGGGCCAACGTCTCCACCGTCCGGAACTTCCCCGTCGGCCTCTTCAAACTCTGACTCGCCCACCGCTCTCAAACCGGGATGCAATTTATTCCCTCAGATGCTCTCTGCTTCCAACATCCGCAGCTCGAACACGAGCAGCCCCTCGGTCCCATAGCTCAGTTGGTTAGAGCGTCGTACTAATAGATTCACACACCTCACAGTAGTCACAGCTCCTGTGATGCGAATCCATCAAGTGAATGCGAAGGTCTTGGGTTCAACCCCCAATGGGACCAGTTCTTTTGCCTGTTGACGGCGACAGTAGCCTGTGATGGCTTCTTTTTGTTCTTCCTTACCTTACTGGAGGAGAAACTTGATATCAGCGCAGGGGGTTCGAAGTTTTAACCCTAACCCTAAATTACCCTAACCCTTGAGACCATGTATTGCGTCGCGGAGACAGTGGCAACTTGCCAGTGTATAGATAGATTCGCGTCTGAGCTCTCTTCAGAATGGATGTATTAAACAATCACTGTGGTAAGAAGAACTGTTTCATTGTGCCAATGATGGTAATGATGGCAAACACAAATGAGAGGGTGACCGTGACGTTGTCCCACCGAGTCTGCCCAAGCTGTTGCTTGGATGGATATTGGATGATGAATTATCGTAGCACGAAGGACTGAATACTTTCTGTAAGTCGGTATTCGTTGATCCAAGACTTGGAGAATGCAAGGGAATTGGCGATAGAGTGAAGGCAAATAAGAGGACAGTTGTAGCGATGACGATAGAGGCATTCCAGGTCCCCGCATCTACTAACTAGGCCTAGATTTACCTCTAGACTCTCACACATCCTACGCTTCTGCCTCATTTGACAACTGTCGCAAAGGAACACCATGGCCCGAAGCTGTACGACATAAGAGGCTCTTGATTGAGTGATCATATGTCGATAGGCAGTACTCAACCAATTCAAGGTCCTTGACGTTTCAATTGTCAGGTTGATGAACGAGTACTGTCCAGCTCATCGTCACATTCTCCAAGGCGATATCACACAATATTCAACCCCTTGATACACTACTACGCATCACTCAAACACAATGGGCCTCCTAGAATACCTCCACCTCCGGCGCCGCTCAGTCTGGGACCCCCCAACTCCCCTAGACATATTCCTCTCCTCCCCGCTGCAATGGACCATCCACCGCATCTACCACCTCATCCTCCGTCTCCGCGGCCGCCCCTTCCGTGCCCCCAGAGACAGCCCCCCCATCCGCGTAGTCTGTCTCTCGGACACGCACGACCGCATCCCCACCAGCGTTCCCGAAGGCGACCTGCTCATCCACGCCGGCGACCTGACCACCGACGGCACGGCGGCCGACATCCAGCGGCAGATCGACTGGCTTGAGACCCTACCGCACCGGCACAAGGTGGTCGTCGCGGGGAACCACGACAGCTGGTTCGACCCGTCGGCTCGGAAGGCCGAGGACCGGGAGCGCGAGAGCACGGTTGACCTGAAGTCGTTAGTGTATCTGCAGGATCGGCTGGTCACGCTGGAGTTTGAGGGGGGACGCAGGTTGAATGTCTACGGGGCGGGGGATGTACCCAAGTGTGGGGGGTCTAGCTTTGCGTGAGTCTATGTGCTTTTTCCGTGACGCTGCTGTGTGTGAGGGCTTGGTCTGATGTGCATGTGGCTCACAGCTTCCAATATCCGCGCCATGAGACTCCTTGGGACGGGAGGATACCGATGGAGACGGACGTGCTCGTCACTCATGGGCCGCCTGTAAGTTCCCTCTTCTCGTCCCCTTTGCTTTACGTCTAGCTCATGCTGTGATCTGTTGCGTTTCGCGTCGTTGACATGCCACTCCAGCGGTACCACATGGACCTGACCCTCGGCTGCGCCGGCCTCTTACGCGAAGTCTGGCGTGTCCGACCGAAGCTGCATGTTTTCGGACACGTCCACTGGGGCCACGGGAGAGAGTCGGTCTTCTACGACGAATGCCAAAGAGTCTACGAGACGCTCATGGCTCGGCCCAAGAAGGGGCCGCTGTACGACTTGTTCCCAAACTCAAACTGGAAGGAAGCGTACAGGGTCATCTACTACGGCGTCGGCAGTATTCTGTGGAAGTGGGTGATGGCCGGACCGGGGTCGAATAATGCTGGATTGATGGTCAATGCTGCCCTGATGTACGGGAACACGGGGAAGCTCGGCAACAGGGTCGAGGTCGTCGATCTGTAGCATCGGAGAATAATGCCGAAGTGGAGCGTAGTCTCATTAAGTGGTCATCAGAAACGCCGTTGCAAATACATTCCAGGGGTGAGATGAATCCTGCTACTGTGCCTGAGCCTTCTATGCCGTGTGGTCTCAACCTTGAGTCCTTCCTTGGTTCCCATTAACTCCTAGCCATGGCACGCTATGATCCGCACACTCAACCAAAAGACAAAGCGCCCTTTCCAACCTCTCTCCTTATCGAGCCAGGCTAAGTCGACGTCTCCCTCCGCCGCTCAACATTGCGCACCTTCCTCTTCCTCTTCTGCTGAACCTGCCTGTACTTGGCATACAGCGTGAACGCGTCCTTCAGCACAACATACATGCACCCGCCGACCAGACTGCGACCCCAGCGCCGCTGCAGCAGGCCCGTGGCCTGCGGCCTGCTCCCCCACGCCGGCGCCGGCCGCGTCACCCACGAGCGAGGGAGGCCCACGCGGAGCACCTCGCCGACGCCGAAGCATATACTCGGGTACAGCAGCGACAGCGCGATGCTGCTCATGATGTCCGTCAAGGTACCGCCGACGGCGCGGTTGTTGTCGCCGGCCGGAGCAGGGTCGTCGTCGTTGTTGCCATTGTTCTGAACCTGGGGCGCTGGTGCCGCTTCCTGCTGCTGCTGTTGTGGCGCCGGCTCTGCATTGTCCACTTGAGGCACCGGGGGAGCACCCTCTGCGGCTGCTCGCAGCTGCTGCTGTAGCTGCTCGCCAGCAACAGCATCCACCTCAGCCAGTATCTCCTGAAACTCCTGCGCCATCGCCTGCGCCTCCTCGTCGTCGAACTGCTCTTCCCCACCAACCTCGATCTGGATCGCCACATCGCCCTGCACGCGGCGGTGGGGCACGACCTCGGCCTCCAAGACGATCTCCTGCTGGAGCTCCTGGTCGTGGAAGAGGCCCACAACGGCCTGTCCCAGCCCCCACATGGCAGCCCAGACACTCTGGTCCTGGTTATCGCCTCCTTGCTGACCCTCGCCTCCACCTTGTTGGCCAGCGACATCACCCTCCCGCCTAGGCAGAGCCTCGCGGTCTTCCTCCGCCGGCCTCGCCCTAAGCGCCCGGTTGAGACGCCGCTCGAACGTGCCAAAGAACTCGTAGTAGATGTTTGAATACGTCAGGCTGACAAACGGGAACAGCGTGGCGGCCCACGCCGGCGAGGGCGGCCAGGTCGGCATGTCGTCAAACGAAACCAGTATAGCGGCAGACTAGACACAAGCACAAAAATCAGCAACATGTTCCCCCTATCAAAAACAATGCAGTGGTCAGACTTACCATAAGCGACGCAGGAACAAGCAGTATATTCCCAACCGCCGGTATAGCCCTCCCAATCGTCAGCGCGGGTCCCACCAGACTAAGCGCCCAAATCTTGGCCGTAAACGTCCACATGGGCATCCACCGCCAGACAGGCACGCTAGGCCGTCGGTTAACCAGCGTCTGCAAGCCCAACCACCGCGCCGTCGCCACCGGTCCGGCAAACAGGTGCGCCGACAGGAGGCCGTACCAGGCGCTCCCCACCGCGCCGCCGCCGACCACCAGGCTCAGCAGCACGTAAGGGGAAACGCGGGCGAAGCTCCGGGACATGGTGTCGCGCAGGGCGACGACGGCGTCGGGCGGCTCGTCGACGCGGATGCGGGCGTGGCAGGCCGGGCAGCGCAGGGGTTTGGAGGAGGTGCTGGTGCGGTTGGACTCGGACTCGGCGACCCAGCGGAGGAGGCAGGACTCGTGGGCTTCGAGGGTGCAGGGGCAGGGGTTTACGAAGGGTTCGGTGGGGGTCTCGAGGTCGTTGAGGAGGCAGATGAAGCACTGGTGCGCGTAGGGTTGGGTGTCGGCGGAAGGGGTGGGTTGCGCGGCGGGGGTTGAGGGGGGTGGTGAGGAGGCCATGGTTGTGGTTTGGCGGAGGGAGAGCTGATGGCGTTGGTTGAATAGGAGGAGGAGATGGAGGCGAGGAAGAGGAGTGACGCGGCGGAAGCTGAGGTGAGTTGGAGCGACGAGGCTGTCGGTGGTGTCGGTTAGCTTGGCGGTTTAGTTAGGCCGTGCGGTCACAACCTGGTTTATGGAGATGATCTGGCTCTTACATGACAGTTGCACCGTTAAACAGTCATCCCCTGTGTTTGTTGGGTACCAGAACCAAAAGGTGGCTGCCGGTTGGTTGGCGGTAGGCTTGATGTAGTGTTTGAAGTTGGACTTCAGATGTCATTG
This sequence comes from Coniochaeta ligniaria NRRL 30616, assembly GCA_001879275.1. Taxonomy (NCBI): domain Eukaryota; kingdom Fungi; phylum Ascomycota; class Sordariomycetes; order Coniochaetales; family Coniochaetaceae; genus Coniochaeta; species Coniochaeta ligniaria. The sequence goes on along the minus strand of KV875095.1, from coordinate 656,722 downwards.
CTTGTCAGTGAGGTTAGGCAGGTTAGGTAACGCCGGACAGGGGTCTCGAAGCTCGGGCCAACTGGACTCTTGCCCCTCTATCGAACCCCATATCGACGAGTTTCCATGTGAATCTGGCCCAAACGGAAGGACAGCCGTCTCAACTTCCAACTTTTACTCTTTTGAGACCTACAAACTCTTTATTAAACACTTTTAGTCCCTGACACACTGTCCGAGTCTCCAAGAAACTGACCACTATCTCGGATTACTATCTACCGGTAAAAAAT